>JAGFMF010011658.1:7995786-8086328 GCA_019455555.1 Galemys pyrenaicus | reverse complement strand
TAAAAAAAAAAAAGAAAAAAAAATAAATAAATAAAATATTTACTATCAAAACTGGAAAAAAAAAAAAAAAAGGTTTGTGTTCAGTCACCTTCAAACAGAAGTTGCAAAAATATTTGTTATCTAACAGACCATGTTCCCAGACACTCACTATATCTCAGAATATAAAACAAAAAGAATTTTTTTGAAAGCAATTGAAGCATCCCCAAAAGTTCCATTAGGTTGTTCAGTTTCATGGCTTCAGATTGCAACTCCCCCAAAGCCAATTGTGACTGGGTTTGGGATACAAGTTCATATATGAAATTCTATGACTCAAAGTCAGATATCAAAGTATATGAACCTATAAGCTCATCTCTGTGTATAAAGCACAATACTATAAACATTACTTACTTGCTATGGTGCCGATTTAGTCTATGCTTCTGCCCAACAACAATTCAAATGACTAGGAGTGGCTGAGCATATACCGAGTGTCAGAATTATATGCACTCCCTTTTATACTCCATCTCACAGACCCTTACAGCAATCAAAAAAAATTGGGTATTATTTTATTCTTTCACTACTCATTAAGAAACTGAAATCTAGAGGAGCCAAATAGGAAGGCAGAGATAGAACACGGTTACATGTATGCCTCATTGTATTTTTTTAAAAAGATTTATTCATTTATGCACACAAGAGTGGGGAAACAGGCCAGAGGTGGGGTTGGTGAGAGGATCCACCAGAGACAGAGCGGGGAGCAGAACAGGCAGACTGACTGAAGCACATTGCTGAGGTGAGCAGCGGGCCAGGCAGGAGAGGTCTGCTGCGCCATGTTCCCCTCCCTGGCCGGCTGCAGGGATTGAACTCGTGCTGCAGAGGCTGTGGTTTGCTTCATAGTGCGTTGCTTAACCCACTGCGCCACCAGGGAGGCCCATATGCCTCATTCTGAAGCAACACTATGACCATTTTGACATAGGTGAGTTGAAAGTGGATAATTATATTTATTTTGAACACAAAACTCAAGCTGATTTAATCATGCAATACAGTGTATTTGAAATTAAGTTTTTTACACATTTGGATGACATCTTTTTTAAGTGTGACCCATGCAATATCTAACAGAACAAAATATGGCAAGAATATGGCATTAGATAAAAGACTTATATCTAGTTCCTCTGTGAACAATGGCACAAGAACAGTTCATTTCAGATGATTGCAAGCACGTACGGTTAAGTCACTAGTTAGGTTTTTGCCAAACAGTCAAGAGGACTGAAAACCCTTCAAAGCCACACAGAAGTTGTTACTTAACATTACTTTGCAATATATTCTGTCTTTTTATATAAAAGCAGCTTCTAAATGTTTGAACCAAGAACGTCTTTTTCCCAGAGGATATTTGGAGGGACGATATTTTTAATATTTTTGTGTTGTTTATATAGGTCACACTGAGCTTTTATATTCTTAGGGAAACTTCCAAATGAAGATTTTTCACAAGAAAGGGGAGATCCACTAGGGAGTCCACATCAAGTTCAGACTTTAAAAATCAGCAAAGCAAAGGGAACACACTTTACTTACTAGCCAAGAGTGAAAGTAGCCAGTGGAATAGAAAGGCAAGATTAGGTGGGTGGCAATAGTTGAAAAATAAAAGAAAATTTTATAAAAGTGTGTCTGGGAGAAGCTCACAAAGGAAAAGCAGATATGGTAACAATTAGGACAAATGGGAGAAAAAGTACTGACCTAACTGTGTCCATGAAAAGTCTTTGGTGTAAGGATAATATTTCCTGAGAGGAGAAACATCACTCAACTACATTATATTCTTACTCTGTTGTAGGTCAGGAGAATCATAAAAGTAGAGTGTCATTAACTAAGACTGAATCTTCCACTCAAGTGAAAAGGACTTGCAAAGAAAACTAACACAAAAATGCACCACATGATATGGAAAGCTGTTGAGCCTGTTTTGGGGAACACAAATATTCCATTGATGCAGTGGGTAGAACAATGCTCTTCTCAAAAATGGCCACGCCCTAAACTCAAAAACCTATGATTATGTTCAATTACATGGCAAAGAGCATGAAATAAAGTTACCAAGGGAATTAAGTCTGTTGATCAGGTGACCTTGAGGTGGAAAATTATTCTTAATGGTCCAGGTGGACCCCAAATCACCAGGGTCCCTTAGGAATAGAAGAAGAAGACAGAAGAGGGAAAATCAGAGACACGCAGGACTAGGTCCAATGGCCTGGGGACAGTTGGCGGGGTGAAGGGATGTGCCATGGAATGCAAGCAGCTTCCAAAAGCTGGAAAAGACAAGAATTCTCTAGGTTCTATCCAGCAACTCCAGAAGGAATACAGTCCTGAAAACCTCTTGCTTTTTAAGTTGAGTGAGATTCACGTCTAATGTCTCACTTCCAGAAGTGTGAGATAACAAATGGGGTGGGGAGGGTTGTTGTTTGGTGTGAACTGTGTGTTGTTCTTAGCTACTATATTTGTGGTAATTTGCCATGGCAATATCAGCAGACTAATACAACTGACTTTAACCAATGTCTGACTTTAACCAATATCTATTAGGGCACTGCTGGTTTATCTTACTCTCTTGAGCAAGCAATAGACCTTCACTTAACTGTATGCAAAGTAAAAATAAAATGATCACATTTTTTTCCTAGAGCAAACTTTTTTATTATTGTTCTACTGGTTAAATCTAATGAGTGAAGTTTTATGAAAACAGAAAGTACAAGTGAATTAACTTGTCTGTTGTCAGCTATTTTCTCTACATGTTTCTACCATTCCTTTTGAATTATCCCCATATTAGGGCGTATTCCTTATTTCCTTTTCAGCACCATCGAAAGGGCTAGTATAAATGGCAATGTCAACTGGTTGTACTGAGTGAACATCCGAGCTTTCGGTGGGGGGGTGGGGGGTGGGGGGGTGGGAATCATCAGAACAAGCATTTGAAAAATGAGTAGAGGTAGGACCTCAGTGTTCAAAAGTTAGTATTAACCAAGCTATTTAAATCTCAGAATGACTTGTTACCTAAGGTATTGAAAATAACAGTCTATAAAACATATTCAACCTATTAGGTACATGAAATAGAAGTTAATCACATGTATGGATTCTCCCACATCTATTGGGTATCTGCTGTGTGTGAAGCACTTGGTGTGGATTCAATTTGTAAAGATAAATTAATGGAAACTCTTGCCCTCATGGAGTCACTATCATACCTCTGCTGGATAAAACTCGAACACATATGCAGAAGAGAGTTCTGTGGGCACAAGGGTGTGCTCCATTTGTCCGGTGACACTAGGAGGCCCTTGTGCAAAACCTGAAGGGAATGACGACTCCTATCCGATGACCTCCACACTTGCACACTTCATGGGAAGGGAAAACAAAGGCATTCATTGGGGAAGGGAAGGAAGTTCAAACATCCCTGATATATAGAAACCTGTTCTCTCCATGAATGAGAGAAATGCCTTTTGACCGTGCATATAAACCCAGGCAATTAAGTCTTTATGTATTCTGAAATGGATACTGTAGCATTTATGCAAGAGCACTGGGTTCAGGTAGCCATCTGCTTGGAAACTGATGTTGCTTTTATTATCTTGGTAATTTGCTTAGCTATGCAGCTTCTGCTCTCTTGGCCTTAAAACAATCATCAATAGTCTCATTTTTAAGACAATGGTGAAGATGTGCGATGATTCATACAAAGCACCTGAGAGGCTGGGGTTGGAATTCTGAATTTGGATTCTTCAACACCAATATACATACAAGTCATGTGTTCACCAAACAGGAAATGTACAGAACTTCTCAGAATCATGGCCAAGTGTCACTGATGTCCTTCAGAAAAATTAAGCAAAATGCAACCAAACTGTGTCATTGAAGAATTAATCAACTCTGAATCAGAATTGTTTTATCATTTCACAGTAACCCTTAACAGCCTGTGGGGGTGAGAAGTGTAAGTGCTACAAATCCAAGAGCTATATCCTAGTCTCCATGGAGCCCACACCATGGCCATGATATCCTGTTTGATTGGTGCTCATTTTTCACCTTCAAAAGTAATGAGATATAGTCAAATCGAGTGTATTAAATGATGGCAAGATTTTACTTATTTGGACATTATAATTTACAGTTGACAGAAGTATCAAGAATATGCCCTTAACAATATGATTTATAAAATATTTTCCTTAAGAAAAAGGACAATCAGGGTTCTCCCTGGTGGTACAAGGGGTTGGGTCTTGGCACTGTCATGCTAAATGACTCACCGAAGCATGAGTTCAATCCCCAGACAGGGAGCTGACCCCCATGGCGCAGCAGATCTCTCCTCCCTTGCCTATTGCTCTTCTCAGCAATGTTGGTGAATCCTCTCACCCCCCACAGATCTGGCCTACACCCCAACACCCCAGCTCTTGTATGTATAAATAAAAAATAAATCTTCTTTTTAAAAAGGGGACAATAATTCAAAGCAAACCCATTCATTTAAGAAATGAGTTATCTGGGGGCCTCCCTGGTGGTGCAGCGGGTTAAGCAACGCACTATGAAGCAAACCACAGCCACTGCAGCATGAGTTTGAAACCTGCTGCTGGCCAGGGAGGGAACCCACATGGCATGGCAGACCTCTCCTGCTGTTCCCGCTGCTCTCCTCAGCAGTGTACTTCAGTTGATCTGCCTGTTCTGCTCCCCGATCTCTGTGGTGAATCCTCTCACCACCCCGCACACCTCTTGCCTGTACCCCAGAGCTTGTATGCATAAATAAATAAATCTTTAAAAAAATAAAAGAAATGAGTTATCTGAATACAAGCTATGCATCAGGCACTGTTCTAGGCACTGGGGAGACAGTAGTGAAAAAGAGACAAAAATTATTGCTTTTATGAAGGAAGTCCATAGTCTAGTCTGAAAGACAGGTAGTTAATATAATTCAACTGGTAAGTACAATATCTAAGGTAAGTGCTAGGAGGCAAATAAAGCAGAAAACAGAGGCAGGAAGTAATGGGGCCTACTCCAGCCAGTAGCAATGCTGTGGTAAGTAGCGTTTCCAGTTTCTGCTTCTGTTTCAAAGCAGAAACAACAGGTTTTGCTGAGGAATTGCCCATGTAAGAGACAGACTGATATTCAACCATTAGGATATCACTGGAGTCAACACAGATTCACCCCCACTTTATCTACAGAATTGCTAGAAAATACTTTGATCAATTAACTCACAAAGCAACACAAATTCTGCAGATGTCATATGATAAAGATAGAGGAACTTTTAAGTAAAGCTTTAAAGGAAACAAGTATCTGGTGATCAAGCTGATTGGCAAGGGCAATTACAAAAGATTCTAAGCTGAATGACCTTGCTTGATTTGATTCATGAATGAGTCTTTGAAGACTAAAGACAAACACTACATAATCAAGGTATACATACCCAGACATTATATAATCAACAACTTGAAGGAAAACTACTATTTCATGTGGTTTCACGGCAGAAGTCTCTAAGTTATGTTCATTAATTCAAAAGTAAGGAGAACATATTGATTAAATCAGTCAGGCTCTTTTGAGTAAAAGTAGAAACAAGGCTATAGTATCTCTGATGTTTTATTTGTAGGTCCCTTAAACTTATTTCTTCCTCAGATATATGTGATATTAATTTGAAAGTTACAGTCATTTGTCATTAACAAACTTGTCCCCACTTTGTGCTATCTTATTCCATGTCATACCAGAGAAACCCAGCAGATGGCACTCAAATGGTACTGAATAAAAGGACTGCAGAGACTATTTCAGGCCAGAAATTCCAAATAAATCAGTCAGAAGCTAACACATTTCAAAATTTTCTATTTTCTATTACCATGGAGAAATAATGCTTTTAAGCTACTCTAATGTGCATTCATAGCTTGCAAGCAACTTACAATTTTCACTTCCTATTCTAGCAGCTGGTGGAAAGTAAGCTTTCATAACTATTACCTGCCAATCAGCAGTATGATAATAGAGAGCTGTCAGTGACCGCTGAGAGAGCCACGGACTTTTTCCATGATGGCAGATGGGATCATTATTTTTCTTCACTTTATTTGAAATGCTTTCATCGGTTGATCTACATAGGTTCAAACAATTAGCAAACATTACTACCGTTTCCCAGCTAACTAAATAGAGTAAGAAATGGAAGAACAGAGTAATTCACCAAGAAAGAGAAACAACAATAAATGGATCCAGTTTATTTAACTAGAGAATAATTTATACTTGAATCCTCACTAATATGGTTAAATGAAGAAGTTAATTCAAGCCATATTTCAACTCAAGTTTATCAAACACTTATTTGTTGATGTGAAAAGAGTAATTTATCAGACACACATTCCTCTCATGGAATGCAGGTTTTAGTGGTGATAAATAGAAAAGGAAAACAAACAAGAATCATATCAGAAATAAGGAGTCTAAAGATTAAACTAGACTGTGTACTGTGAATTGAATTAGGCTCCATGGAGCGGGTGATCTTTCACTGACACCTAAAGGACACCCGCAGACAGCCACTCAGAGCTCAGGAAGAGGAGCATCCTGGAGAGAGGGAAAGCGGCTGGAGAAATGAGACCAGAGCTGGTCTGGCCTATTTGGAGACAGGCTGGCTGGAGAGTGCGATAATGGCAGTTCGAGGAGGTAGACAGGAGTCAGGATGGAGTCAGGATGGCAGGACCAACGAATGTACAAGTGGAGGGCCACTTGGGGGTTAAAGTCACAGCGCTATCAAGCTATCACCAGTCACTGAAGCATGAGTTCGATCCCCGACCAGGGAGCTGATGACCCATATGACCCACATGGTGCAGCAGACCTCTCCTGTCTCCCCGCTGTTCCCCTCAGTAGTGCATTTCAGCAGATCTGCCTGTTCAGCTCTCTCCTCTGTCTCTGATGAATCCTTTCACACACACACACCCACAGCTCTGGCCTACACCCCAGTTCTTGTATGAGTAAATAAATAAAAACAAATCTTTTAAAAAAGAAAGAATGAGTGGAAGGAAGATCAGAGGGAGGGAAGAAATGAGCAAGGGTATTAATTTCAGGTTCACTAGAGATTATTGTCCATGTAGATCCATCTGGAAATTTTCTATTAGTTCGTATTCCTGCTTTAGTGAGTATTGAAGAATGAATGTAACTCTTATTATTTGATATTTTAAGACGGTGCAGTCCCTCAGGTTATCAGCTCAGGTATCAATGACCACAGGGCAGCAGTGAGAAAAATACATCTGTAAAAAGTACAGCAAAGTGGGATGAACAGGAATTAATTTCAAGAGATACCCAGAAGGTGAATTATCAGTAATACTTGATTTGAGTCTGTTTGTGCTGACATGCCCCTTTTCCACTCAAGGAGTATGAAAGATACTCTTAGCTAATTAAAGATTCACATTCACTGAGTCTGATTAATCAGTGTTTTCTGGTACCAAAAGGGTGATTTCAATTATTCCCAAATGTCTCCTATTTTCTAATATTTACCTGTTGTGTAAGATTTTATTATAAGCAAATTTTCAAAAGAAATAGATATTTAAGGTTGATGTAACTGAGGCCCAAGCAACAGAATTGTAAATAAAGAGGCCTACTGCCCTCTGTGACCTCCCAGGGATCAGATCGTCGATTAAAACTTAGCTCCTTCTGCAAAAACTAGGGCATATGCTTGATCGCCAACTAAAAACTCAATAAAGAACTTAGATTTTATTGGATAAAAATATCTTCATAAATATAACCTTGCTATTTTATAAACTCTAATTGCCCCCAGATTTTAGAGCTGACATCATACTCCCTCTATGACTATCCCCAAGTCACCCATTCCCAATCAGAGGTTTCTTTGTGTATAGTTCCACCCCCTAAACTGTCAACATCCACACCATTAAGTGGTGGTTTGAATTTGCAAATACTTTCAGCAATCACAAAGTCATATCCAGAAGAATTCATTAGTGATTGTATTTGCATCTATTAACTGTAGATTAAGAAGATTTTATTTTAACAAGATTTTATTTACCAACTAATTAGAATGACAATTTATTACAAGTATGAAATAATTAATTCAGAATAACAGAGGAGTGTAAGCTCATCTGGTTGTAAGTAAAAACTGCAATCATTTTCTCCCACTCCATGGGCCTCATTTTGCACAGCTTCTTATATCAGTCATTGTTATTAATTTAAAATTTTTACTTACTCTTTATTTTTCCAGGCACTAGAATTCTGGAGCTGTCAATTGCATAAAGGCCTTTTAAAGATAACTTTTCTATGTATCAAAACCAGTTGTTTAAATAAGCATTCGGTTCTGACAGCCCGACTCTTGACACTTTTCATAGCTAAGCGAGCATTTTACCATCCATCATGCCTTTCTTTGTCCTTCTCTCTTTTTCCCCCTCCAATCAAAGTAAATATGTTCTTGCAACAAGCATTAACTTGCACGTTTCTCTGATGTTTGTGAAATGTGACCCTCAGTCTATTGAATAACAACAAACAAATGAAATCCTGATTCTTCCTTGAAATTCATGGAGAACAGATTACATTCTTCCCTTCACATCTAATCAGTGTTGTCACAATATTATTCTTATGTCAAATGTCAGTAAAATAAATAAGAAAATAAACCTTCTTCACTGGTATATTTATGGCTTGATCATAGCGGATCAAGCAAAAACTTAAGAGTATGTAGTATTTGGAAAGCAAAAAATGCAACTAACTATACACGCCTTACACTCCTATCTCCAAATTTTTCAAAGATAACTTTAAAAAAAAAAATCCGATGCCTCCATTTAAAAAAAAAAAAAATCTGTTGTCTTAAGATAAAAGGGACACAAAACTCCAAGACTTAATCCCTGCTTCAGGCTAATAACAAAAAAAATTTTCATTTTTACTTCACATTCTGAAAAAATCCCCTTGACAGAAAATGTTCTGAACTAGACTCCAAAAGGCAAATAAATGTATTTGCTTCACTTACGTTTGCAGGATGACAAACGAGAGAAAAGCAAAAAGAAACATACAAGTTGACCTGAAATAGACAGGCTTGAAATGTTTTAAAACACACCTAGTCCACTGGACAACTTGTAATTTTTTGCTATGCTGTTTTTATTTTATAAAGAATTAACAAAAATTTTACAAATTTTGAATGGCAAAACACCTTGCCCTCCTATACATTCCTGATTAAAAACTGCATATTTATTTCTAATCAAATCACTGAACGACTGCTTTCTGAAATGTAGATAAATGCAGATAATAGCCTGACATAGTAATGTACAACTGATTGGTACAAAATAGATAGAGACTTTGTCCTCAGTCTAAGCTTAGAACAGGGCCTGTCCAATGCATGCTGCCTGTCCATCTGCACCAGCCAGCTGAATTGCTGACTGCCCTTCTGGTAAGGGACTCGGCAGATTTTTCACAGCTTAATATCCACTCTACAATAAATTACCAATTCCAGTTGACTAAGTCTTAAGCCTTTTCTCGATTCCAATTCAATACAAAACAATGACTTCAAGCTTCATGTTGGGCTTCAAGAAAATTCATCATGATTTTTCAAATTTCAAGGGGAAAAAAAAGACAAAGCACCTGTCAATTTCTGTTTCCTTTATAGAAGAAAGCACTACTACTGACAAAACAGTGACCAGCATAGAAATCTTCCTTACTGGGCATACCTTACAGTGTCTCCTTTTCTTTGTTCTTCCTTATCATGCCAATAACCAGCCCTGGTAAAGAAGGGGATTGGTGGGCCAGCAGTCCTACTCCGATTTCTCTAGCTTTATTGCTATTTCCCCACTGGTCAAACAGGCCTGTTGAACAGCAGGAAAAAACACGAAGCAAACAAGCTGGACATTCCAATCTTTCCCTAATGGAGAGCTGAGAATCAGAAAGTTGCTTCCGAAAGAACTTCTAACCAGTAGGACAATGGGGTCTGGCCAGGAAGTGTAGGGCAAGGTCAGCAGGTCAGCAGTACCATGGGTTAGTCTGAACTTTGGTTTTACGCAGGTATGGGGAAAGTTTAGTCATAGCTCATGAATGAGCCTTCATTTAAAAACTGCCTTTCTGGGCCCTCCCTGGTGGCGCAGTGGGTTAAGCAACGCACTATGAAGCAAACCACAGCCACTGCAGCATGAGTTCAAACCCTGCTGCCGGCTGGGGAGGGGACCCACATGGCACAGGAGACCTCTCCTGCCTCGCCCGCTATTCCCCTGAGCAGTGTATTTCGGTTGATCTGCCTGTTCTGCTCCCCACTCTGTCTGGTGGATTCTCTCACCCCCCGTGCCTCTGGCCTGTATCCCAGTGCTTGTAAGTATAAATAAATAAATCTTTAAAAAAAAAAAAAAACTGCCTTTCTGTATAACCAAAGTCTTACTTCTAGAGTAACTGAGGTCAGTCTGAGGCACATTTCTACCCAGGTAGTTTCAGTTATTTTTCCTACTAAGAAGTGCATGTATTATTAATTCATAAAATAGCTAAGAGGGGACCTAATCTACCATTGGTACTCTATGTTGACAGGGTCACACACTGATTTCTGTTGATTGCTTTATTTCCTTTGTTTGGTGAATTTGTGCCTTTGATTACATAGTTCTAACACTAACAGTTCTTCATTTTGATTGGTATCACATGGGTAGTGCTTTGTATCATTCTACCAGGCAGTGCTAACATAATCATTCATTTAACTATTTGAAAATGAGCTTAAGTCTTAAAATATGCATTTTGAAATAAATATTGAAGCTTATGCTTTTTCTCCAATTCAATTCCCAGGAATCCTGATTCCATTACTGAATAGTTCACCCAGATACTCTACATGACATACACACGAAAAGATGGTTGTTTCAATAAGAATTTATTCTGTATATATGCCACTGTGTGTTATTTATGCAAATAAGTGGCAGACCTCCAGATCACATTAATATTTTAGCTACAAAACAAATAATAAACAAAAATTACTGGTAAGTGAAAAAGGCTTTATGAGTAAACTAAATCTGCATATTAATGATATGATACACACTTAGTAAAAGTCAAAAAACTTAGAACTTAGCATGTGGGTCGATAAATGGACTAAAATAAGGCAGAACTGAAGTTGTGACTAATCCCAATAACCATTTCCCACTTTGTATTTGCATATAAAATAGATTGCAATTCCCTGGTACCATTAATTTCCTTCTTCTTAAGCAAAAATAATTTACTATTATATATTTAAATAATCAAAATAGAAATCCCTTCTGAAAATGCAAATTATTTAAACAGATGGAATTGCTACACATCTCAAAGGAGAGCTTTAACTTTGCTAATTTTTTAAAAATAAGGGTATAAAACAACACATACCAAAAAAGCTATGCAAAACGAGGATTGCTCTGAAAATAGACCTAAATATTCTTCCTTGACATTCACAGATACATTTGTAAACATCTCATATTTGATGTTAAACTAATTCAACTGCAACTACAAAAAATATGATTTTAAGTAACATCTGCATTCAGTACTTTAAAATATTTCCCCAAATAGGTTTTGTTCTCCTCTCCCACCTGCCACAAGCTAGGCCTTGCTATATAGTTTCAATACACTTTTTAAGAAACTAGTGAAAATACATCTTTCCTCCGAATCAGGATTACTAACAGCAGAAAGGTACGCAGTGCTGGAAATTCAGTGGCAATGCCAAGTTTGATCCAAAAATAAGCCCACTCTTGCAATGTTTCAGGCCACCCGTGGCAATGAATACTGATGGCTGTAAGAAGATTATGTGCTCTCCAAGTGGAAGACTTATTTCACTCTAACCAACACTGGCATTAAGAAAACTGGCAGGCACCAACTGCTGCAAAGTGGCTGCAGGTATCCCAGACTTAAGTCTATAGACACACCCAGAGAAAGTGAAAAAAACTGGCTTTTGCAAAAGGAAGGCCTCAAAGGAATCCTATCAACAATTATCTGTAGTTACAAAAAAATTAAAATGAGAGTAAGCATCTTTGTTGGTAGAAATGGCACTGAAAAATGGGGTCATTACCTAAGCCTTTCTTCCTACCTGTGTTAGATTGGAACCAAGGTAAGCTGAAACAAAGAATGAACATCAGAAAGCAGAGATCAACTTAAGGGTCTAGGGGCTTGAAGAAACCCAAAGAAACACTATCTACTCCTTTCTATTCCTCTGAAACAAAATCAAACCACAGAAGACTCTTAATGTGCCATCAAGACAAAATATTTTTTAAAAGTGCTAATAAACCAGTTCTAAGAATCAACAACTTTAAACATTCTGGACTTGACATTTTTCACAAGAATCTGTTGCAATGGATAGCATTCATGTATCTATTACAGAGATTTGATTCCAGGATGTTCTGATCAAATCTCAGCTAGGCAATCAATTCTCTGTAAATTATTTGTTCTACTGACGATCTTTCTGTGCCAATGTCTGAAAAGAAGACATACAGTAATTATTTATGAGGAAAATAAAATTCTTGATAAAGGAATTACATAAAATATATGTAAATTTAGCACAACAATAACTGGGTATATTATTTTTGAAAGTTTTAAAAAATGTAAAATTCTAATATAACCTATTGAAACATATATATATAGAGAGAGTATATAGTGTACATATATATAGTATATAGAGAGAGTATATAGTATATATATATATAGAGAGAGAGATTTGGAATTTGCAAAAAAAAATCTTGGTTGGCTAATGAACAAGCATATTTACAGAATAAAAGTATGAAACAAAATGTATTACATTAAAAATTACATTTTAACATACCTTAAAGCCAGCTACATAAGTCTTCAGTTAAAATAGAGCAAGGCTAATACTATGTTCATTTTATAAACAACCAAATTAAGAGGTTAAAAGCAATTTAAAGAGCTCCTACAGAATCTGGAAGTAAATTTCTAATAATTGAATCTATAGTTCTTGAGACCATAAAAATCTGTAATAAGAAAATTTTAGGATCAAAAATAATAAAAATATAATGTATACATATCAAAAAAAGGTTTTAAGCATTAGGATAGTTAAAATCCTCCAGGGCATTAATCCACTAATAACTGTTTCAGTCAAGGGAAGGTTGTGAGGTCAGGTATTGAATGTTTTTTTTTTTTTTTTAACTATGTTTGAAATTCTTTTCAAATATGACTTCCTTCATACAGTGCCTAACTCTCCAGGAACTCAAAACATTTTGCAGATTTATATCTTGATCTTAGTTTTGTTCAAGTAGCTGCTTTGCTTCTTGTGCAAATCCCGGTGAAGGGCAAAACACTTGCTCAATGATATATTTACAGTAAAACCAGCCATTCTTACCAGTCTGTAAAATAATGTTAAACAAAAATGAAAGAATCAGTATGGCTTACCAACTCCAAAATTTCTATTTCTGTTTGGAGAGCTTCACAAACACTTTGCATGTCATCTTCCTTATAAAGGTCTAATTCATTTTTCAGTCTATTTTAAAGGAGATATTAACCCCATTTATTAGTCAGCAATAAAATTTTATAATAATTTTTTTACATAGCTAGAAGTGTGTTTGCAACTACTACTATCAGATTTTCAAGATAACTAAAGAATTTAAAAGATGTTTTGAGCCTATATAATTTAGCAAGGAATATATAAAATTTTGAAAATTGACCCATAAAAGAAAGGTAAACTGAATAAATAATAGACACAGTAATTTTGGAGTAATTAAAAGAGTAAAATGGTTTGGTGGGTAAAATACTGTACCATATGAAGACCTCTCTTATAGTCCTAGCCACTAACAAGCTAAATAACCTTGGTTAAATCATTTAGTTCTCTCAACCCTACCTGAAAATTTTTAAGTACAAAAAAAATGACCTCTCAGATTTTTTCTTGCTCTAAAATTAAACATTAACTTTATAATATACAAAGTATTTTAATTAGAAAACTGATAATTGTACTTTCACGCATTCAACTTTCAAACCCCACTTAGAAATAAGCAGTATAGGAAAGAGGATGACCTTTAAAATATCTTTAAATGCTAGTTTGTGTTTAAATGGCAGTAAAAAATATATAATATACAATGTGATTCCAATGTTTTAATTTGTGAGTGAAAATTATATCAATGTCTTTTCTCCCCAGTTCCCCAGTTAAGTCTTTAATCCTTTATTCTGAAGTTTTTCTTTTTCTTTTTTAAGATTTATTTATGTATGTATACAAGAACTGGGGTACAGGCCAGAGGTATGGGGGATGAGAGGACCCACAGGAGACAGAGTGGGGAATACAACAGGCATATTGACTGAAATACACCCTGAGGGGAGCAGCAGGAGAGGCAGGAGCGATTTGCTGTGCCATGTGGGGCCCCTCCCTGGCTGGGGATTGAATTCATGCTGCAGTGGCTATGGATGCTTCATAGCGTGGTGCTTAACCCCTTGCACCACCAGGGAGGCCTATTCTGAAGATTTTCTTTCAAAATTTATTTTCTGTCTATAGTGAAGAAAGTCTCCCATTTCTAGCATTAGAGCTAACATTCTTTTGGTTCCAAATCACAAGGTGTGACTGGAAAGGTGGAGAATGTTTTCTTATTTATTTTTAATTAATTGATTATTTAATAAACTAGTCCTTTATGTCTTAATTACTGTATATTTCTCTCATTTGTCCCTTCATGTTGATAACTTTTTTGATACATGTTAACCACCCTCTTTGATTTCCTGAATCACACAAGAGGTATGAGAAGTAGTCCTTTCTATTTTCTAGTTCTTCCATACATTTCTTAATATTATTCCTACGTTCTAATTCATATGAAAATTATTTTACTGCCATTTAAACACAAACTAGTATTTAAAGATATTTTAAAGGTCACCCTCTTTCCTATACTGCTTATTTCTAAGTGGGGTTTGAAAAGTTGAATGCGTGAAAGTACAATTATCAGTTATCTAATTATGCTTTCTCTCAGCCTAAGGGCATCCACAGAGAGACAGGCAGGAACCTTCACAAAGGTAAGAAAAGACTGAACCAGAGACGCGTGCTTCAGAAGGAGGCAGAAGAGAGAGGGGCCCTATGAGCATTTTTGATATTCTAAATCTGGGGTAGGTTTTTATATTGCCTTTTCCACATATTTACTACCAACCTCCCCATCTCCAAACCAAAAGGGGCTGTTTATAAAGGTAAATATATAAAATGGAAAACAACCTTGCATGATGATAGCAAAGATGCCAATGACTTTTGGAAATTATTAATAATATACATGGTTGTGCAATAAATAAAATTATTTCCAAGTTCAGGACACACATAGGCACGTTTACATCAGAAGAGAACTTTGATGATAATCAGTTGATACTATCATCAAAATTTCCCCTGTATTTACTTAGAAGCTTTAATAACTATAGTATGTGCCAAGAATTCACAAAACAGGGGATTTCTATTAGCTCAAAGGCTACATAATCGATGCTGTAGAGACACTTCAGTTAGTGAATAAATAATGAAGTTTTACCAGAAAAGATGCAGAGTCAACAGAAATACTCAAAAAATGCATAACTAAGAACAACCCTGGAATTAAATGGGGATTTTCATATTTTATAAATGTTAAAAAAGGAGAGATGCTACGGATTGGGTACAAATGTATAATTAATTTACTAGTGTTCTCCAGAAACTTTAGAACTGAGATCTTGTTACACTGGCCTACTTTAGTTCATTTTGTTGATTACAGAAAGTACTGCAGTAAATGTGGATTGTTTTCTTAAAACAGCTTTGATAATGATAGATAAATAATCTAGTAAATTATTTTACTCGATGATTTATTCTAAATGTTTCAGAAACACTACCACAAGTATTTAAGGGCACGTTTGTAAAAACGCTTTTTAGTATGAATATTTAGAAACTCTTGTACATCCATCAATGGGAGAAAGCTAACATAAATATGGCATTTCCACATATTCGCATTAAAGAGAATGAAGCTAATCAGTACAAACTAAAGTGATGAATGGTTGTAACATTTGCTAAGTAATAAAGCAAATTACAGACCAGTATCGTCCATGATAACAATTTTTGTCAAACACACACACACAATAAATAAACGAACACATCAAATTTCGAACAGTGGCACACAGAGTTTCTGGAGAGGGTGATAAGAGGGTGATAAAGGGAGACTGATGTTCTTCATTTTCATAATACCTAATTTTTAAAAAATCAACATAGCATACTCATAATTCAAAAATATCTGCATATTTGGTAAAATGAATATATACCTGTGTAAATATATATTTGTGTATCTTTTAGAGAGGTTAGAAATATTTTAATACTGTCTTATTTATAACTTCTTATAAATCTAAGGGCATTGGTGTGACCTCTCTGACCAACTCAACTGAATGACTTTTTCAAGGAAGAGGCAATAGCACTGATTTACTACTTCATAAAATACACTCAGTCTCTCAGCAAGAGATGTGTATTCACTTCTGCGCAGTATCACTGCACATATGCTCTGCATAAAACCACACTATCTTCAAATGTTCAGAAGGAAAATCCATGTTGTTGACAAGGTCGCTTTGTTTCTGAAACAAACCTCCCGCGGTAGTAAATACATATGGGTAATAAAAAACTTTAAGCCATTCTAGAAGGAAGGTGCGTGGGTAATGGAAATGCCTGAAAGATCTCAAGATGTCTACTGTTACTATTTAGAATAAATAAAAGTCATGCTCAAGAACTGTATGTTCATGACTCTGTTGTTGAGTAATAATAAAAAGTAATAGATGATGAGTTTGAAGGGGGCTAATAGACACATGCTTATTTTCTGTCTGAATTCTTCCCAAATGAGAAATTAGAAGGCAGAAGGAGGTCAGGATGTTACCTTTACTCTTTTTTTTAAAAGATTTATTTATTTGTGCATATAAGATCTGGGGTACAGGCCAGAGGTGTGAGAGGTGAGGGGAGTCACCAGAGACAGAGTGGGGAGCAGAACAGGCAGACTAACTGAAATACACTGCTGAGGGAAGCAGCAGGCCAGGCAGGAGAGGTCTGCTGCACCACGTGGGTTCCCTCCTTGCACTGCTGTGCAGCAGATGCTTCAAAGTGCAGCGTTCAACCCACTGCACCACCAGGGAGGCCCAACAGTTACTCTTAATGTAGCAGAAAATGGAGAATGTGCCTTCTAACTGTAGGCCAGGAGATTACCAATAATGACCCCCAGAATTAGACTAACTTAACTCATACCATTACAGGCAGAAGAGCGTGCCATGAGCTTTCTCTCATGGAGTCAAATCACTGTAAAACTTCAAGAACGGGAGAGCACTATGAACGCTTGCTCTCTGAAGCCGACTTCCAAAGAGATAGGCAGGAGAAAGGAGTAGGCTCCAGTCATCCCATCCACACTCACCAATCATACTGAGTCATTTCTTTTTATCTTAGGATGAGATGTGGATGCAGAGGGAAAGCTAGAGATTTTTCCATATAGAAGGAAAACTTTGGATTGGAAATAAGATTCCACTGGGTTATCTCAATGGCATTGAAAATGTGAAGAACTTTCATCTTCTTTGTAGCAAAAATAAGATAGCAGGTAAACTCAAACACTGGAGCCAAGACTTATTGAACATACGTTCCCATGACTTGTGCTCAATGCAGAGGTCTGATTTTTTTTTGAAAAATCAGAAATGGAGGGATATGATCAAGTGTCTGATGGGATAAAGTGACAGACAGAACTACCACAGGATATGATTAAACAGAATCACAGACATACTCTATGTGTATACAAAAAAAGGAACCACAGAGAAAATAAATTCTTAAATTCACTTATCCTGCCACTAATTTATTTAACACCTACTATATGCCAAATCTGCAACAAAGTATTAAACCATGAGTATACAGTGGCCAACAAGAAGACAAGCTCCCTCCTCTTACTGAGCACTCCTCTTCTTGTTGAGGCAAAAATGAACAAAATACACAAATACGTAATTACAAACCGGAATATGTGCTATAAAGGAAAAATGCAAGACTCTATTAAGGAAAATATCAGAAGTTACATAACTCATCAGGGCAAAGGAGGGCTTTTCTGAGGAAACATTTCAGCTGAGGTATGTCCACCAACTAGGAGATAGGCATGCTGACGGGTATCCAAGTAAAATCAGAGGGAAAGGTATAGAGAAAGCTCTTCAGTAGAAAAAGCTTAAAGGGCTTGAGTGAACAAAGTGAAAAGGGGGCCACAGGTGAAAATAACAGCAGGGAGATAGTTGCAGGCCATACTGTGATGTCATATAGGTTATGCTGAGAACTTGAGGTTTTACTGTGTTCATTACGAAGTCTTCTAATGATTTTAATTAGGGGATAGAATGATACAATTTACAATGATGTGAGGGTGCAAAGTGGATGAGAAGCAAGAAGAAAAGAGATTATTATGGTCATCCAGGTGAGAGAGGGCAGTGGTTAGAACTAGGGTATTTGGGATGCAGATGGGGCAAGGGAGGATTCAAGAAAGATTCTGGAGGTTAAAGCCACAAAACTTTGATGATGAATTGGGTTAGGCTGAGAATTATAAGGTTTGGGAACATGACAAAAATGCCTGCTACATTTAAATTTGAGCAATATCTTGATAAAAATGAAATGTGAATTGGGCCTTGAGGATTAAGTTGAATTTTAGCTGATAGAAAGAGAGAAGGATACAGATGTCTGAAGACCTGTGGCATATGGAATTTCACCAACAGCACTCAGAGGCACAAGTAAGCCAGGGTAGGTGACAAACTGCAGGACAAAACGGACAGGCACAGATCAAGATGGCTTTTGAATTTTTGATAAGGTATTTTTGGTTTTCTTTGTTAATCGGGGCAGCATCCCTTCAGATCTATTTCTATGTTGAGATCAATGATTAGGAATTCGGCACTGGTATTTAGGAAAGAGGGATTAGGTTCAAAGATTTGAAAATATCTGTAGACTGTGATGAAATCCATTAGACCAGATGAGAGAGCACAAAGGAAAAAGACAATCAATGATTAGCTTTAGGGAGCTTCTGCATTTAAAGGACTCCCAGGAGAAAAACTGAAAAAGAAGTTTGAGAAGTTTGATATCTTCAGGGAGAGTAGGAAATAGAAGCTAAATGGTAAGTGAAAACATAATTATATCTACAACGATAGCACACTTGCTATATGCCAATCGCTATTCTAAGGTTCTTGTATGTTATAAAGTCATTTATTTTGTAGTATAATCCTGTGAAGTAGTCACTAGATTAATCTTTCGTAGATACAGAGTGAAATTACTTGCAGAGTCGGGGTTCGCAGGGGTTTGTCATCTTAAACTCTATGCTTACTGCCTCTCCTGGCCCTGAGCTACATCACTGCTCTCCTCCCTAGGCTGTCTGAAAACACTAGTTCAGTGTAATTACATAGACCTTGGGACGCTTCCTAGGAATTAACCCAACTTCTGGTTTAAGTGGGAATTATAGCAATATTCTACAAGTTAGCGGCCTTAACATGTGTGAATTGATGATCCGACACTCTTCAAAATAGAAACTGTAAATAAACAAACATCTTGGCGTTTATATACAGGGAATGATTACCTACAACAGTGAACATCAGAACAGTATGAATGGAAGTACTGGTTCTCTACATTAATGAGGGATCAAGATTGACTATAACAAGCCAAACATGGCAGGTTAGCTAAAGTAAATCATCATAAAACAATTCAATAATAGAATAAAATATGTATTTTTGTAACTACAAAAAGAAGAAACAATAAACGCAGAGAAAAACTAACATTAGTGTTTTATAACTGCTTTCTTAGGGTTAAAGTTAATTTTAAAAAGTGCAATTATAATAATCTTAAAAAACAACAAAACTGGTTCTCAACTGGGGACAATTTTGCCCACCCCTTTCCACCAAGGGGCCATCTGGCAGTGTCTGGAGACATATTTGGTTGGCACAACTCCAGGAGAGGGCATCTAGTGGGCAGAGGCCAGGACTGCTGCTAAACATCTTCATTGCACTGAACAGTCCACACCAAAATAACACCCTGGCATAAAATGGCAACACCACCAAATTTGAGAAACCTGCTAAAAATAGCACCCACACCAGTAGCATCAAACTTGACAAATCAAAAGACAAACATTATAGATTTCAATGTGCTGCTGAACACCTGCATGAAGATGACAATTCTAGTCCAAAACGTAGGGACAAAATCAGCTTTATTTTGGCCTTCATGATGAAGCTGAATAAACGTCCTACCATTTCTTGCCATTGTTAGCTTCTTGTGGTCACACTAGTCATAAAGCTGGTGATCCTCTTTCCTAAAATCTTTCTACTCGATACTTTGACCCTGCTCTTCACACTTGAAATGACTTTAATGGAACTTGTCAATAGGGAAACTAAGCTACATATACCTAAAATAATTTAAAATGGGAAGTGATCGATATTGGGATCTCATTTAACAAACGTTAAAATGTAAAGATTAGACTATGTTTATGGATTGCTGTTTCTTTCTATCCAAATTTCCTCTATCACCATCTGTGAAGGAAAGAGCATTCTCTAACAGACTTTGTGTGTTTAATTTTAACCCAGGGCAAATTTTTATGACTGAGTGATAAACCACAAAACTGAAGTTCATATTGGAAGTCTTACACTACTAATTATAATGATACCAGTGGGCATTACCATTTATAAAAGTGTAAAAAAATCAATGAGCAGATTGTCATTACAGAAACTCATTCTGCATCGCACACATCACCCAAGAGATTGATATTTCATGCTTATAAAACTTAACATAAAATTAAATTGCAAATATTTTCTCACAATCTACTAAAATTATGGCCTAAGGCAATACACTGCTAATATGAAGCATTTGTTCAGCTCTGGTGGACATATTTCCTATATGATTTATGTGAAAGGAGGCTTCATTTGCTTCTTCATAGATTTGGTAATGAGATTTCTTTTCTTATATCAAGTCTAGAAAGTATAGGAACTTCTTTAAAATTAAGCTGGCACATATAACATTGAATTATTAATAAATAACAGTCAAATTAATAAACCAGGAGGAATTCTCCTTGTGTATATGACTATGCACTTCAAACATCAACCATTCTTTCACTATCCATATGCATACAAAACATCTAAATATTTCATGCAGAAAATGCATTTTCATTCCCTAGGCACAAAATCAGAGTAATAAATTTCAAGTAAAATATCAGATTATGATTTTTTTCCTCCTGAAAACCAGAAAGATAAAAAATAATTTCAGTCATTACTCCTTCTCTCCTCCTCAAAAGTTAGTAATAACAGAAAGGAGAACTGTGGCACCATTACTTGGTCATAATCTACTGGGACATAAATAACACTGAGTTGATGAGGTATAAGAGAAGACAAAATTAACTTCAGTCTTATCAACCTAATGCATTGTGAGACTCTTGTGTAGCACTTTCTAGCCAGTGAAGCACTTGCATATTAGCATGTTTTTGAATACACACAGACATCCCCTGGAACTTAAAGTAAATATCTGTGCGTTTAGTTTTATGCTGAAATATAGCTGACAACTTAAGAAATCACCAGATTTTATATCAAAATATAACAGGCAACACTTACCTTAAGCATTCAGGGTCATTTTGTGGTTTTTTATTGATTTTCAATTTTTCTGCTTCTAAGTATTTGGTAGTACAGATGGCTTCATTTGTTTTCTCTTCAAAAGCTAGACAATTTAAAAAAACTATTACAATCTTTTAAAAATTTTACATAAAGGGAGGGTGGAGAGAAAAGTGTGGAGGGGACCCAAAGGACTATGGTTGGGAATTATGGGTACACTGATGAAGGGTGTGATGTGGTAACACACATCTGAAGAGGTGTGATCCCATGCTTCTGCATCATCTACAGTGTTGTAACCTAATTTTGCCCCATAAAAAATAAACTAATAAAAACCCAAAAATAAACCAAGTTTTTTCATTCATAATACTCCAACTTTTGTGCCCCATGTAGGCTTTTATTTTTACTTTTATATAGCAAATAAAAGCCCCCCAAACCTTAATATTTGTGACATTACAAATATGAGCTCTAACACTGATGAACTCCATATTTTACCTATTCCTTTTTTTCTATCAGTAATCCCCCACTTTGAAACAAAGATATGACCCTATCATATACATGTAACTATATTTACTGGCAAAACAAAACAATTCATAAAGGTAGTACCTTTAAGTTTTCCCTGTAGCAAAAATAATTCTTGTAATAATTCACTCTTTTGTTTTTGAAATTTCTTCAACTGGCTACTATCATGTTCCATTGACTTCATTTCTGGAAAAAATAAAAAAAATTTTTAAATATTTGGGCTTTGCATTTACTATGTAGGCATATTAAAATACAGTCAATTTTAAGCCCCCTATGGCTTTCCTTGGCCATCTAGGAACTGCTTCTAATAAATTGACCAAGATTCATTAAGCACTAAATGGATGCAAAAGTTAGCTGATGGTCAAGCTACCAAAAAAGATTTCAAATGATGTAATACTGTCAAATAAAACAAGCTTATCAACAGGAAAATATGAAACTCTCATAACTAAAGCGTATTCAAGATTTTTTAAGAATGGATTCTAGACTGGCCTTTAATCCAAGAATCACCCAATCCTATGATCAGGCAGGACTCTTCCATTTAATGAGAATTCCCATTCTCCCAGGCGGAACCTGAATATCTCAGTCTTGGTCAGTGTAGAGTTGTTTACCTTATCATCCTCAGCACTTTTTCTTGACTCCACCTACTGCAGTTTTCCCTGTTTGACACAGAGAAATATACAAAGGCTCACAACAACCTGTGTGCAGATTTCTGGAGGTTTTCTCTGTGTACTTCTTTCCTCTCAAGTACATTGTCCTAAAAATTCCAGCTGATGTGGTCTCTGAACCCCATTTTTGTGTCCCCACCGCAATCCGAACATTTAATTTCTTCCCCCCACTAGATGTTCAAAGACTGATCAGGTAGAAAGCTGGGGCAGTCACAGGGCTCAGTTATCAGTTCTCTTTCCAGGGTCACAGCTTTACACTGACTCTTGTCCTCTGGATTGGAAAACAGTGTGTGTGTGTGTGTGTGTGTGTTTTAAAATATTTTCTTCAATCTTTTATCATTTATATTGTGAGGGAAAGTGAGGTAAAACACATATGAAGAGGCATGATCCCGAGGAGCTACCTTGTCCTTTCTGCTGTGAGAGGATATAGCAAGAAGACAGTCAATGATCGGGCACCAGATTGTCACCAGTCACTGACTCTGTGACACCTAGATCCCGGACTTTCCACCCTCCAGAACTGTAAGTACATTTGCATTGCTTATAAGCCACCCAGTCTATGGTACTCTGTGAGAGCAATACAAATAGATTAACATTGTCGTTATTACTTAACAGTGTTCTGTAAGTATCAGCCAATGAAGTTAGATTTTTAAATGTAATAAGTGTTGGAAAACAAAGACAAAACTATTAGCAGTTAAAGATGACATTAAAAAGCTCAGTAAAATCAAGCAGAGAATAAAAATAACTCAGTTTGGAGACTTGCTAGAAAATTGAATATGAAAAAAAGTATCTCACCTATAAATAACCTACCAACAGTAAGAAAATATAAGAGATAGGTTAACTCCATTTGTAATGATTAGCAAGAAATACTATAAAAAGTAAAGACTAAATTGATATACATATCTTCCTTTTGGAAAAAAATCACCTTTTTAAGCTTAGCAACTCTTTCTAAATTCACTAATAAAATTAATGCAATTCTACTTAAAATACAAGATCTATGATAAAGACTTAATTTTATCTAGGAAATTAATATAGGAGAATCAATAATGAAGAACAAGAAGAGAAGATTGTCCTGATAGATTTAAAATCAGAATAATCAAGGATAATTAAAAAAACAAAGTAGACAGAGAAGACACAGTACAGAGAGACAAACATACAAAGTGACTAATATATAATAAATGCAGAATTTCAAGCTGGTTAGAAATGGGATATTATGGAATACATAGTGTTAAATGAAATCTAACTTCATTTGGATAAAAACATAGTTGGATCCTTAACCTTTTACACCAAAACCATCAGTATAGATGGATGTAAAATATGAGAAAAATGAAACAAAATTACTGCAATAAATATGCATTCATTAATGTTATACAAAGAATGATTTTCTAAGCCAGAGACAAATACCCAGAAGTCATAAAGGATAAGCGTGATTAAAAGGTCTGAAAAATTTTTTATTTCTATGTGGCATTCAGACATACATACACACTATAGTTTTAAGTAAACAATAGCTAATAAACAAGATTTATAACACGTAACACAAAGCCAACTCCCTTAATTTATAAAAGCTCATAATAATCAGTAAGAGCAAAAAAAATAGTAAGATGAAAAAAATAATATGAACATATTATTCTCATAAAGAGAAAATAAATATAAGTTGCCAAGGAAGTTCACAGAAATAAATTCAACATCTTGTAAAATCAAAAAAGCTCACTAAACCAACAAGGAGCACAGTTATCATTGTTACATATCAGAGTGGCAAAGATTAAGATTATTGATAATGCCCAGATTGGTAACAGTGTCTGATCGCAATATTGGAAAACAGTATTCCATGTATTTGGCAGGAAAATTAATTACTAGTGTTTTTAAAGAATATAATTTGGCATTAAGTCTCTTAATATTTCCCACTGACTTAACAATTTCATTAATAGATTTTACCACATAAATAAATTCACAAATATGCTTTTGACATATATACTCAGAGAGAGGCTCCTCTTAATGTTCATGTAGTTTATTTTCTGATTTTTATTTTGTTTCTTCTCAAAACATCCAATCCTCCTACCTGTTTTGTTTCCTATCATCTCTGAAAACTTTCTCTCTTGAATTTTCAAGTTTTCCTTTCTCCTGGCTTCAGTCCATCAGCATTTAAATCTGTTCAAATATCTTTCATCTCAAAGACAAAAGGATAACTGAATCTCCCCACTAAAAACCATCTCTAAACTCATGCCATCTTGGGTTACTGGCCTCTCTTATCTGCAGAACCACTTCTTCCAAGACTTGTCTATGCGCAAGGTCGCCATTTTCTCTCTTCTCGCTGCTCAATCAGTTACAAATTAGCTTCTGCCTTTCCTCATACTGCCTCACTCTGCTGCTTTCCCTAAGGATCAGCAGGGCCTTCCAATTGCTGCTATTTATTCCTTACTATGCTTGATAGCTTAGTCACAGTCGACATGAGTTCATCGCTGTCAAATCCTCTCTTGATTCGAACACGCCGCTGTGTTCAGCCTCCTTTCCTTGAAGTTCTTGCTGGCTTTTCCCCATCTTCTTGCCTTGAAAATCTTGGTGTTCTTCAGGGTTCTCTTATTTTTACTCATTAATTCTCCTGGGGTGATTCCCAAAATCTGATAGTTCCAGCCCACACCTTTCTCTGATGTCCCGACTTAAATAACCTTGATGACTTCTATTCACATCTCAAACTTGGCTAATCACTGTCATTCTAAACCCAAAGGTCACTTGCTCAGGAAGATCATCCTTAACTACACTGTCCAGGGCAGGTCTCCTTATTGTATGTTCGCATTTCATTTTGTTTTTCTCCTTTGAAAGCATTCATTAACTGTCCCCTTTATGTTACAGCCATCATATATGTATGACACATGTACACATATTACCTTTACATGTTATAAATACCACAACATGTTCTGCTTTAAATAGGCATGTATTTTTAAAAATTAAAAGAGAAATATCTATATTTATCTACATATTTGCCACTTCTGATTAATTTAATTCATTTGGTTAAGATTTCAGTTTCTCAATGGTACAATTTTTTGCTTCTATTTGTTTTTTCTTTTTTTAGCATTTCTTACAGCACATGGCAATAGATTCCATTAATTTACCTTTAACAAAATGTCTATGTTATCTCATTTTTGAAGGATATAGTTACTGGATAGAGGGGTTTATTTTTTTGCTTTCAACACTTTCAAGATGATATTCCACTATCTTCTTGCCTTTGTGGTTTCTAGTGACAGATACGCACATGTTTGATTCTTTCTTCCCTGTTTTCAAGGTTTACTCTTTATTTTTTATCTTTCTTTTTGATTGACTGTTATTATGAACCTGGTTATGGATTTCTTTGAACTTATCCTGTTTGGATTACCTGAATATTTGGAACCTGCATATTAATATATTTTAGCCAACTTAGGAATTTTCTGTCATGATGCCTTCAAAAGACATTTTTTTTTTCAAATATTGTATTAATGTGGGAGCTTAGATTATTGTGTGACTCAACTATTGTGTCTTTACCTTGATTATTCTTTGCTTTGAGTACTCTGTTTCTCTCAGTAACAGGAAAAGTTAGTAAGGAATCTCTCAGGGCAAAAGTCCTGGTGTGAGGATCCATACATGCTGACAAGAGCATGTGCAGAAACAGGGAAAGTTTGAGATAAGGAACCTCTCAAGGCAAAAGTCCTGGTGTGAGGATCTATACATGGTGAAAACAGCACATGCAGAAACAGCAGTAGATGTTATGGTTAGAGCAGCATAAACACTGACACTTTCCTTGACTTTCTCCCTATTTCCCAAACTTGAATGCGGCCAGCTGGTTATGCATCCCCCACACACTTGCATTCCCCATTTGCCTGCTTGTTTCGTTGATCTTTTTTTATTTTCTGTGTTATTCTAAATAAAAATGAGACTGCTCTTGGAGTTGAACTGCACCTTCCTGGTGTATGCTTCTCATTGTTCGGCACACTGACTCTAAGTAATCCTTTTCATCCCACTGCCACACCTTGTAACAAGACATATTCACAAGTCAGAAAGTAAATTTTGTTCTTTTTTTTTCCATTGTTTTGGCTCTTTGGGATCCTTTGGAATTCCATACGAAATTTAGAATAGTTTTTTATTCATAAAAAATATCTACTAGGATTTTAATAGGAATTTGGAATCTATAGATAATATCATCTTAACAACAGTAAGTTTTCCAATTTACAAACATGGGTTGTCGTTCTATTTATTTTGTCTCCTATATCTTTCTAAGGCAATGTTTTGTAGTTTTTAATATGTAAGTCTTCACTGTCTTGGTTAATTTTATTCTTAAGTATTTTATTCTTAGGATATAAATATTTAGAATTTCTACATGTAATATCATGTCATCTGACAATAGTGATAATTTTGCTTCTTCCGTTCCAATTTGGGTGCTGCTTATTTCTTTTTCTTGCCCAGTTGATTTGGCTGGAATTCCAATACTATGTTGAATAGAAGAAATGGTGATATCCATGACATTTTAGAGAAAGCTAATTTTAAAGTACCTCCTAAAGTTAATACTTATTTAACTTTTCATTCTACACTGTGATTAGTAAATAATAGCATACACTAATACCACTAAAGGAACTTGAAAAAATTGTGTTCCCAATTTTTACCAACATAAATTCTATTCAAAGGGTCTGGGATGAAACTCAAGTACTTAATTTTTTTTTAAGTTTTACCTATACATACATCTATGAAAAGAACCTGTCCTATATTCTCTACCCAAAGTAAATTTATCTCTGAACCTTATTTTCTTCATATATAAAATAAGTCTAATTAAAAAATATAATCCCACTTGTATATCCCAGATATATCCAACTAAAATATTTAAAATTCAATCTTTTTGTCCAGAAAAGACTATTGTTCAGGCAGGTTTTTCTGCTTCTGCTTTTCTTCCTGGTACCATATACTACCCAGTCTCCAAAGTTTGAAAACTGTGATTCACCCCTCACTTTCTCTATTTCTGTTCATGCTAATCAGTGTTAAAGTCCTATCATTTTAGTAAATAGCTCTAATTTACCCTTTTCTCTCCTTGGCAACTTCTTTATTTCTTATCACAGACTGAAATACCCTGCATTGCACATGTCATTCTGGTGTTCCTGAAATGAAATACTCCCCATCCATCTGTGTGTCCTAGTTTAAACTGAATTTATGATAAAATGAGGATCATAGCACCTATTATAAATCTATTATCTTGTAATATACACATCTGTTTACGTGTATGCTTCCTCCACTAGAATTCTATCACATACTAGGGATTTAAAGTAGTTGTTTATTGAATGAATAAATATTCATGCTATACCCACTTCTAAGGAATTTGAGACTGTCACAATAAAAAAAACCAATCACATATCCATTAGAATAATTAAGAAAAAATAAAATTTTAGCTAGGCAATAATCTAATTTATTTAAGACAAAGTTAACTTTCTGAAAAATTCATAGATTAAAAACAAGTTATTTTCATTAATGTTAGATAAATAAGGTGTTACTATATATCATACCCCTTTTCAAAATGTTAGCCTGGCTTTCCAAGTCACATATTTCAATCTTGACATTTTCTTTCATTAAAAGTTCTCTTTTCTTTATTATCTCATATTCTTTATTGAAGTCTGTAATTTCTTTAGTAAATTTTTCCTCCTCTTCTGTTACTTTTTTCTTTGTAATCTCCTAAAAAAACCAAAGCAAGGTCAATATGGATATTAACTGCAGGAACAGTTTTTTTTAGTGACTTAAAATGCAGTCATTTGGAATTGTTAACAACAAAACTATATATTTACCCTTCCCCCTGCTATCACAAAATGCTTTAGTTCTTCAGCAGTATTAATAAAAACTAAAGCTTTTATATAATAGTGATCAACTCTCTTCATATCAAAGAGTGATCCTTAATTTTTTGGGAGAATTATTAATATAAATATTAATTTGTGTTTGTAAATTAACCTTATAACCCTGTATGCTACTTTGTTCTTGCAATATAAAATCAGGTGGTAGAGTAATTAAGAGACCAAATTTGAAAATGAAAATAAATATCTGCTTTATAGAAAAATAAATAAAATTCCAAGGAAATATTTTTTAAATGCAGACCATGAATACAAAATTACATATTCATTTCAAATTCAGTTCTAAATAATAGCTTACATTTTATGACATATCAACAGGAAGTAGAAAAAAGAATTTCCCAAAGCAGTGCTAGAACCTAAACTTTTTCATAATGATGAAACCTAAACATTACTGTATTTCTCTATTTCTTCTAAGAAGCGTCAACTAATTATGAGCTACACTGGAAACTGGCCATGTCATTCAAAATCATGAAGTCTGTTAACTATTTATATAGTTAGAAGTCTATATGTATTTTTAACATTTCAATTTTATTTTCTTAGAAATGTTCGTTAACTAAAGTTTTATTTCAGGCCTTGTCATTTAAAACTAACAAGACTGTTGGTTCTGGCTTACAACAATGAAAAGGTAAGCAAAAATCTATCTTTCAATTCACATCCATAAATATGTCAAAAGTGTAGACCTCCCTGCCTTTCAGAAGTATTAAAACCTAAGGTCTCCAAGCCTTGGCAGTTCAAATCAATTTCACTCTTCCTTACATGCTTATTACAGTTGCAAATAATTTCTATATCCTATCACTACCAATAGAAATCTTTCAAATTATATTACTCTACAAATTGGTTTTAAATAACACTTGACACATTTCCCTACCTGAACAGGACTATCCTGCCAATACGCATACAAATAATTTTCTAAAAGTACACCTAAGTATATTTAAATACTTTTGACACAGTGAAATAGATTTTTCTAAGTGGTTGGAGACTTACAAAGGTTTGGAGAAGCTTATTTCTTTGGTTTGTAATTTCACTGCACTGTCTTTCTAAAGCATTTTCATGAATTTTCAAAAGTTGTAAGTGGAATGAGTTTTCAGAAAACTGTTGAACCTTTGAAGTGAAAAAACATATCAGAATGAAACAAATAATTTGGCCTTTAAAGGTATTGCCTACTTAATAGAACAGATACGTATACTATAAATATTTTCTTTAAGATAAAAAAAAAATTCATATTAAACATCTTATATGGACTTTGCAAGTACTTTATAATTAAAATTTTTTAGAATCTCTTCACCCAATCTCTCTAACCAATAAGGTTAAAGAATATATTTCCTTTTTATTTTCCAATACCTAGTACATTTCTTAGCTTAGGTACTAAAAGCCTTTTGACAACACATATTAAAAATTGCTTTAGGATAGCTTGTTAAAGAACACGTTTCTACCCTTATCACTTTAAGGAAGATATGGATGAATACCTCACGTATATAGTATGACTAATAAAATAATGAGATAAAAAGCTACAAAACTAAAGTAAAAAACCCAGTCCTCTGAGTATGTCCTATATTTGTAGAGTACATATAATATATAAGAAATAAAGCACAAATCTGCTATGTCCTCAAATAGGCTTTAAGAACTTATTTTTAATTTTAGTACCTTATTTGGTTCTAACACAAGATAAAATAAACAGTAATACAGAAATGAAACTTATTTCATTTTGATCATAAAGAATAACATCTTCTCAGACCATGAATATTAAAATGAGAATCAGGAAGCTTTAATATAAAAAAACTAAAAATGATGTCACACTGGAAATAATCTTTCCACTACATTCAGTGCCGACCCTAATAAGAAAGCATCACTTCTAGTTTGGGGCTGTTCCCATTTCCACCGAGAAAAGAAAAAGGAAATAAATTCAACTTAAATTGCAGAAAGTAAGATTTATGTTTGCTATAAGAACTTCCTCAAGGTGAGAGTCAGGTTGTGAAATCTCTGTCCCGGAAGATATTGAATAGTAAAGAGTTTAAGAATAGCCTAGTCCAGAGGCAAAGGGTTGGTGTAAAAGACATTTTGAAATGACATGGCTAAGAAATCCTGGAAATACTGACATTAAAAAAAAGTAGCCAAAATAAAACAGAAATATGATGTTACATTTATATCAAATTATTGTGCATCTGCCCACACCTTCAGCACTTGGCACTGTCGTCATCAAGTCCATCTTAAGAAAGACAGCAACAGAGAAAGATGGAAAGGTGCAATTTACATGATCAAAAAAATTCAGAAAATACTTTTAAAACTGGAAGAAGGGAGAATAGGACTGTAAGTATTTTACTGTCTAAGTCAGAAATTAGAAAAATAAATGGTCAGATCTATAAAATCATGTAGAAATTTGTAATAATGGCAAACTAAAGTCTGATTATGAATTCTTTCACATTTAGAATAAGAAAACACTTCAGGGTTGTTATTTATTAATTTGTAAAATTTTACAAATTAATTATTATTAAAATAAATTTTAAAAATTAATTTGTAAAATTAGAATAAGATGAGTTCCATAGAAGTTAAAAACTTTTACAAAAGTTATATAGTTAATCAGAGGTAAACTTGGGACTAAATCCAGATCTTCTGACAACCTTTCTTCAAAATCAAATTAACATGAAAATATTTTAACTCTTTCAAAGTAATACAGAGTCATTTCTGGAATTAAAAAGGACTTAATCTCAGATTGTAGTAGACGTGAAAGGTATATAAGGTCAACAAACAAAAATTATTGAGTACCACTGACCTTACTGAGACAAGGTTGCTTATAGTACATAGCCAGCTCTCAAAAGTATTATTATGGGTACGAATGCCCACAAAGTGATTTGAGACCAAATATTGGGCTAAATAAATTCTGGTTTAAACCAATAGATTATTCAGTTATTATGCTTTTCAGAAATAAATTTTCTAAATTCTTATTCTGTTTTTGCCACCAATCTACTGCAAAGTATTTGGGTCAAAACCCTAAAATGGAAGACAATACTATTTCTGCAACTAAGGAAGTCTTTATAGTCTTCAGTAAATGTACTATTCAAGTTTAGAAAAGTCTTGTGTAAAGGAATTAAGAAATTAAAGTGTTCTGTTGCAGCTTTCACCAACTAAGACCAAAAATTACTACTGAGCTCACATACTCTTTCTTGAAATAATAAAGTTATTAGACATACTGGCAATGAATTGGAATAATCCACCACAATCTGAAGAATGAAACCTACATACCCCAAACTGAAAAGCAGACAACAGTTCAGATGATTATTAAAAAGCTATAGCTATAATTTTCCTCTTCCCTAAAATTCTATGTAAATGATTCATCTTCAATCTCTTCTCTTTCTTTGTTTTGTTACTCCACTTCCCACTGTCTGTCTTACATTCTGTCTTTACCTTCTACTTCCACATCTTCCTCTTCCAATTAACCAAAATTCCATGGAATCAAAACCTACAAATTACAGCAACATTAATTTTTAAATTCATTTAGGATCTATGAGGAAAACATTAATACAAAAGGGAATGGGGATATACCATAGGATATAGAGGATTAGGCAGGAATTTGGGGAAGCTCAAATAAGGAAAGTAAAAAATGAATCGATGCCTGCAATATGCTGGTGAATTAAGGTTGCAGAACCCACATGGGGTATAATATTACTAGCAGAGAGCCTTATTATATTAATAGAACTAAAGGACAACAACTTTTGGATTTGCTCAGCTCCCTGCTACTATGTATAAGGTAAGAACAAAAATAGCTTTTCACTGCTACCTACTTATTTGCAGAATACATTTCTCATTGCTCCCCTTGTTCTTCTCTATTACCCAGACACACTTCTTAAATATTTTATGTTTCAAAACTACACCATAGGATGTGTAATATTAAGTAAATATTCCAAATGTAACCCAGCACGTATTGAGTGGATCACAAAATGAGGCAATTTCACAGGATAAATTTTCAGCAAGAATCTCTCTTTTGTTGCAAAAGTGATGGATGGGGATCAGAATTAGGAAGATACTAGAAGAGAATTGAAACTGGATTAAAAGTATTTTTCAACATATCTCTGAGTCAGGTTTGAATTGAAGTACTATCATATCCATGGTAGCTTGAACCTCTTATAAATAAAACTTAAGAAACTACAATCTCCTAAATTACCCAGAGATCCCAAGGGATACAAACAACAAAAAGAGTGGAAGGTTTCCCACCGGAGTAATACAAAATTTCTCTTTCTCATCTCTCCCGTTCCTCTGACTGAAAATAAAAAGAAATATTTGCATGCAGTCTTAAAGTTACAATCTAAAATCAAACAGCTTAGTCAAAAATGTTACTGTTTTGAAATTTTTAACTTACAGCAATGCTGGCACTCTGGTTAATCTGCTTCTCTCAGCAATAAAGATTATTTCTTCCCTTCCCTGTTTTATTCCTCTTGGGATATTTGATTTTTCAGCAGAGTTCATAGTAAGCGGTCTTATACGGTCAACTAGGTCAGTTTCAGCATAGTCATGATTTGTGAGTCTCCACCACTCCTATTACCTGGGTGCTTTTAGGTTTTTCTCTACTGGAAAAACCTGAAGATTGAAAATGACTAAGGGTTGTAAATTAATGTTTGGGTCCAAGTAAGCAAAGTACAAACTTCCTCTTTGTTATGGCTGCTGTTGTTTAAAATAACCACAGTCTTCAGGAACTGACAATTTGCTCATTAAAGATGATATGCCTAATAGTGTAACAGGCAACTTTACATAAGAAAACAGAATTGTGTACATGTCACACTCACAAGGTACAGCAAAGGGGGGAAAGAATGTGTTCCTTATAAAATAAAAGACATTTTAAACATGAGAGCACATAAATGAATACTGTATCAATAGCAGATATTAAGGTTTAAAGAAACATGAGTATTTTTTCATAAATGCATTTCAATTCACAGATGCAATGCTAAGAGTAGACACTATGATAAAATGAACTTAACAAAGCAAGTCAGGAAGGTTCAACACAGCTCATATTTGTCAACATAGTTTCAAGGATTTATGTGACCTGCCCCTCTTTTACCCTCTTGATCTTATATTTTAAAAACCTCTTCCTCAACCGTTCCTCTCCAGCTTGGTTATTGCTCAAAAATATATGGCACAATGCATCTATGAGGCTATTGTACCATATTGGCTATTCTCTAGCCCAGTGCCTCAGGGGTCATTCCGTACTTCATTCAAGTCTTCTCTCACCTTTTCTCTGAGGACTACCAGAATGCCAGATAAAACCATTGTTATTTAAGTCATTCTGGAAGTTCTTGCTAATGCAAATGGTAATAAAAGGGAATAAGAAATATAATTACAAAACAGTTGATGCATAGTTTTCTCTTTAGTTTGGGCAAATACCATTATTAAAACCTAATAAAGCCAAGAAAATCTATGAAGAAACTATTAGAAATAAAGAGCTCAGTCAAGAATGTGATAAAATGAATACTAAAAAGTATCTTTTCCAATTAGCAATAATAAATAGAAAAAAACATGGAAAAGATCCTACTCATAAAAGCAAAAAGCAAATAACAAATATCTGAAATATCCTGTAATGAGGAACATAAGAGACAAATAGAAAGAAGTGTTGTGTTCTGGAATGTGAAGATTCAATTGTAAAAACATCAACTCCTCCCAAATTATCACATGAATCTAGTAATTAAAACCCCAATAATTTTGTTTTGCTATATTGGAATATGATAAAATAATTCTCAAATTTATGTAGAAAAACAAAAGAATCAGGAAAATTCTGAGATAGAAATTTTCCATCCAGAGAGTCAAAGATAATTTAAAGTAATGTAATGAGGTAACTGGTGGCAAAACAAATAGTTTAGAATAGACAAATATATCTGATATATCCTGGGTAGATCAGTAAATATGTAATTATCTATCACATATATATATGCACATGTTATTATAACTATGGCCCTTTAATCATTATGTGATTATGTGATATTTACGCAGGCAAAAATGAATAGGCATTTGTATTTAAATATCTTAAAGTAAAAGAAAACACTAGAAAAGTACTGGAGAAAAACACTGTTTAAAATCTGGGAGTGGGCCAGGCTTTCCCAAACCTGAAATGGATTTCAGAAACAAACCGCAAAAAAAAAAAAAGGATTAAAAATTCTAGCAATGTAAACATTTGAAACTTTGACAAGAATATGTCAAAGCTCAAGCCACAAATAATAAAATTTGCAACAAATGGCAGAGGGTAATATCCGTAATGCATAAAAGTCTAGGAGTCACTAAGAAAAAGACAAGGATGTAACAGATAAATCATAAAGTAAATATGAACAATTTATGAGCAAAGAAAAAAATCAGTAAGCAAAATAGTTCAAATTAAAATTTTAAAAAGATGTCATTTTTCTTATATTTGCACTAAGACTGGTCATTTCTATTGTAGGGTTAGCAAAATGATGAAAATATAAACGGAAACAACTTTTCCGGAGGACAATTTGGACATCATCATTAAAAGCCTCACATATACTTTGATTTCTAGGATTTTATTGTAAAAAGAGTAAAGCTCAAAACCACAAGCCTGGCATCATGATACTATTAGTAACTAGTTGATACTATAGAAGATATTTATCATAAAGAATTACTTAACTAAAGTATGGTAATCATTTAATAGAATAACTTGCAATCATTAAGAAATATTTACGTAACTACTGAGACAGGCTATAGTAAATGGAAAAAAGAAAATCACTTCAAAAATAAACATGTGCCTAAATGATTCTGAAAGAAAATCTATGAAAATATTAACCGTTGGATGCTGCCCATTTGGGGAATAATCTACGATAAGCATCATTACTTTTACAGAAAGTTAAAACAATAAAGCTAGTTCAAATCTGAAAAAAATAATGTACCACATATTCATCCAATATAACACAGAATGGTTATACTGGTTAAAGGTCCTCAGATGTTCCTAGAAATACAACCACTCTTCCAGCAGGGACAGGAGCAAGTATATCTAATAAAGATGGAGAGGGGCAGGGTTCATAATAAAAAGAAGACTTCCATTCTGGAGTTACAATCTATTTTCTTACTGTGATGGTCACATATCTCCCATCCTTACCATTTTTTGTCTTCTTTTGGGAGGAATTGATTAGAATTTTAACTAGGAGAAACTGACTATACTAAAAGCATTTGGAGCTAGTCTGAATCAAAGAAGCTGACGTAGGCAGCCTTTCAACTTATCTTGAAATATTAATTCGGCAATAACAATTCGTAAGACCACATTAGCACCAAAGGCTGTATGAAAAATTCCTTCCAGCAACATCAAGATCACAAGCATAGCTATAGTAGCCAGTTTGCCTTTGACCTTTTCGATACACCCTTTCTTAATCTTTTTGGTATTCCGAAGTCCACAGCTAACCTAAATCTGTCCTTCTCAAACGTTACCCCATATTCCAAAATTATTCTTCCCCTTTTCCTCAAACAAAAGTCTGACTCCCAAGGAAAGGCTGAGCCAGCTAGATATTAATCTGACTGAGGAAAGAGGAGTAAAGAACAAACACTGATAGGCCAAGAACATTTTATCATGATACTTCTGAATCTGAAAGACTCTCCTGGGGCGATACGTTGAAATAAGGTGACTTCTGTGCTACCTAACAAGTCAGGAGGCAGACCTTATCTTACCTACATTCTGTCTGCGTGTGGAACAATGGAATGCTGAGGGTAGTGGTTTTTCATGTCCTCTTTTTAATGGCACAACTATAAAATGTTACAGATTCTTTAAAACATACATTTTCCTCCTTATAATAAGAAAAGTTGGCACAAGAGAATGAAGAAATAATATGACACATATAAGTTCACTATGAGAATACTAGAAATTGGATTGAGGATCTTTACATCAGCTTGTAAACCAGCAACTTTAGCTTTAGAAGACAGTCCATTCTTTCAGAATTCAAGAAAACAAAAATAGGATGAAGAACAACTTATATATCGTACCTGTTGGCAAACTTAAGTCTGAAAAGTTCTCATGAAGTAACAACATAAACTCTATTCAAAAATACTGTAAGAGAAGAGAAATAGGGAATTACCCAAAGGATTACAGAGAAAGAATATTGTGTATCTTTATGACTTTTTACCATAGGGTACAAAAAAAGAATTGTTACTCAATTACTTGATATCCTCAAGAGGATGCAGAACAAAGATATACACCAAGAAACAAGAGCAAGTAAGGGCATAAGAGGATAAGATAAAAATATGAGCTGAGGATAAAAAAAAATGTGAAAGAGAAAAATGCTAAGGCAAAACAAAATGTATTATTTTTTACTGAGGTAGTGGTTTATAATATTGTACACTTCAGAGGCTCACACCTCTTCAAAGGTATGTTACAGTACTACACCCACCACCACAGCACCCTACCAAGGTCAGTGGGGTCCCTTGCCCCCTTTGCTCTCTCTCTGATAGCCTCAGTTTTAGTCAGATCTCCATGGTTCATTTGGTTTAGTTTTGTTTGTTCCTTTGTTACTTTATAGTCTATGTATTAATGAAATCATCCAGCATTTGTTTCTTTCTGACTTATTACACTTAGCATAATTCCCTTTAGGTTTATCCATGTTGTTGACAATGCAAGATTTCATCTTTTTTGTATTTTCAAGTAGTATTCAATTTGTATATATACCACACCTACTTAATCCACTCATCTGTCACTGCACAGATTAGTTGCTCCCACAGATTAGTTTTTGTAAATAGAGCTGCAAGGGACATCGGAGTGCATATATTCTTTCAATACCAGGACTGTTAGAACATATGATAGACCCATTTTTAATGCTTTAAAAAACCTCTATACTCTTTTCCATAGGGGTTGGATGAATTTACAGTCCCACCAATAGTGTTAAGTGTTTCCTCTCCACACACTCATCAACAACTGTTTGTTTTATGGAATTTGAATATAGAACATTCTCAGGGTTGTGAGGTGGCATCTCATTGTGGTTTATATTTGCATTTTCCTGATGATTAGTGCTCACAGCATTTTTCATGTGCCTGCTGGCTATCTGTATATCTTCTTTGATCTAGTTAGCTGCTCTACACATTATTTTACTAGGTTATTTGCTTTAATCGTGTTGAGTTGAGGAGTTATTCATAGATCTTGGGTATCAAACCCTTCTCCGATGCGAGATGTGCAAATATTTTCTTCCATTCTTTAGGGTGTTTTTGTTGCTTTAATAATAGGTTCTTCGTGCAGAAGCTTTTCAGTTTGATGTAGTCCCATTAGTTTATATTTGCTTTTGATTTCCTTGTCATTGTAGTTGAGTACCCTGGAACCAGTGTCACGAAGTATTTGGAGTATTTGGCAACACAAAATTTAAATTTGTAGTCTTAAATAACTAACACTGCAAAACGTAGAATCATTGATATAAAATATAATGAATTATTTCCAAAACTGCTGAGAAGTAGCCAAAACAGAAGCTAACAGATTCAGAGAACAAAATCTGAACATAAAAAGTTGGGATAATAAAAAATAAATCAGAAGATGATTGTTCAAATTATAGACAAAATTAGATACATCAGTGTACAAATTTGGAATTTTAAGGATAAAAAAGCAACTACAAGCAACCATGGAAGAAAAAGGAAACAAAACAGTACCCTAAAAGGAATTAAAAAAACAAACAGGCTAACTTCAATACTTCTGCATTAATAAATTTCAGAAGATAACCGTGCTAGATCTACAAAATTTTCTAAAACCAGGTTGAGTCAATAATTCTGCATACAATTTTTCATTCAAGTGTAAAATCAATAAAAAAATTTTCAGATATTAATGGCTCAGAAAATCCATCAAGCCCATATTCTTTCTGAAAAGTTATTAGAGCAATTACAGATTTTCTGAAGGATAAATCAAAATAAGAACTCAAGAATGAGGAACTTAGTTATGGTTAATATGGCCATCTAAGCACATGTGGGAAGAAGCTAATTTCCACTAAATATAGAGAAATGCTGAACAACATATAATTACACTTAAAATATGTATCATTTACATAACTAATCCTAAAGTAAGAGAGAAAATCATCTCACCAGAAAAAAGAGGTAAATCAGGGTAAGAATAAAATAGACGACTTTGTGCTCTTCATGGAATTTGTGTCCCATTGTGGTGGGGTTAGAAAGGGACAATTAATAAACAGATCAACATAAAATATGTTAACTGATGATAAGAACTACAGAGAAAAATAAAGCAGAATAAAGGACAGACAAGGAAGGATGCTATTTTATATACAGATGTCAGGTGGCTTGTCAGCAGTCATCCTCAAACTTTTTGGTGTTAAGATTTTTTGGTTCTTGAAACTCTTAAAAATCATAGAGGGATTTTCATTTGTTTTATGAGCTATATCTATTCAATATTTTCTGTATCAAAGATTAAAACTGAGAACACTTAAAAACAATTGAAAAATAATAAACCCATTGCATGTTAAAATAAACATTTTTATGAGAAATATTTTCTAAAACATAAAAAAATAGCAAGAAATGTTTCATCTACAAATATTTTTTACTGTCTGGCTTAAAAGAAGATAGTAGATTCTCATATCTGCTTCTTTATTTAATCTTTTGCAATATGTTTTTTGGTTTAAGTCTATGAAGAAAATCTGGCCTCATAAAGATATGCAGTTGCAAAGCAGAAGGATATTTTAATCCCTTTTCAAGTGATTGTGCATATTCTTCTTTGATACTACATCTGAACTCAAATGGTTCCTTAAAGGTTATTTAATGTGAGGACTCTGAAACCATTTCAATGAACTTTTCATTCTGTTACAATAAAATCCAATTGGTCTATCTGCACTTTGAGTGGAACTTTTTATGTGTTCATGGTTTTATAACAGTATGTGCTGGTCATTTGGAAAATACAGCTTCACTAAATCATTCAACTCTTCCAAATGCTGATATGTTTCATAATGTGATATTAAAAAAAATAACATTCGTTAATATCACTGACAAAGTCGGCAAAATCTTTCAGTATTAGGAAGTTATCAAGCTGATAGTGACAGATCTGAGCCTTCCAAGTTTCTAGCTTTTGTTTGAAAGGTTGAGTATCATCCCTGGCAAAATAACAAGAGTTGTTTGCCTTGAGATGTCTGGCTCACTTCATTCAATTTTGAGAATATTTGCCAAATACTTAAATCTAAATAACTACAGTTTGTCAATTATTCTGATAAGAATGGTGTTCAGGAAAAGGGATAGCTAGTTCATACAACTGTACAAATGGTTGCCCCTGAGACAATCAGTGTACTTTGAAACAGAAGTTCTATATGTGAACTTCCCTTTTCATCACACCCATTAAAGATACATATATATGCGATGCTCAGTTTCAAAATAACTCAATTTATTTTTACACTTCAATCAAGAGCATATAACGAAACTGATGGGTTTTGATTTTACTGCTAGTGCAAGGCAGTGAAAAATGTAATGACTAGTGTAATTTGGTGCAACTGCCTTGATTTGTGCTAAAGCAGTTTTACTAAAGACTGCCTTTGCACCATTGATATGCATGCCAGCACATGCAAATGGAAAATAATACCTTCATATTACTCAGAATATAGTTTGACCTCACACACCTTTTCAGAGAATCGTGGTGATTCCTACAGACTGGTACATCACACTTTGAGAACCACTGCTCTAAAGTGGCAACTGAGTAGAGTTCTAAAGTAACCAACATCAAAATTTGCACGGGACTGTTGTGATGTTAGAAATTAAAGTCTCATATTTAAGTTAATCACCCTTGGAAAGACCAAAGTGAATGTGCATAAAACACTATAGCTGAGTAAAGAAGCATTTCAGGCAGAGGAGAGAGCAAGTGCAAAGGCCCCAAGGCCCTTTGGTATATTTAAGAACAAAAGAAACTGTTACAAAAGTATATATCCCTAGAAAACAGATTACCTCTAGGCAGGTGGGCTACTAGAAAATACCTAACACTAAACTCAATCAACACTAAACATCCAGTGACCTTCTCTAGCCACGTTTTAGATAATCATTAAGTGTAATAAGATATTCTTTCTAGAATACACAGAGAAAATTAAAAGCAATTAGAACTTTTTCTTTAGATGAGAATCAAGAATTTTGAGTATACAGTAAGGTTTATATAGTTGCAGCTGCTTGTCATCAACCCTCTAATTTAGGCAGAGAGTTGTTTTACAGTTTATTTGCCAATTATTCATGGTGTGATTTAGAAGCTGCTCAATGAATGTTTGTTGAATGAATAATTACCCAATGTATGATTGGAGGTATTTAAGAGAAGGACTACAGCTAATTGATTTCCCAAGAAATCATAAAATCAAAAGGCAAACTTTTAAAAAGGCATTCTTTTGTACTGTTAAGTCTTACAAATCTAGGAAACTAAATTTTAACCTCAAGCTTTCTGCAGACTGAGTCAGAACTGTACTGACTTACTGTTCTTTAATTAGAGGACCATTCTCTCAGTTCCTGGAAAGGAAGCTTTTTTTTTTTTTTGGTTTGTTTGAAACATTTCTAACATTTCAGGCTAAACAATTTATTTAAAGTCATTCTTTAAAAGAAAAAAAAAAGGGGGTTGAGATATATTGGTAGGTTTTACAATTAGAAACAGTACAATAGATTTTCCACTTTGCAGAACGAAGCCAGGAAGTCTGCAACTTTTGTGATTTATAAGCACTTGCAAACAGAAAGGCTATCTGGCATACTGTTATGGTGTTTGTTCAAAACTGTGATTAAAATGACATATTCTCTGGATTTTTTAAGATCATGAAAACAACACTGAGAAAAAGGAGTACAATAAATGCTGTAATATTTTTCACTTTACTCAGAGATGTAACCACCTCAGTTCTACTATATGCAGAGAAATGCTAATTCTCAGAGACCAGGCTGGGTTCCATTACTGGTACAGGACCATTAATCAAGCAGCTCATTTTAAGAACAGATGTGGCAAATGGCCAAGAAGCACCTAACATTCAACATCAGTCATTAGGGAACTAGACATATAAACTACAGTGTCACCTCACATCTAGTAACGTGGCTATAAAAAAAGGATACAAGAACTCCCAGAAAATAACAAGCGTTGGTGAGGAGACAAAGAAAATGGAACCCTCATACATTGCTGCTAAAAATGTCAAATAGTACTGCCACTGTAGAAACAGTCTGGATAAACTCAAAAAGTTAAACCTAGAACAGTTATATGACTCAGAACTTCTGCTCCTGTATAGATCCCCAAGAGAAATGAAAACGTATGTTCCTGCAAAAACTTGTACATAAATGTTCAAAGCAACATTACTTTAAGAGCTAAAAAGTAGAAATAACCCATATGCCCATCAACTCACAAATGGATAAACATGTATATTCATGCAACAGAATATTATTTGTTCATAAAAAAGACTGATGTGCCAATACATGGTACAACATGGATGAATCTGGAGAACATGAGAAAGAAGTCAGCCACAGGAGGTCACAATGGTCTGATTCCATTTATAGGAAATGTTCATATGCATATAGTATATTAGTGGCAAACATGGACTGGTGGGATTTGAGGAAGACAGAGGGGTAACTGCTATGGGCTAGAGTTTCTTTTGGGGGTAATAAAAATGTTCTGAAAAGAGAGGTAGCTACACAACCATCACTTGAGTACACTAAAAGTCATTGCTTTCTAATGTTTTAAATGCATCATTATTTTTTAAAGTAACATAGGGTCTATGTCCCCACCCACCCCCAACTTAAGAAACAAAATACTACATGTACAGCTGAAGTAAGTGCCTCTTACACCTTTCCCTGATTACAGCTATCTTCTACCTCCATCAGAGATAATCATTATCTTGATGCACTATTTATCACTCTCATGTATATCATTATACTTCACTATACATTTGTAAATTTCTTACAAGATATGTTATTCCATTACATATTTTTACGTGGTATCATTCTCATGTACTATCTACAGGTAGCTTTGTAATCACAATAATACATTTTAGAGATTTATAAATTTTTTTACAGTGGCTTCTAGCACTTGGAATTCTGAGGTCATATTTTCAGGAATAATAACTAAATCTGCTGAATGTCTTTACCTTTTTTATTTTTATCAATTCAGTTAGATTATTTTTCTAAGCATGCCAAGCATTCAGAGTTCTTATTCAAAATAAGGGAATTTAAAGAATATTTTATAAGATACTAAGATAAACAATAACTTAAAATATTTCAATCAATAAATAGGGGCTTTCCACATGGCCATTTTGGTTTTAACCACTAAAATCTTTGTTTCAGACACTGTTCACCTTCCTAACATGCATCTTTCCTTCTCTTCAAGACTAGTTAATTGTTTTTTGGAAATATGTATCATCCCCAAGTGTTCACTGAATTTTGGGAGGCTACTATCACTTGACCACAGTTATTGTCACACATCAAAATTCATGGAAATGAGATGGAAGAAAGTATCTGACGAGGACCTGAGGAAAAAATGCCCTTGCTTTTCTGGAAACATCTCTCTTGGCCCCTAATTTCAAATAAGAAAGCAAGTGACCATAAGAGTTGCGAGCAACTATTTGGGGAACACAAGAGCAACCAGCGATTCTACCATTCTTTTATCCAAATAAAACTACATTTTGTTCAGAGAAGTTATATAGTCAGTTTAAAATATTCACATTCCAACATTCCATTTCTAAAGTTAAATCCTTTAGACACAGGCCTAAATGCTAGAGCAGACTTCCCTACCATCAAAGCAATGACAAGGACACATGAGAAGCTTTCTGATCCCACTATGTCTTCTTTTTTTCAGCTGGAATTCAGATACAAAGGTTAAGGATATAACTGTTCTGGTGACTATGAGAATAAAAGTTACATGCTAAGGATGGAGGAACAGAAAGTTATAAATGTTCTGGGGTCTTTTAAGATTTCCTTGATCAACCTTAATAAATGGCCCTGGATTGCCTACTTCCAAACTTCCTTTTATATGAAAAAAAATAAATAAACCCTCATTTGGTAAAGCCACCATGGTTAGATTTTTATTATCAACATTCTGATCAATTTCACCTGATATGAGTACTGAATCAAATGTTGGTGTGTGTGTGTGTGTGTGATATATCAATAGTTTCCCAATGTTGGTGTGTGTGTGGTATATCAGTAGTTTCCCAGTGTTGTTTAAACCATTTTGAATTAAATTTCTGTGACTTGTAATGAAGAATATTCTAGTTTCCAAAGGATGGGGTAATGCCTGACTTGAATCTAAAAGCCTCAAGGGCAAAGGTCAAGTATTCATTCTAACCTGCTGCCTGACTGATACAGATCTTTTGTAATGAAACTTTTCCAAACTCAAAGCATTAACTTTCTTGTAAGGCCAACCAACTGGTAAGGCAGAAGGAAAAAGATAACATTAAAATAACATTATTAAACATATATAAGACACACATTTAATTTGTTGAAACAATAAAGCTAGGAGACTTTTAGTGAATCAGGGCTTAAGTTTCTAAATCTTCATGTGTCTCTACCTTTTTACACTAGACAATAGTGGTCACTAGTGAGGGGTCTCTGGTTCAATCCGATATAGATTCAACTCTTAGACTGTTAAATGATCCCATGCTAACTACTTCTGAGTATCAATTTTCTCAAATGAATGGGGTAATATTACTACCAATCTAATAAGGTTCTTGTGAGAATTACATATAGACATTATAATGTTTATAAAGTGCTTAGCATAAGACCCAATGAATAGTAGTTATTTACTAAATGCCATCTTGTATCTTTAGTTTTTATAACACAAGTATCCCTTCTCTTCTTGAAGTCTAATTCTTACCTTGTACTCTGGATCCCACCCCTCTTCTATCTCCACAAGGACCTTTCAATTTTTATTATCTTCCCTCTCTTATTTTTATCTTCCCTTCCCACTAGCATGCATAATGACAATAATGATTATGACAATAATGAGAATAACAGGTGATGGGATTTGAAGCATGGATTGAAGAACTATCCTGTCAGAAGGACTGCTCATCTCCTGTTTAATAAAAAGAAAAGGAGAGAAGATTGGGCTTCCTTTAGGCAAGTAAGATCCATAGAAGAGAAAATAAAAATTTACGATTGGATGTTCTTTATTTTCTTTTTAAAATAAGAAGCCAGGTTATCACTTGAGAGTTAAATAGTTCAGCAGAGAAGACTGTAAGTATGAGAAGAGTGAAGGTTTACAACTGTCATTACAGAGTGAGAAAAAAATAAGTGGCATTTCTAGGCCAGGTAGAGGATCCAGGTGAGGCTGAGGTTAATGTCCTTGAGTGAGTACTAGATCCAACCCCTCCTGAAAGTACCTGAGTGCTGGCACACTAGCACACAACTGGTCCACCCACAATTGCAGTCTTGAAGGTGGTGGCAGGAGAGGGTGCAAAGAAAGGGGAGGAGAATCAGGGAAAAGGGTATAATAATCAATCATGAAACATAAAAATAAAAAGGGAAATAAATATGGATACAAAGGCAGGTACTCCTGGAGAAACTAGCTAGAAATGACTTGAGACCTAATGAAACTGGAGGACATGCTAGTGGGAGAAAAGTGAAATGTTTGATTGATTTTGAAAGTGAAGTGGTTTTAGATGATGGTAAAGCCCAGAAAGCATGATTATGGAAATAGGTGGCTGAGGCAGAACTGAATAAATCGAATTGAGTTGCTGACAGAGTGAAGACCAAAGAATGAACAGGCCAGGGCGGTGGCTAAATAGCCCTTACAATGATATCCTTCAGGATTTTGGTGAGAGTTGAGATAAAATGAAAGCCTGGGAGCCAGGTGCCAAACTCTGAAGAACAAAGGAGAGTATTGTGGATGACAGAAAAAAAGGGAAGGGGAAGAGATGGTATAGTTTAGGATAAATGTGAGTCACCACAAATGGGTAAAGAAGTAATGGCCAGGAAGCAGCGCTGGGGAGTGAAGAGGGTGTCTTGGTGAATGAAGAAGCAGCCTTCACAGAATGAACTCCAAACTCAGAAATAATATTGAATGGCTATGAAAATATACATAAGGATAAGAGGGATATAAAAGGAACAGTATATCTAAAATTCTGTATTATAATTTAAAAATATTAGCTTACTATATTCAGGATAAAAGATTTGGTTTAAAAACATTTAATGCAAAGGAGCCATAGAGACTCTAAGGAGCTACCTTCAAAACTGTCTTGCCACAATTAATATAACTATATGTGTCAATTAAATTGTGATAATCAGAATTTCCACTTTATTTTCTAAAATTAATATCAAATAATTCACATGTACTGCTATTTAAACACATGTTAACTAGAGTGAAAAAATAATGCCTATGCTTTTAAGCAACTTTTAATCAACCTAAAATTAAAACAGGATCTAAATTTTTATTTGATTATACTAAAAAAACCTCAATTGCAAAACTCCATTTCAATGTTATAAATGAAAATAATTCATGATGTTTTTTTTCTTTCTCTACTTAGGGAGTAGATTACTAAAGGCTATGACTTTGCCTGCTGTTCTGGGAGGCTTCCTAATTTTATCAATTAAAAAAAGGAATGTGTATATTTTATTTTATTTTTTTAAAGATTTATTTATTTATGCATACAAGCACTGGGGTACAGGCCAGAGGTGTGTGTGGGGGGGTGAGAGAATCCACCAGACAGAGTGGGGAACAGCACAGGTAGATCAACTGAAATACACTGCTCAGGGGAGCAGCGGGTGAGGCAGGAGAGGTCTGCCTGCACCATGTGGGTCACCTCCCAGCCTGCAGCAGGGATCAAACTCATGCTGCAGTGGCTGTGGTTTGCTTCATAGTGCGGTGCTTAACCCATTGTGCAAGCAGGGAGGGCCCTGTGTATATTTTAAAAAAGTAAAGGAAACCATTGTAAGTTACATATTTATTTCAATATAATTCTAAAAATTTATGAAATATTATTTTATTATTGTTAAGATGTTTATGCAGTAAGTTAAAATTGGGGGAAGAAGAAATAAAATAATCTCAGACTTTCCTCCATTTACTTTCTCTGTTGGATTTTATGTAATATGGTGATAAACATTAAATGCCAAAATTTTGACTATATATTACTTTTTAAAACAGGAGGGAACCTTATTCAGATGCTTAAAAGAAACTACAGATACTCTGTGATTCCACAATTTTGATTTGTTCTATCATCAATACTACGCAACTTTCCTTGCATACCAGAAGCGTTAGGTATCCTGGTAAGCATTAATGCAAATCCAGGGCATGTTCTTGTCTTTCTGTTTTCATATTACCAAACCTAACCAGGCATACTATAGCTGTCCACTTCACAAAGTACTCATACTATATAATCGGAGGCTTTTGCAACCATATATTTTAAAGGACTCATCGAGCCCTGAAAGGCAAATGCTATCATTCAAGTTCTAATTACATGCTACCTGAGTTTTACAGAACAGGAAAGAAAAAATGAATACTGTACTGCCTAAATACATTTTTTGACCATAAGCAACTTCCAAAATAAATGCCCAAAATATTTTCTGAATGTATCACTGTACAAATAACTCAAGCAACTGGTCTATTCAAATTATGTTCTGGTTTCACTTTATGCTGCTTTCACTTGATAAATTGGTCAATAAATGCCAAGTCAAATACTCAAGTCAATATATTTTCATTGTTATTGGCAGACATATAATTAACTCTGAGAATAAAAGAAACAAGAAATCAATTTATGATTACTTCTTCAGTTCTTCCCATTAGTCATTTACATTATAATTGTGGTTCCATTTTTAAAATCTTTATACACACATACAAACATACACCATTTTGACTATATTATAAATCAACTTATTTCAATTACAAATTAGTATTGACTGAACAGTGAACCTCATATGTTAGTTTTATTAGTATGATACAACTGTATTATTAGTCATATGTAGGAGCTGATTAAAAAGCAATCCATTTATGAGCCTATATTAATTAATAATTTCAGCAAATGTTTCTGAACAATGTAAAGGATATACTTTGTCTTCTCTCAATTATAAACATTCGAAATATTATTTTATTATATTATTTTATTATTGCTAAGATGTTTTATGAATTTGTCTATATCAACAAATTACACTTCCGTTTTAAGTAAAATATGTTAACAAAGAAAATATTACAGAGTAAACTAGTTTTTTTTTGTTCAAAGAAGATGTTCAAAGAGTCCATCTTTTCATTTAAACATTTGTTACCTGTGAGGTCAATACTTTCACCAATTGAGGAAGAATACATTTTGCACGAAATACCTTTTGTATGGACATACCTTTTGCATGACCCTTTAAAAACACTATTCAAAAAAAGATGCAAAATCTTCAGTTACATGATCATATGTGAATTTTATGGAGAAAAAAGTTTAAGATAAGCTCAAAATATCTTTTTTAATGCCCCTACAAGAAGCAATAGGATCCCTAGCAGAATTAAAGGCGTTAATGCAGGTGAAGTATTTAGAACAGCTCAGCATACAGTAAATGCTCAAGAAGTGTTAGATCTGCATTACCTAATTGTATATATTTGCCTATTAAATTCTATTGCTTCTAGCTCACAAACCTGGAAGTATCTCAGTTATTTTTAACAAAAAAAAAGAAAGCTACAATATGATATTCTGAATCCATTCCATCAACTAGTCATTCCATTATCCCCATCAGCGTCTAGTTTATGAGCTCTAGACAGTCAACACAGGATCTAGGGTCTCACTGAATAACAGTTCCAAATTCTAATTTAAAAGATAGCACTCTTCCTGTTAACTCACTACTAGTACTCTTTAATTCATTCAAAAAACTAATATCCACTTGTGTACTATGTATTAGCATTGAATACAGGCTGTGAAAATAAAAGTTGGGTCCGAAAAAAATCCCTGACATGTTGTTTATGAGTGATAAAAGCAAAAACACAAATTTATGTCGTTGTTTAATTGTAAGTGGTGTACTGAAAGGCATGATAAAGTTTTCCAGGAGGTCTGCATAGATAATGCCTGAGCAAGATTTGGTAGGAAGAATAGAAGGTCACCAGCTAGTTCTAATATTATTTTATTCACAAAGAGAACTGGAAATTCCTCGTGGTGATAAGTTAAAATATATTTTAAGGAAATAGACTTCCTCAAACAGATTTCCCATTGCACAAAGCTTGCTCATTTTATCTCTAGGAGTTGAATAATTATTTTGTGTGACTGTGTGCTCCTCCACCCCTTCCACCCCCATCCTTCCTATAGAGGTATTGGTTGTGACTTATTTGGATGATGTTCTTAGCTCCCATTCTCCCAGGGCTCCAAGAAATCTTCCTAAGACCACTTTTATCACACCGCTCCTTGATCAGAAACCTGCAGTGGTTTCCTCCAACTCCCAGATTATCCGCCCTCTGCTTTGAGGAGATTTCTCTCCCAATATGCCTTGGGCATGTCTTCCTTTTGTTCTTCTTCCCCTTGCCCTGAATGCTTTTTTCCTTCTATTTCTCTTTGTCTCTCTAAAATTCTACCCTCCCTTCAAAATCCTCCTTCAAGAAGCCGTCATATTTCCTTGCTTCTATTTAAAATAATAGAATTTTATATACACTACAGGAAAAAAAAGAGAAGTGCTCCTGGAAAAATTATACTGTGAGATAAAAGAAATGTTTAAAAAGTGGTAGAGGATTGAAAAATAAAACACAGTGACTCATTTGAAAGCTATATTCAATTATTACATCAGCATAGTACACTTTTTAAATTTATTATTCAAAATGTATAAACTGCATCAATTACTTTTGAACAATTTATTTTTCCATTGACACTGTGCTATTTTAAAACATTAACCATCCCACAACGTGGCCAAGGAACTTGTTCATTATTTAAACTGGTTTTTTAGGAAATATTCATATTAGAACAGAAGGTTATCAAGGGGTTCAACATAGTGCTACACTAACCAGCATAACCAATGCTTCCTATTTGAAGGACAACTACTTAAACAGATAAATGCCCTTAAAAACTCAAGTTAAAAGACTTTTAAATGATAATGAACATGCTTTACATGTCAATACCTTGGCTTCCAATTTGATTTTCTCTTCATTCAGTTTCTCCATTGATTTCCTAATTTTTTCACGACATCTGTTTATATCCAATCTTACTGCAAAACAAATGAAATCCTTAAACACATCAATCTTCCTAAAGGCCCCATTTCTGTTGCCTTTGATAACAGAGCAGACTCCTCTAACTGTTGTGTCCACGGCTTAGGATTTCCTTGGGATCCAAGCTCCCAACTCAAGAAGACAAGGGCCTGGTGGGAAGGACTGGAGCACCCACCTTCTCTCATCAAGCGCCGACTCTCCTCCGCCTGATGCTCCGAGAAGATGATGTGCTGAAGCAAGGACTCTAAACTCATCGCGGCCAGGGCGCCCGCGGACCTTTCACCTTTAAATATTTTATAACCGAGTCTGAGGATCCTGCAAAGATGCAATATTCGAGGATTGCTCCAGATGGACCTTCTGCCCAGTCCCCTACCCGCAGTGAGCATGAAGTGAGGCCCGCCGGTCTGGGGAGCCTCTCAAGCAGCGGCTCTTAGCCTTTCCCTCTTTTTCGATGGACAACCCATTTTCCCTAGCACCTCCTCGCGCCCCTGAAGTCTCACACGCAGCTGGGTGAACGCTGCTCCCCTCAGAAGAGGGCTCGGCCTCTCTCAGGGTTTTCTTGGTTTTGGTGGAAAATAAAAATGGAGGTCGGGGCTGTGGCTTCCTGGCAGTCTGGGCAGTCCCTGTCCCCAGCGCCCTTTCTTTTTACTAAGAAGTTCCCTTCCAATGGTTGGTTTCCCGGTAAAAGAAGTGAACCTACTAGCCCAACCCCGCGAGCAGAAAACCTCCTGAAGCTGTGGTCAGCGACCCGTGGTCCAGGCTGGCGGGAAAACCAAGTACGGTGGCCGCTGGGCCCTTCTGCGTTCGGTGGGCTGCTGGGGTCATGCAGGACCCGGATGTCGAGCCCATCCCTGGAGCTGAAGCACAACACCTGTCCTATAAAGTACAAAGTATCGTGATTCTAAATATAAACTTCTGCAAACTCTTATCCTTTGACTACGACAAAGACTGCTATAAATGTGCAATGTCTGACATTCCGCCTTAATCATTCCCTTGTAATCAGGGCATATCTTTTTTGTCTGCTTTAAAATTAATCATTGCCTTTTGTAATCAAGCTGCAGTAATATTAACACTTCAATATCTGCACAATATGTGTCAGAGACCAAAGTGGTTGCTAATTAAAGCTTAAACATGAAAGGCACCTTTGGGACGCTTGCATGGAATTTTTTAAATTAAAAAATAAAATATTTTTAGTTTTAGTAGGTCAAAATATTAAGATTATAATAAACATTTGACTTCTGCATGTTTAATTGACATTGGTTTAACTTTAAAAAGTAATTTTGAGTTCGAATGAATTTAGAATTAAGTAAAATAAGATAAATGTGAATTTTGTCACATTATCTGTATAATAGACCTAATTAATATTTAATTAATGCTGTAGTATAGTTGGTTTTAAATTTTAACCTATTCCAAATTTCCACCTTCATTTCCATCAACGCATGTATGCCTAAAACTTAATTTTTAAACTGTATTATAGAAGCATGCATACTGAAAACTATAATGAAGCTGAAACCACAGGAAGCCCATAAACGTCATTCAAAAGCAAATATTAATGACATTTTGGCTATTGCCTTCCAGGTACTTCTCCTTGCCTTGCATTTTTCCTTTATATAAATTTGAAGTTATTGTAAAAAATAATAATCATATATTTTGAGTATTTGTCAGGCACTGTTTTAAATATTATATATTGTTTAGAAATCCTTTCTCCTATTACCTCATATAGTTGTGGAAATTGAGACACAGAAGAGTCAGTCAAATGTTTGATCAAGTTTGCACACCTATTATATGGCAGGAGAGCTAAAACCAAAAAATTTGAAATCAGAGACCATGCATTTAATTTTGGTTTCTACTCATTTCCCTCTTATTACATCACCAACATTTTGCCATTTCATTGAAAACTCTTTTCATAAATACCTTTTTATCACTTCATAATCCTCTATCATGTGGATGCATGTGAAAATATTAGATATACTGAAATAAATTTGACTCTTTTATATCTGTTCAAGGATGGAAAACAAAGCTGAAATTGTGAGTTTGAACTATTTTCTTTGAGCACTCATTTGGAGGCTTATGAACTGTGCCACGGCATCCATCAAAGGAAAGGGCTTCCAGAAGATAAATTATATTACTAATTAATATCACTCCCTTCAGAATTATTTCCCGTGGACCTACACAGGGAGCATCCTCATAAGGAGGCTGGTTTTCAAAAGCATGCTGCTCTTTAACATTCCAATTTTATTAGTTACACTCAAATTCACATTTATTATTTAACATGCTCTTTCTGTATTGAAACTTGGCAGAATGGAATTTGGGCAGCCTTTGGGGATCCCACTTTGCTCACTCACAGAAGAACATGGAAGAAAGAACTGCTAGAAATTCTGGAAAGAGGCTATGAGGAGAAATGGCTTAATCTTCTACAATCTTCCTCATTTCCCAGAATATATTCGTGCATTTAAGTCTCAAGTTCAAGCCTTGTTAGATGTCCCATACTTATAGACATTAGCAAGATTTTTAATTTCATATTATTTGTTGACGCTAACATGATTATGTAAGCCCACAATTCAAATGTTCAGTGTTTTGTAATAATGAGTAAAAGTAACATCAAAATACTGCAATATTGCCATCACATATCTAGCTTTATTCATGTATTTTCTATAGTGTTAAGATTTTTTTCTTATAGATATAAATGCTGATTACATTTTATAATGCTCAGAGCAAGAGTAGCATTACTTAAATTTATGCCAAATAAAAATGGTATATGGCACAGTAAAACTAAGGCATACTATTTTCTGAAAATATATCTTATCAGTCTAATAAAAAGAAGTGATTCATTCAACAACTGTTTAATGTGTCTCTGCTATTCATTCCACATTCATTCCACAAATATTATTGAGCATCTCCTATGTGCCATATTAGAGACACAACAACAGGATTTAATAAAAACAGAACTACATAAAAAGTATTTTTCTTCCCCCGGATATTTCTAACCTCACTGGAGAATTATTATATTTTTCAACATTTTGGCAGCAGTATAAACAACTGCTTTCAGATGTTTCAACAGATGTTCTTTAGAAAGAAAGCCAATTATTTGTATTGTGATACCCACATATGATTCTCAGATCTAAACTTTCCATCTGTACATGTTTCATTGAATTGCATACCTATGGAATATAAAAGTTAAGATCACTCATTGTCTCTCAACTTGAGACTTTTGTTCATAATAGCACTAGCACCTGGGTGACTGAGCCATCAGTAAATGCTTTGCTGGAAGGTCCTATATAAGGCTGTATTGCTCCCATGATTTAAAATGCATTTCTTCTCCTTTCTTAGATTGATGACTTCCCTAAGTTTTAAACCAGACTTGCAAATACCCACTAGCCCAGGGCATATATATTGCAATGAAAAGAAGAAACGTAATTCATTTATTTTATGTTTTTCTGAGGGTATCTGCCAAAAAGAAAAAAAAATGTGGGTTCAACTAAGTTTAACAGCTATTTATTGAATATCTACTAAGTGTAAAAATCTCTGCTAGGTACTATGGGGAGATACAAAATTGAAAGATACAGGCCTTGTCGTCCTGGAGGTCATCATTTATCAAGTGGCACATGGCATGCACAAATAACTCCAGGCAAGCAGTGTGCTGCGGGAAAATAGCAGAGGGAGAAAGGAAAAGGTCTGATGTAGGTGACCTGGGAAAACTACCAGTGGGGGATAAACTCTCAGCTGGGTTTTTAGAGGAGGGTGGAGCTTCAATAGTGAGAAAGGGAGAAAAAATGGAGAAAGTTAGATGATGTCAACTTTTGCAGAGTGTTTAACATTTTCATCTGCAGGGTGGAGGACCATGTGATGTTTTCTAGCAGGTAAGTGGCATGTCAGAGTTGCTTCGTGCAGCTAATGTGTTGCAGTGGGTGAGAAGCCCTAAAAAGGGAGAGAGACGGCTAACATGCATTAATAAATTGTTACGTGCCACCCACCTTCTGAGAGCTTGGCGGGTCTTAGTTTTCCTACTCAACTGCACCTAACCAGTGAGATCCATGTTTTAATCATTTCCACACTGCAATTGGGAAACTATGAGAGAGCTGTCCACTGTCACATTCAGTAGCTAGAATGTAACAGAATCAGGACTGAAGCTCTGGGAGTTTCTCAGCTTCCTTTACTGCTTCCCCAAACTAGAGGCTGGAGAAAACGAAGCTATTTCAGCAGCTGTGTTTCATTTCAAGGCAGAGACAGTTCCTAAAATTGCTTATTACTAACAAATTAATATTTTTTCTAAAGACATTTTCAGATCTTTGAATTTGGATTAATCATGTGGTGTATGTGAAAAGAATTGAAGTCAGATGTGATCTAAGGAAAAATAATTGAGACTGGATTGTGCTTTGCTGTAAATGCTTAGTTAACTGACAACATATCTAATAAATAAAACTAAAAATGAAATTTGTATACAATGTATTACACTAGTTTCTTTTTTAAAACTTATAAAAGCATTCAATTGCTTTCTGGTTTTTTTTCTATTTCTTTCCTTTTATTTGAGGTAATATTGGTGTATAATATGCATTTGATTTAGAAAAATTGGTTCACGCCTCCTCAGATGTATGGCGTCAGACCACACACCCACTACCAAAGCACCCGTAACCCTTTTCATAAATCATTGGACTTCCACTCCTCTTTGTTCTCCTGCCCCCACCTTCATTCCCTTCCAGTAGCCTCAATTCTGCAGTCATAGTCGTAGAATTTACTTTGGTTTAGCTTTGTCAGTTCCCTTGTCTTTTTATATTCCACATGAGTGAAAACATCCGTTTTTTTCTTTCTCCTACGTTATTCCCCTTAGCATTATTCTATCCAGCTCCATCCATAGCAAGATGGACGAGTTCATCTTTATTTATAGCTGAGTAGTACTCAGTCGTGTATATGTGCCACATCCTTATCTGCTCCTGTTTTGGGGCACTTCAGTTGTTTCCATAATCTAGTTACTGTAAATAGTACTGCAATGAACATAAGAGCACACAGCCCTTCAAATTAGTGTTTTTGCTTTTTAGATAGATACCTAGGAGAGCAATTGCTAGGTCATATGCTAGATCTTTCTTAAATATTTTGAAGAATCTTCGTATTCTTTTTCATAGGGCTTGGCTCAGTCTACATTCCCATCAAGAGTGTACAGGGTTCCTCTTTCTCCACACCCTCGAAAATTATTGTTTTTGTGTTTTTTTTACATGGGCCACTCTCCAGAGTTTGAGGGGTAGTATCTCACTGTGGTTTTGATTTGCATTTCCCTGATGATAAGCAAAATGAAACACCTTTTCCTATGCTGTTGGCCATCTGTTTGTCTTCTTTGGAGAAGTGTCTATTTAACTCTTTTGCCCATTTTTTAATTGGATTCTTAGTTGTTTTTGTTTTGTTTTGGTCAGTTGTACATGTTCTTTTTACATCTTGGCTATCAGACCCTTGTGAGATGAATGTACCTATTTTCTCCTATTTGGTAAGATGTCTTTTTATATTAACGATAGTTTCTTTCTCTGTGCAGAAGCTTTTAGTTTGATATGGTCTCATTTATTTGTTTCTTTTTTTTTTTTTTGCTTGTTGGTTTCCTTGCACTAGTTTCTTAATATTTATATTAGCTCCCTAGTGCTGCTACAACAAAGTATCACAACTGATTGGTTTCAGAGAACAGAAATTTATTCTCTATAGATGCAGAGGCCAAAAGTCTGAATCAAGGTGTTCACTCCTTCTGGGTTTTCTTAGGGAAAATCTAGTCTTTGCCTCTTCTTAGCTTCTGATCTTGCTGGTTATTTTTGGTGGTCCTTGGCTTATAGATGCATCATCCAGTCTCTGTCTGCATTGTTCCTCAAGTTCTCATCCTTTCTGTCTCCTTACCTCTCCTTATAAGGGTACTAGCCATACAGGATAAAGAGACTGACCTACTTCAGATGACCTCATCTTAATGAATTACAGCATGTCCTTGGATAACATCATTTCATTCAACATCATTCATTTCATTATAATATTGATGAGAAATAAACCGTTCCAGCTGTTGTACAAAATGACTTATGAGAGGATCTGCTTTCCTTACACGTTGCTTTGCTTGAAGTCGCAGTTTCCAAGAACCTATGTACAATGTTAAATGAGGACTTACTGTACATCTGTTGTGACCCTATTTCCAAATAAGGTCATGTTCTGAGCTACGGGGGTTAGGACTTCAACATATCTTTTTTGAAGACACAATTCAAGTCATAACAAATCTTAAAAGTTAAGTTGTGGGAAATAGTTATGATTTTAAAAAAATTAATGATTGATTTCTGTTATAACCAAAGCATTTTTAGTGCTTTAATGGACTTTAGAAAAACATCTTGTACAGCCCTTTTATTTTATAAATGTTAACACTGAAGCTGTGGCACTTGATGGATTTCCCTAACATTGCTCAGGCAATTAATGTCAGAGTTAAGTCTAGAACTCTTTCCTAATTCCTTCTACTCCAATGGAAGATCTGTTTTCTTCACCACTGGCTTTCAAATGCTTTAGTTAAAACAACCCCTCTTTTATTTCTTTTTTTCTATTGAAATTTCTAGTAAGAGTTTGAAGAAAAGGTATAACAGAAATGGTGTAGAACCTGCCTCGAGTGATTCATTTACTACAGGGACTTTTCCCCAGTAAGGATGGATGGATAGATAGATAGATAGATAGCTAGATAGATAGATAGAGATATATAGATAAGTAACTTACCTATCTCCATGTCAACCTATCAACACTTGCATGTATGCAAGTGTGTCCTTGCATACATATATATTAACCTATAAAATTGCACACAATTATAAAATCATATATGAATATCAATGCTCAAAGGTGTCAATTTTCTTTTCAGTCTTACATTTCTACAATATAAATGAAAGTAAGCTGTCAATTCTTAATTACTAATTAAGAAAACCAATTTTGTTTCAGTTGTAAAATAGATGATGATATTCTATTAACACATTAGAAATCATTAAGTATCATATCTTTGGAAGAAAAATGTCGTCATGTAGCATACCTGCTACATTTAGATTTTCACAGCTCAGAGCCCAGAACAGGGCCCAGGAAGGTTGCCATAGTTGTTCTCTCTGACCGATTAACCTGTTGTCCCCAGAAAATACACAAAATAATCCAAACTTGGAAACTACTATTCGTCACTGTGTGTAATTAATTTGTTTAGTTAATATTTAGGGGGCAAATTATGACATAAGGCAAAGATAATCCCAAATCTTTAGACTGCAAAGATGAACACACAAGGGACTTGGAATTTGTTTATATCAAGTTGTAGTTTCCATAATAAGAAATATAAGTGATTTGGGATTATGTAGAAGAAATTTAAGAGTAATTTTTTTCTTAACGGTTACTTGTTGTAGTCATTAATGTATTCTTAGCCTACCTAGTAGTACCTTAACTTACCTAGTAAGTAATTGAAACTCCTCAGTTGTTGACTAGATCCAAATTTACAACAACAATTAATAAAGTCTATACCAGTCTCTATAATTTCTATGCAAATTTCTATTAAGTTTAGTGAGTCATAGTGACTTTGGAAATTTGGGATACATTCACTATTGCTATTACTTTCTATGAATTATTCACAGTGTCTCTTTAGAGAGTTTGTTTATAGGTAGAGCATACCATAAATCCTATTTCTCCTTAAAACAATTTGCTAAATTGCTCATTTATCAGGATAAAACCACTTTATGCTTCCAATGTTTAAAATGATTTTAGTGGCCTTGGAACAATAATATTACATTATAAAAAATAGACACTGCCATTATTTTCCCTTCACGATGCCACAGACAGTTCAAAATGTTTTATCGTGGTTTACATGGCTCATGAACCTTATCTTTCGCTTGACATTGCAGGTATGTGGATAATAGAATATGGAAACTGTAAGATGGTTAAAGGAAACAATTAACATATAAATAAAAGAGCCCACTTAGAAACATTTAAAAAAGAAATTAAACTGGTTATTTTATAGGCAATACATAGCAAGCAGTCAGATCTAGAATAGAATTGAAAAGAAAGAAGAAAGAGAGTAAAAGGAATTTTAATATTGGAAAAGAAGTAAGGAAATATTGTGAAATACCAGAATTACTGAATTTGTGTATGTCATCACTAGAAATTCAACAGTCTTGTAATCCACTGTCTGTTCTGTGTCATCACTCTACGTACAGAACGTGCCCATACATGGGTCTCCTAAACCACTTGATGATCCACTTTCACCATGCCCTCTTCCAACATGTTAACACAGAGGAAAGCAGGCAGTGCACAGAGTGTGTACCCGAGAATCAAACACTCATCTGGAAGATTTATAGTGATATTCTTAAAAGAAATTAGTAAAACCTACGAAAATTTGTCAGAATGTCCTCAAGATGATTCTGTCAGTAATTGTTGTATTTTAAATGCTTTCATTTCCTTTTGCAATGTGTTTTATCTTACAGGTACTATTATTCATAAAATATGGTATTTCAGTCCAAAAGGCTATAACTGTAAATGAGTCATAATATCCTCATCTAGATGTAGATAGGGAATTCAAATCTCCTGCTTCAAAGTGAAAGCTGGTGACTGCAGAGGCCAGAAGGCTAGTATGCTGCTTGCTGTAAGTGCCAGCGACATATTTTACAAAACTGACCAGATCCAGTCCCAGTACCTGGTTGGTACCTGTCTTGAATGTTGGCAAGGTGGACTCAGATTCTGGGCCCTAACAGGGGTGAGATGACTCCAGGGTGAGATCACAAGCAATGACCACAGACCTCATCCAGATGACCAAATAAGTGCTCATTAAAGGGCTGCTGTGCACCAGGTTCTGCCGAGCCACGAACAAGATAAATGCCACGAACAAGATAAATGAGTGCTCTGCACTGGAGAAGCCTGCAGGGCAACAAGAAACGAAGCCCATGCTTTCATTCATTCAATACACACCGAGTAGAAGTGGGTGTAAAACTGAACAGTGACAATGTGGACAGTACATCCATGCTTTTGCCAATTCCCTCAGGCTGAGCGAACTGACATCTGGAGAATGGAGAGGAAGCCGGTGGCATCGTTGCATGCATGAGGGTGAAATGGTGAAATGGTCAGGGCCCAGAAGAAAATGAACGGAGCTCAGATTTTATTCAAAAGGCAGCAGAAACTCATCAGAGGGTTCTGTATTTTAAGACTAAGAAGATGACCAATAAACACTGTGCCCTTGATGGGGGGGTGACTCTGGTCACCGTAGTTTGGGAAGGTGTGGGTTGAACTCAGGGTCCAGTTTAACCATATGACCTTGAGCAAGTCTCCTTTGCTTTTATTTCATTTATTTTCAAATGGGGATGAAAGAGGCAAAGTCAAAAAAGAAAGGAAAGAAAATAAAAAGTCGGTATCACAGATGGGAAGTTCAGATAGCAAGTTGAAAAAGCAAACAACTAAGAATTTAGTTTAAAAAAAATGAAAAAAAAAAAACAAGCCCTTAATCAAGTCCTCTCCACACTCTGGAAAAGTCCACTGTAGGATGAGTAGAAAAGAAGTTAGAAACCTGATGGAGTCATTGCTTTGGCCACTTTGGCTCAGGGTTCAAATCAGGGACTTAGGGAAGGAAAACAAAAGAGTGATATCAGAATCCACTCTACATCTTCAACTAACTACAGTTTTATATAAATGCATGCACACTAGAAATTCAATGGGACACCATTCTGACTGTAAACATATCAAAACACTCCCACGATGGTCAGTACATTACCATGACCCTAGCCCTCCGGTGCCTGCTCCCACCACCAGGTTGCTTCACATGCACGGCCACAGAAATTGCCAATGAACTGGCAACTAAACAGTTAACTCCTGGCTTAGCAAAGGGCCTCAAAGAATCTGCTCATAGTTCTGATTTCTTAGTGCCTGAGCTTGTAGGTATTTTTGTCTTACTGCAGCTATAATAAATCACTGCGAATTTAGTAGCTTAAAACAATACAAATTTGTTATCTCACAGTTTTGGAGATCATTAGTCTCAAACTGGTCTTACTGGGTTAAAGTCAAGTTCAACAGTCCTTTTGGAGGTTCCAGGTGACTATTCTCTGACTTTTCCAGTTTATAAAAGTTGTTTGCTTCTCTGGGCTTCTGACCTTCCTTTACCTTCAAGCCAGAAAGGTGGCATCCTCAAATTCTTTTCCTCTCACTTCTTATCTCTTTCTTATAACAACCACTGTAATTCACCTAGGTCTACCTGGGTAAGTCAAAAATTATCTCAGCTTTTCAAGACCTTTCACTTAATCACATCTTCAAAGTCTCTTTTGCCATGCAAGGTGACATTATCACAGATTTCGGGGTTAGCATGTAAATAACTTTGGGGGAGTTATTTTGTCTACTGTTGTGTTTATATATTTTAAATATCACACCTGAGTATATAATAAACTGCTTAAGATCCCCATAAGAAGAAACAGTGCATCCCTGTCAAAAGATGAGCTATAAGGGCAAAGAATCTGAGTTATATAGGAAAGCTTAAATAAACCCACATCTCAAGAATTTTCTGCAATAATGAAGACTTTTAATTTCCCCATTGATATAATAGTTACCAGTAACAAGTAGAGCAAATAGTTAAGGAAGAAAGAGTTAAAGAAAGACAGAAAGAAGTAGTGAGGAAGAGAAAGAAAGAATGCAAATACACTCATACGCCCATGTCTCCTGGGAGGACAAAGGGGAGCAAGTAGAAGGATGGATCCCAGGAAGATAAGAGACTCCAGATTGGATACCAGGGTGGTACTGCACCGTGCCCAACCCTTCTAGGGTCAATTATCTCCTGATCTGTGGTCATAAAGTACAAAGGAAGTTAAAATGACTATCTGAATTTCCTCTTTGACTTAATGCTCATGGAACTACTTGGGATTGGTTTGATGAGATTTGGAGAAAACTCTAAGATGGGAAAGGGCCAAGTATAATTTTATTTGCTTTTGAAGGATAGGGCATATTCGGATGGGTCTTTGTACATCGAAGTGCCTTGTATGCAATGCAAGTAAATGTTCTGCAATAACACTGAGGAGCTTGACACAGTGTTCACTCCTTGAGGGTGAGCCTGGCGATCTTTCCCACCAACCACTGCATCAGTCCCCAGCTCCTGCAATCCTGCCAGTCTGCACCGACAGAGTAAGAGAAAAATGAATATAGGCAAAATTTTAAACAATAGATTTTGGTGTTAACAACAAATATTTAATTGTTCCATCCGCTAATTAGAAAACACTGGAAACTAACACTCAATTCAGTGTACTTACAATTGGATATATTATATCAATGCCCAAATGATCAAATGAATGTAAAGGTTTATATGCATCTATAAATAAGGCTGCCGGATTTAGCAAATAAAAATACAGGATGCCCAGTTAAATTTGAATGTCAGATAAACTATGAGTCATTTTGTGTGTCCCGAATATTGCATGACAACCTAGCTAGAAAGTCAAATGGTACTGCATTTTATATGGATTATAAGTTTGTAAAGATGTTATGCTTGTAATGATGGTATTATCGAGGAAGAAAAAGGAAGTCTTTTACTACGTTGTGTTCAAAGGGGGGATAGGGAACAGTGAAAACCATGTCTGCACTGTACTGTTTTAAAAGCATGCATTTCTCTGAACCAGCTACCATGGAGAAGGACTGAAATTCAGCTTCTCATAAATTCTGCAGAGCTACCAGGGAGCAGTAATCAGTAAGGATAAAATCTGAAGGGAAGGTCAGTGAGGCAGGTAGGGGCGGCTGCATGCATAGTACCTAAGCACACCCAGCTCCGCTGAGCCAGGCCAAGAAAGGAGCAGAGGGAAGACTTGTCCCATGCTGAGTTCCTTTCATTGCCTTTAGGAGAAAGTCCTCCCACCCCCAACAGCTACTTTTATTTTTTTATGCATATTGTGCTTGCTTAGTCCCTGAGCTCAAACTGAGCATGTTCTTTACACTTAGTGGTCTGCCTTCATAATGCCCTGTTGCTGGTGCAGTAAATCACTATTTTTCATAGAAAGGGCATGGTGTGGTTGTGTTCATTTATGCCTGATCTGAAGAATCTCCTGATGCTTTTTTTCCACTAGGCATTTAGATGCTACCTGACTGTTAGGCCTGAAAATACCAGATGGAGCTTGGGAGCGAACAGACACTGTTGTCATAGAAACGAGATGCTATCCCCGCTCTATGTAGCTGCCATCTTTTTTTTTTCTTTCACTGTGAAGAGGTCTGATAGGAACAAGTAGTGATAAAATACAGAGATTCCTACTACACCCTCCCATGCATACACAGATTCTCCCACCTTGGAAAATAGAGTTGCATTTCAGATGTTCCATAGGTAATACTTAATATGCCCCTCAGTTTACCAGAACCTAGAACTATGAAAAAATGACTCAATTTCCAGGTCCTTTCATCAATTTTAACTGGGAGGCACATGGTTTTGCCATTGCATTCTTCCCCTAAACACAGTGATGCACTACCCAAAATGAGACATCATCCTCTGCAAGCCGGGGTTTGACATTCTTGGAAGTGCAACCTAAGTGCTTCTTGTGATCATCTGAGATAGCTGTACTCAACAGGAGAAGGGGGGTGACCGCTCCTGGCTCTCTGGACTCCCTGGGGTGACCAGCAGGCCGCTGACACACACAGCAGGGTGTCATGGAGTCTGTGGCTTGATGTCCAGCCGAAGGGAGGCCTTCGTCCCTCTGTGCTATCCTTTCACTTGGGGGCGCACTGGCCTCCAGGGAGTATGACTATGGGGTCAGTGACAACACAGATGGCGGAAGGGGGCAGCAATATTTTCTGGAAGCAAGGTTGCTCCTGTGTTCCCCACAGTTAAATCTTAGGGCCTTCAAGTCTTGGTTTTAAGAGGCTTGAAGTGTTGTACTTAGCAACTAAGAACTATTAAAATTGAGGTGATGAGTGGCAATGATTCCTCGAGAAGTTTCCTATTGTTACTGTCAAAATGACCACCAAAGTGAGTTAAACAACACAAACTTAACCTCTTACAGTTCAAAAAGTCAAATGTCCAACATCTGTTTCACTGGGTTAAGCCCAAGATGTCAGCAGACCTTGTTCCTTCTGGAAGCTCTGGGAGGGCGGCTCTTTCCTTGTCTTTTCTCACTCCTAGCATCCCCAAGAAGGCCCTCAGGGTCCTGGTTCCTTCTTTCATTTTCAAACCCAGAAATCCAGCACCTGGTTTCTGATGTCATTCTACATTTTTCTTCTATAGTCCAATCACCCTCTGCCTCCCTCCTAAAAACACACTGCTGTTACATGTACAGCCCACACAGATCATCCAGCTTAATCTTCTCAGTAATCCTCATTTAGTCACAACTGTAGCCTCCCTTTCACTATCTAAGTCCACATTGACAGGTTCCAAGCAGTAGGACCTGGTATCTCTGGGGACCATTACGCAGTCTACTGCATCACCCAATGCTGAACAATCATCACATTCCCTGGGTAGCTTTTCAAAACCAGAGACTCCCAGGGCCTGTACTAGAGTGATCTTATCAAAATTTGTTAGGGTGGGAAGCCCAAAGTCTCTTTATAATACTGAGGTGATTCTGCCACTGACTTCCATTGAGACCTTCAGACTCTTTCTCAAACAGGTGCAGCCAAGACTTCGTATCCCTGTGGCTGGGTTCTCCGGGTCACTCTCGGCCCGTGAGTGTGTGGGAGGGCTTAGCGAGGGCACTTTTGGGAAGTATAAGAGGTCACAGCATCCTCAGAGGTCCCCGCCCCTCCCACAGGACAGCTCTGGCCTGTGTCACATGAACTGGACCCAGCAACTCTTCCATTCACCGTGTCTGCTAACACTTTTTGTATCTTGCTATCTGGGATCGCCGTTATTTCTTTTCCTCCAGACTATCCCACTCACTCTCGCAGAACATTTTCTTCCTTCATTGATGTTTCCATGTTGTTCTCAGAGCTCTTAAAGTTGCCTCTTTTGCCCGCTTCAAGAAAAATGGCTGTGGCAAAGGAAAAAACCCATGCAGGATCTTTAGAACAACTGTAAATATTTCATCGTTTCTTACTAAACATACATTATTTACTCTGGAATAAATATTTTATGGCCAGCAACTGGCAATTTTGGAATATATTGGTATGTTTGGAGAATTGAGGTTCAGATAAAATCGTACACTGCATGCCCAGCTCATATTTAACTTACACAACTCTTTAAAATGCGTTTAACTCTTGGAATTAAGGGAATAACAGAATCTATTTTTCAAAAGGGCCTTGAGGACCAAATTCATAACCTGAGACAACACATTAGCAAGGAAAGAAAAAGGACTGCCCTCCACCACCGTTGACAGCTTGATCGAGTTGCCCGGTGGAGAGCAGGGGCAGTCAGGCCCACAACCAGATCACTAGAATGTTCCTCATCTCGTTGGACTGGAATCTGAGAGGCAGAGCTGTGCCATCCACAAGAAGGCAGCAAATCTGCCCCAGCTCTGGGCTAAGCGGTGCGCTCTGCCCAGGACAAGAATCTGCTCGTTCAATAAAATGGTTGCGTGTCACAGCATTTAAGCCAGATTTTCAAATATAAACCTAAATTGTTGGGATTTTTTTTTTTTTTTAATTCTAGTGACTCTCCCAATATAGAGGTCGGAGGAGCTGCCATCATTCTAAATTACAGCCCATTTCAAGGTTGGCAGTGATCCAGGAGGCTGCATTATTCCAAATTGCCTGTCAAAAGCTGTCGAAACACTGCCATTATCAAAAAGTAGTCCTTTTAAATAATTTTCCTGGTCCTTTCCCTAAACTTTACTGGTATTGAGTCTTAATATCATAGCTTATAGGCATAGTAAGTGAAAGCCTTTCAAATGAGAAGTAGTAAATAAATACACACACACACACAACACACACACAATGAAACACCATACAAAATTTCTAGGCAGAAAATTGAGTCAAGTTTGCAGATTCTGTATCCCCAAAGCAATAGTCACCGCTAAACTACTTGAAGTGGTAATCAAAGAAAGCAGAAATTATGAGTTCTGATGTGAGACTTTCTCCCAACCCCCATGGAAATAATTTTAAAGTTAATCGTAGACTCCATATCTACATATTTTTCCTTTCCTTTTGTGCCAACTTTCTAATAGGGAAGCTGCTTCTTATTGAATATTGATGTATTTTCATAACTATGGAAATCGACCAGGACAACTGCTTGATTTACTGAGTCTTCATGACAGATCTACATCTGAATCCTGAACTCTCTTTCACTTCCACTTCTTTTTTTTCCTTGGAAATCATCTCCTTTATCTTCTTTTCTAGATTTTGTACTTGACCCTACATAATTTCCCCTGCTTGGATTAGAAAAACTTAGCCTGCAACTTACATTGTTTTGGCTGTAGACCTTGATGTCAAAACTTCAATTCTAGCAAAGAATTTCAGCAGCAACTCTTCCGTTTGAGACCATTTATCTTTCAGTGTAGGATGACAAAATATTTTCGGGAGACTGCTCTTATTTTGAGTCATTACAATTCAGACAACGAATTAGCAAATCAACAGGGTAATTCAGTCCTACAATCACTGTGACAGTCGTATTTGTCAACAACTAGTTTTCAAAAGAAAGGCAACTTGAGGAAAATACATAGCTCCCAAATTCAGACAAAGAGATCCACAAAAATATTTCTTTAAACTATCAGTAGTGTTTTACAGAGAAAATTTAAGGTGCAGGTGAATTCCTTTAACAGAAAGACAATGCTTTGAACAAATGTAGCATAACGATATTTCAAAATAGATCTACAGCTGCTGAGGATGCCAGTAATCTATGCAATGGTGCTTGATCTCATTAACAAGCAGCTCAAACCCTTCAACTACCATAAAATACGAATCATCATCAGCACATTTTCAGGGGCAGTATATCTCTCTGACCCGGCTTCTGCTCTGCAGTTAACAATTTTGTTTTAATCCATAAAAAAGAAATCCCATCATCTCTAAATTGTACAAATGGGTTCCCAAAAGAGCACACTTAAGTATAGTTTTCCTGGTCCACAGCAATCTTTAGGACTTGGGGAATGTTCTTTTTAAAACCACTGACAAGCTATAATGAACTCATTACCAGCAAAGAGAACTTCAAGACCTTCCAGGGGAAATTCGTGTAATCTGCTCCCCACCACCCACACCCCCCCATCACACACACCAAAAAAGAGAATTTTGTTGAGTATTTTTGGTGCTTTACCATCCTGTTATTAAAAATTGACTATCCTGTTATTGAAATTTTACCTGCCTAAATACCTGAACTTGAGAAAAATTATATAATGAAGTACTTTCCAAAATGCCTGAGAGAAACCCTAATATTTCTCAAGATATTCAGAAACTTTTTAAAAAAAACAATAATTCTATGTGCATATATTTGGGGAAACTGCCTCCTCTAGTACCCTTGGAAACCCACAGTGGAACTTAGTTTATTAAATGTTCTAGATGCCTTACAAAGAGACCTAATTTATATAGTTTAATGAAAAGTTCCCGAATGCATTTGGCCATGACCCTCGTGAAACACACCTTTCAAATACAATGTTTGGGTCAAAGGCTGGTTTGGATCTCTGGCTAGACAGCCTGGGTCACATGCCACTCAGCTACCCTCTGGCCAGGAGTTCTAGAAGTTCCAGCCAGGGCCAGCATTCTGCTAAAGTGCTCATCACCAGGGAGACAGGATATGAAGGTACGTTCTGAACAGAGGAAATCACCATTGAACATTTTGCTGTTAAAATACAGATCCTCCTGATGATTTGAAAGATAGAACATTTACTAGGCACTTAGGACCTCATGCTGAGAACTTGTACTCTAAGTTCATTTAATACACACAAACATGCCTATATTTTTTTCTTTCCAGATAAGAAAAGTGAGACACAACAATACCGAGATTAAATCATTTGTCTGGATTACAACCAGTATGTAGGATTCAAATTTAAGCCATCTGGTTGCAGAACCCTGCTCTTAATACATGCATATGTGCACCTGCACATTCACTAGTTTTTTACAAATGTGTAGGTGGGCTTATCTATTCCATGCAGCCTGGGAATAAAAATAGAATTATAAAACAAATAACCCATTGATATCTCACTTTCGGGACAATAACTACCTTGGAAATGATGTATTATGTCAGTCACCCTGTTCCCACACAAGACTGCATCCATCTAAGAAGAAATGAGAGCTGTAATTCTCTTTAAATCAATTGATTTTCAGATATTAATAACGGTGATCCTCACAACCATTTTGTGAGTGAAGTAGGACAATTTTTAACATTGTCTCTACTTATATATCAAGAAACTGAGGTTCCAATTTGCTCAAATGTGCATGAGATTGAGTGGTTCAAGACTCTAAATCTCCTACTTTAGGCTGATATTTTTCTGAACAGAGAAGCTTTAAAAACACACCAGCTTCTTTGTCCAACTAAAAACAATTCTCTTAAGTTCGTACCTTTCGAAGGAAGGTGGGAAGTCACTGTGGACAACTCATGTCATCCTAATGTCACTTGAAAAGCTGACCTAAGAGGCCGGTATCTCATTATGGATAGGAATCATTTTTACCCATTCTGCAAAGTTATATTTATTTGACTTTGCAACATAAGTTTATGACATTTGTGTTAAATATTTTTACTGAAATTTTATTATGAATGCAAACCGTAGTATGGTCCATTCCTGTTCCCCCAACTTCATGTTGCTCTTTTCCTAACTTGTATGTCCTGTTTGTACTTAATCATCATTTGGAATGACAGATGACCACAAAAAGCCATATATTGCAACTCTTCTGCTGTTTCAATAAATCACAGACAGTTGACACGTCCCTTTGGTGCACATATCCAGCTCAAAGCGAACTTCAATGGCAGGTATGTGAGCAAAGACCTGAGAAATTCTGCCCACAAAACACACAGCCCTGAGCACTCTCCTCCACATGTTTATTTTCAATTTGATATCCACAATCAGTCATATTTTACTCCTTGTGTATTAAATGAGATGAATTGTAATGGTTGAAAGCAGTTAACTGCAAAAGTAAGGTACAAAAATATCTATTTACAATGCAGCCAACTGAAAATGGTGCCACATCTTCTGTTCCACACAAATTCATATTTTAGCTCCTTTATAAGAAATCAATTTCCAGTTAAGAGTCCAATTGGAAAATATATTTTAAAGACATGCAGTACTGAGTTATATACTTACATCTTATACGAAACATAAAAAGAAAGTATGTATTCATTTTTGGACCTGAGACCCGTTGACTTTTACCCATCTGCTCAGGCCTTCCTGCTGTCTCATAAAGAGAAAATGAGGCACCAGCCAAAGATGAAATGCTAGCAGACTCTATGGCTTAGTGGCTGAGAGGAGGTATGAAGTTTTTAAAATGTGTTTTCGGACACAGGAGGAAGTTCTGCCATTTGTGTCATGGTCTTTTGGACCCAATATCAATGCCCTATTAAGATCTCCTGTTTCGCCTTCTGCAATCAACACTTGGAATCCCAAATGACCAAGGTTTTCAGGGAAGGGAGTTCAAAGCTCTTCTCTCATCTCTTTGCAAATAGCAAGAGGATAAACGATGCTGCGGGTGGCTCCCTAGTCATCTGGTGGCATCCAGTTTAGGTCATTGCCATGATTGCATTGCCCAAATCGTGTTAATATCATATCTAGTGAACAAACAAGCAGGCACGAAATGGAAACCGACTAGAATCTTGATGAAATGTCGCTTCTATGGTCAGTACCAATGCTGGGGTAATTTGTTATAATTCCACAGTTCTGATGATTTCCAGTTAATTCTGTGTACCATGAGATGTACAAAACATTTTTGCATGGATTTTCCATTTCAGTTTTCAGAATAATTGTCTGTTAGGTCCTGCCATTATTTCCACTTTCATATTGAGGTCTAGAGAAGTTGCAAAACTAGTCCAAAGTAACTTAGTTAATATAGACAATTCTGAAGTGCAAGCTGAGGTCCCTTCAGTTCCTGCTTGTTTGTGGTGCATTTTGTGGGTTTTAGGCCAGAATGTTTTCCCCCTTATTTCTGTGTACATTTCTAGCAAAATCTTGTTTTCATGTATGTTTATAATCTCTTTTCTCGCCAGGCAAACATTTAATGCTATTTAATCTTCAAAGGACGCGTTGAATGCTAAGAAGCTACCCAGACAATTGGTATCATGGGCTATTGGAGTAGAGATTTGGAAATCAGTTCCTGGAATTGCATGTTATTTTGATTTTGATTTTGGTAAATTATTGAAAAGTTACTTGAATAATTATCACCATTCTTCAACTATTTGTAAATCTCTCACAAGGCATGAGATGCATATATACACATAATTTTTGCTCAGTGGATTTGTTCTCTGAAGTGAAACCATCCCCCTACACTCTGAAAGTATATAGAGGAAGGAAGAATGGGGCAAGAGAAGAAAGGTTTCCGTTTTCTTTTCTTGTAAAGTCTAGTTTCCCCCAGTTGAATTCAGGTGCTCTAGTTTTTTTTTTTTTCTATTCTGTCTAAAAAATAATTTTTCCATCACTTAACATTGTGTGGTCTCTGGAATCAAGAATTTTTTCTCTAACAAAAATGCAGCCATGGTCAAATTTCCACGGCGGGGAGAAAAGGAAAGATTGAGACCGTTTTCTCAATAATTGCTTCAATCCTCCCCCTCATGCTAGCCCTGGAAACTTGGCCAGCGACTATTAAAAGAGATGTTGGATTGATTTCCCCCTTCCTTCTCATACTGTTTCCTCTGCCTGAAATGCTGCTCTCCCCCTTCTCAGTTATCACACTTCTCTCATTCTGCAGATCAGGTGTCACCTCCCTGGGGGAAATGACTGACATCCCTCTCTCCCCACTTCCCTGATCTCCGTTCATTCCCTCCATCCCCAGCAAAAATTAGTCACCTCTTCCTCTTGGCTCCTTAGCACTTTATTACACTATTCTTGTGGAGTAAATCACAATTATTATGGTTAGTTATTTGCTTTTCTATGTTCCCCTTAAAAGCTATGAATTTTCTGAAAGCAGGACATTTTTAAAAACTCACCAATATGCTTAGTATAAAAAAGGTGTTCAGTATATATTCATTTGACCAGGTTTGCACCAGAAATGCAGAAACTGCACCTTCATCAAATTCATGGAAAAGAATTCATGCCTTGTCAATGTCTCCCCTCGTTTCCTGTAGTTAACACAGACTCTATCACTCTACCACCTGGTACTACATCCGTATTTTTAAATTGGGGTACTGTATATGCATACTTGTTTGAGTAACAAGTATAGGGGAAAAGGAAACCTTCCTTCTTCACTCAGCCTGCAGTAAGAGAACTCCATATTGGGCTTCAACTGGCTTTGTGGGTCTCAACTGGTCAGAAAACTGAGATCAGGGGAAATCATATAAAATACCAAATCCTTAATCTTCAGAGTAGATTCAATACTTAAAGCAGACTCTCTTTATTACTTAAGTGTAGCAGAATGTTTCCTTTTAGGAACTGCTTCCTTGACCCTGAACACACATGTAATTGTTGGGGTTGTCCATCAAGATATAATCCACTTCCCATGGAGTTAGGCACACATTAGACCCATTGGAATAGTCCATGTCACTAAGCATGTGAGTAAGTAGGGCTTGGAGGTGGGGGTTATCTAAACTTGGCCAATTGTTGTCCTTTTTCATATTTTGATGTGGGTTGGGAGGGGCTTAAGGGAAGAGAAGAAGATAGAAGGAGGAACAAAATTAGAGCAGAGACTAATGCCTTGTGACATCATCTTGGATACCAAAGAACTTGACCTCAAGGATACCCTAAAGAAGTGACAGAATTTAGGAGTGTGAGTACATGGAGGGAAGAGAGTACCTATTATGAGGCAAGAGATCCAAATGTGTGCTCTGGGCCTCAATGTACAGATATAAAAACACTCTAAAGATGGTTTTATCAGTTTCCCCTAACTTGAGGACTTGGAGAATATATACTTCAGGTCATACCTATTCCCTGAAGATCTATCAGGGAACTTCTACAGGGTCACAACCAGTTGGAGAATGGAGACAGTACAGAGGAAGAAGCACAACTGAGAGATGGAGAGAGACAGGCAACTCCTGATGACATCATCTGACCACCTGGATCCAGTCTTACCAGAACTCTCCCATAACATGTGACAAGAAAGTATCTTTTTTCCTTAAGTGAGTTTGACTTTGATTTCTGTCTTTTATAACTGAAAGGGTTCTGACTCCAAAGACTTTTCTAATACACAAATCTGTTTCCCATTTCAAAGTTACGGAACAAAACCTCCAACCAAAAGTAAAAAAAAAAAAAAATGCAGGATCATGACTCAGTTTTGATGATGGACATGACTGTTACTTTGGGAAGATGTTATCTAATGGTTATATTAAAGGAATGAGCAAGTTGAGAGAAAGATGATTCAAACTCTTCCAGAACACATCTCACCTATACATCAGAAGTTAGTGCCTGATAAAATATCTGGCTTCTATAGATACATTCTGGGTCCTTCAAGAGTGATTGCTTTGGCCTGGGAGGATTTCCATTAAGGGATGTCACCACCCATGGATTCTACCCAAATGTGCACTTTTCCTAACATAAAATGAGTTAATATTCTTTCGGACCTCAATATTCTTAGTAGTCCTCAAACTATAATAAAGGAGCTTGATGAGAAAGGTTTGAAGTTAATGAGATTCTTCTTAGTTTGCATTGTTTTCCCTACAGTCTAAAACAAAACAGAACCCAAACCTAAATAATTTAAAGTGACCATTGACCAGTCCCATAGTCCTCACATTTTCAATTTTCCTGTAATATATCATGTCTTGACTGAAGTGGACTATTATAGCTGCCTGAAAAAGTATTGTTTGATGTCTGTAAGCGCACTCAGCAATCAATAATTTGAAATTTGTACCATTTGTACCTTTAAGTCCTGGCACATCATTTTTATTTCATTCAATCTGCTTACTGTTGAAGAAAAAGGATTTTGAACCACTGCCACAGAGCACATTTATGTGTGAAACAGGGTTCATTTATATGGTGGGAAGTATATCATTCTGACATTTATTTGCAATATTAATTGTATATATTGATTCCATTTTTTCAGAAATTCTAAATTTATTATAAATACTACCACTGATGACCTTATTTTGGTGAGAATATGCTCCTGCAGGACTTGAAAATATTTTAGAATCAAGTCATGTATTTTTAAATTCAGAAAGACAACATATGCTGTAATATTAAATTAAAATTCCATAACCAGTTGCTAGTTCAAGGACAAATTCAAGCAGGAAATGCATTTTTTTAACAAAGTGTTGTCTCTTAGCTATTAGATTAGGAATGAATGACCTTTCAGGATCAGTTCTTCCTTATTTGTCTTTGTAATTCATTTCTCCCATTTGATCTTAACCCTAACAGAAATAGTGTGAAAAGTTATCTTTACCCATTTCAGAAATATGAACAGTGTTCTCAGTTTATATTTCTAAGAGCAGTCCATCTTAAAATCCTTCTGTGACTTCTGCACACACACACACAGGAATAGATTTAGGATTTCAAATGGCTGAGTAATGACCCTATTCAGAAACTCCTGAGTTCAGCACACCCTGGAAGAGAAGTCAATGTTTGCTGCCTCCATCCCTCCCCGCAAATATCCTAGGAGCATCTTTGGAAAGCTGCTTCAGACTCCTCACAAGGGAGAAGACGCTCTCAGGCTGACACAGGGGATGTGGGACTTAGACAGAGCAGGCAAGCTTGTCCTGAAGGGCACTGGCTGTCAGTGAGAGAAGAGTACTCTTCAGAAAGGCACCCACTTTATGGGAGAGCGAATAATCCAGATTCCATCCTTTCCTTACTCAGCAGTATAGGTCAGCTACTTAATTTGCAGCTATAATAAACAGTATATCAAGTGATTTACATGTTTAATGAGCCCCTATGCAGGAAGACATGACTTTGGGGGTGGGGGGTTGGATCACGTGATCCTTACTGCTAAAGAAGAATCTAATACAGTGGGGTAAAAAGTCAATGCATGTAACAACAAGACAACATAGAAAGAGGTAAGTGCCTGCAGAGATGTAGAGATAAAGTGTTATAAATATTTACAAGAGGAAAAGATTATCTCTGCCCTGGAGAATTTGAGAAGACTATAAAAGAGAGGGCATTTGAGTGGAATCTTGATGCATGGGTAAAAAGAAATGGACGGAAGAACATTAAGCAAAAGGAATATGAGAAGCAAAAATGTGGGAAAATAGTGTATTCTGGATACATTGCCCAGTATACATGGCATATCAAATATATGCATGGTAAAGTGGAGGCTGTGACTAGAAAAGCAGACGGAACCAAACTACAGGATGAGCAGGTCTTAAGTAACCAAAGCAGAATTGATCTCTGCTCTGCGGACACTGGGCGGTCTCAGTGGTGTTAGGCTGCAGAGGCAGGATCCAGTTAGAGGTACGAAGGCTATCCCAACAGCATCTTCTTGTCTATGAGCACTGGGGCAGGCTGAAGGGAGACATCCAGGAAGAAAGTAGTAGTGGCTTGACGTGAGGGCAGTTGGCTTGCAAAAAGGGGGAGCAATGAAGGAAGCAAGGCAGAGGTAAAAGCCATCTGGTCTCAGCAATTGTCTAGAGGGGGGTACAAGGGAGGAGGGGAAGCGTTGAGCATGGGGGAGGAGAGCCTGGTGGGAGGTGATGGATTCAATACGCGACATGTTGACTTCAAGTTTCCTGTGTGAGATTTAGGGACGTTCAGCAGACAGCTGGAAATGTGGTTGGGAGAGAGGCTGGAGCTCAGAGAAAGATTTGAGAGTCAGCCATGGAGAGGTGAGAGCTGAAGTCCTGAAAATGGATGAGATCATCAAGGAAAAACCATATGGAGGGTGGAGAGGGAGGAGCACAGAGGGAGCTGAAAATGGAAGAGGAAAAAAAGTACTTTGGAAGACTGGTGAGTGCCAGAGAAATGCTATATAGTAATGAGGATTCATAGCCTAAGAGGCTATTCTTTGGAGCTGAAAGAGACCTTAGAGATTAGCCTGTCCAATCTTTTCATTTGACAGGAAGCAGAGGCTCAAAAGGTTAAATTAGACTGCTGTGTTCTGGGCTGTGCTTAGTCCACGCTGAGATGTAGGTAAAGCACCTTTCCTTGTCCTCCCATCTCCCTGTCTCAGACGGGTTCTTTCTTCGTCATTTAAAATAGCATATAATTAATTTTGTCTTTCAATTTTAAAATTGAAACAAGTTTTGAGTTTTTGCCACAGTACCAAATTAGGGGTTGGGGATGTGTAAATCTCTTTTTCACATTGGTTCTATATACAATGTACTGGTTAAGGGCTTGGGGCCACACTTTACGGAATGCCACGACTTCCTAGCTGTGCAACTTTAAACATTCTTAAACCTTCCAAGCCTCTGTGTCCTGGCTGTGAATGGGATAATAGCAATACTCGCCCCATTGCTAATACATGTAGAACACTTAGACTAGTACTTAGCATCTCAGGGTGGCTATATAAACATGAACTATCATTTTATGAAGTACTGCTCTAAGTTAGAGTCACCATATAATTTATGTCTAAACTAGGATGCTTTTGAACAATGCAAAGTGGAGGCATATGGGAGCCTGAGAAAAAGGAATGATCACAGTGTTGCTCTTTTATGGAAAGTTGTGTATTCTGTTAATTGTGGATTTTCTGCATTAATTTAGATTTTTTTAAAGATTGCCTTAAAATATGTTTTATCTCAATTATGGAGTTTTTGGCAACCCTTGAATTTTGTACCTAAGTTATTGTTCCACTGCTGAGGATGATATAGGAGATTTTTAACAATGATGCAGGGACAGGGAGTCTAAATCAGTTTTTCCTTAATACAAAGGTAGCTACACAATAGTGGTTGCAGCAGTTACTGGTATTCAATGACAAATAATTATAGAACGAACACCTAAGTTGGTAGGTATTAATGTAGTTGAACTGTATGAAAGTTCATATGAAAGAATGGTAGTCTACAATATGTGACCTACAAAAATAGTAATCTTACATGGTTCAACCTATTCTATAATTATGATAATTAGAATATTAGATGAGCCTTATTAAAGTGTCACTGGAGAGATCAAAAATGATCTCGTGTTTGCAATTGATATGACTCAATCTAAGAAAGATGGCATGCCATTAGCAATATTGAATTAATCCATGGGGCTGGGTAATTAGCAATTGTTATATTGGGTAATCACTCCACATGGGCAACTGCTTGCTTTATGAATTAGAAAGATCTTCCTAATTATATGCCATAGAATTATCAGCAGAGTATTATTGCATTCATTCCACCCCATTCCACCAACATGCATGGAGATTCCCAATGTGCCTGGTCTGAAGAGTTAACTGAAAGGACCAGGTCCCCAGCCTCGTGTAGATTTTCTCCATAGGAGAGTCTGGAGATTGAGGCTGTATTTCAGGTTTTATTCTTCTAGAATCTACAGATGACTGTAATTACTGTACATGGTCATTTTCCTGTGTTGAACATTTCCAAGTTTTCTTAAAAAAATGTGCTTATTTTTGGAAGAACCAGTGGCGTTATCAACAATGATGTATGAGGCCGTATCAGATGGTAGAGGGAACTGTTGCATTTCCAGTTTTATTCTCAGTCCCTAAGATACAGCCCAGAACAAGCTTCAAGGAAGACTGCACACTTGATTTTGATTTGTTGACATATATTTTGAACCCCTCTGTCCAGACTCCCTAAGTCATTCCCAGGAGAAGACAGGATTTAAAAATGCATGCGCATTATGCTCTCCGGAAACAATATGGTTTAAGTTACAGTGTGTCAGCCAGCATGACCTTTCATTTTTGCATTTGGAGAGAACTGGAGAGATTAACAAATCCTTCCTCTGTCTTACCAAGTCCTCTCTGGACTGCTTAGAGTCTGTCTTCAATGTGCTAATGCAGCCTCTCCTAGTTTGCAAAGAATTTGGCTTCAAGGGAAGTTTACCTACAAGCAGATGTTCAGGTTAAATGTGGGTGAGAAAACTGGGAGTCGTTGGGAGTTGAGTAAAATGCCTAGGAAGTCAGTTACCACAAATCGATAGAAATAAATAGATTCATGATTTTTCTTGAATTTCCATTAAAACCAGTGAAGCAGTAACTGGGATATGATTAGCTCTCATAAGCAGTGAATGAGAGATAAGCAAGCTGTATGTGCACTTCAACATAACATTGATTGCAAGAATCATTTCCCCCCAAAAAAGCTTCAAATAAATATGAAAGCACATTTTAGAAAAGGTTATTCTAGAAGATATTTTAAAGTGACTTAAAGTAATATTTTGAGACTCTATTTTGTTAATTTTATTTTAGTTATGTGTAGGGGCGGTGCAAGAGATCTCTTAGCAAAGATCTGCTTTCAACAAGTATCAAGTGTGCAATATAGTATTGTTAACTGTAGACACCAAGATGCACATTAGATCTCCAGATTTTACTCATCCCATACAACTAAAACTTTGGTCTCTCTCTAGCCCCAACACAAAGGCTTTGGTCATTACCATTCTATTCTCTGTTTCTATGACTTTGACTTTTTAATTCCACATCTAAGTGAGATCAGACAGTATTTGTTTTTCTGTAGCCAGCTTATTTCACACAGATCCACCTGTTTTGTTTCAAATGACAGGATTTCTTTCTTTTTTGAAGCTGAATAATATTCCATCAAATATGACAGTATTGTTTACTGCTCCTTCTTGCTCTGGAATAGGAAGGAGAAAGTCTTTCAAACTTCAAGTTAAAACTTCCTCTCTCTCCTTTCCCTCTGCACCCTCTTGTTCAACCCCTTTCTCTCCTGCTCTTTCCCTGGTATAATCTGGATCATGGTCAGTATGAGGCTTGGATTTTTTTTTAAAAAGATTTTATTTATTTATGCATACTAGAGCTGGAGTACAGGCCAGAGGTGTGGGCGGTGAGAGGCTCCACCAGAGACAGAGCAGGGAGCAGAACAGGCAGACTGACTGAAACACACTGCTGAGGGGAGCAGTGGGCAAGGCAGGAGATGTCTGCTGCACCATGTGGGTCCCCTCCCTGGCTGCGAATCTAACTTGCACTGCAGCGGCTGTGGAAGGTCCACAGTGTGGTACTCAACCCCTTGCGCCACCAGGGAGACCCAGGCCTGGATTTCCTGATGAACAACCTACAAAATAGGCTTTTTCACTCTCTGAGATTCGCTAACTCACTGAGAACAGCTCTTTATCCTGGACCAGCATGGACTTTCTCTTCTTTTGGTCTGATGTTAGTCTGGTTTGCCCTTCCAGAAAGGAGTAGAGCCACTCAGGGCCCCTCTTTTCTTTAGAAACAAGCAAAAAAAAAAAGAACGTTTCATTGTAGCCTTTTGTTTTCATCTGTTTTGTTGCCTATCCTCTCTATACAGAAGCTGCTATTTTTAAGCAAATGATAAGCCAGTTTTGCTTCTTTCCAAGTTGCTGTTCTGTGAATCATAATCATTTATTTATTCACTCACTAAAAATTTTAGTGGATCCCTGGTTTATTAAGGAAATGTCCAGCACATAATATACTACAAATTGTTCAGTGCTGTGAATTACTTAGTGCTGATGCTGAGAGCTATGCAAAGATGATTAAGAAATAGTTTCTACTTTCAAGAAACTTGCAATCTGATAAAATAAAATAGTATCATATACAATAACCTGTCACACAAGGTTAATTGTAACAAATATCATCCAAGATAAATGACTGGTGTATGCAGAATAAAACATTCTCCTGAATTTTTTGAGATACCTGCAGCCTGAAACCTTAATCTCTAACTGAAGCATTAAAAAAAAAAAATTCCCCAGCAGGCATTTTTTTCATATCAGATCTTCTTAAAGTCATTTAGCTATGAAAGACTTCCTCTATCTTCCTTCTCAAAGAACCACAGCTTTTTAGTCAATAGGTCAAGATAACCCTTATATAGCATTGATGAACTCTGGTGAATATGAGAGTCATTCTCAAATATAGAAACCAAAAAAAAAAAAAAAATCAATGCCACGTTTCATCAGTAACAAAGGGATGGATTAATGGTTGAAATACAGCATGCCTCAAAAATTCCAAAATCAGGTCTAGTGATAATTTCTTCCACATTAGGGGAAAAAATGTAATGTCATCAAGCTCAGTTACCTACAGATGGGTATTTAAGTATAAAATGATTCTTTGACATTCTCAGGGATCAGCATATGGAGAAATTACTAATATTGACAAAAGATACATGTATTTGGTAAAACAATAAACAAAATTACACATAGCAACAATCTACTGTAATTTTCCAGTACAGTACCTACCTCAAGGTAAGTGAATAGATGAATGAGAATATGATATTTCTTGTACCTAACAAGTGCTGGTATGCAGAACGCACTTAACACATATTTACTAAAGGAATAATCTGTTAATAAATCCTGTTTCATGTATCAACTAAGTTACCACCCATTTACAGTCATCAGGGCTGAGGAATGTTCTTAGCATTTCAGGCAAAGGTCAGAGTTCACACGTCCAGGATCTCAGGGTCACTGCTGTCACCTCCCTATTTCAGGTACAGTAGTCACTGGAAATGCAAGAGTATTTTATTTATTTCTCAAGAGACACGGTCAGGTCATCTAAGAAAACTAATTCAGTTTTTAAATGAATCACAATAAGGAAAAATTACAAAATATTTACTTTGGTAGGTTTATAATGAAAATACAGAATTACTGTCTTAACATTTTAAGTCAATTGAGTAAATTGTCTATTATTTAACCTAGGAACTCAATCCCCCCAGTCAACACTTTTCTAAATGCCTGAACAACTATTTAGCGATTTTTATGAGTACAAAAATGTTTTCACTATTAGAATTTACTGTAATTCAAAAAGTAAAATATTACCAATGTGTCATGTAGTTTTAAGTAATTAGTGTTTTAAGAGTGATCGCACAGTCTTTTCCCCCTCTTTGAAGGTGGTTTTAGAAGACTGGATGCAAGAATATGAGTATTCAAGTTTAGACCGGGAGTTGCAGACCAGATGCCTACCAGCTCTGAGCAGGTAATAGAGTTGCGTTCAGCGTATTGACTTGGCATCATCCAGCCGGGAGTGGTGGGGACTGTGGTGAACAGAACTTGTACATGTCACTAAAGGAGGTGACTATGCTTAGCACTTGCCTTCGGTGCCATCTGGGTACTTCGGCACAGAGCAATCAGATCTTTGGATTTTTCAGGGGATGGACATATGGATTTTCACCTGAAACTTCCCAATTTGTGTAAGCTTCCTATTTATTTGAAGATGTCTAAAGCTTTGTGCAAAGCAAACAAAATCCATTTGTCCATGGATCATGAGTTTGTCTCCTGGTTCACCCCAAGTCCCAGGGCATTCTAAGTGTCCAGGAGAGGCCCCTCTTTGTCCTAAAATGGAGTGGAATTGGTCCATCTTGGTTGGGTGCACTGTACTTGTGGGTTTGTGAGACCATTTAGTTCAAACCCATCAAAACAATAGGGACAAGAACAGTGACAGAGTCCTTATAATAGGCTTGCAAGAATTCAGGGGTGTGGAAGGCCAGCTAGGTGGCGTGGGTGCTCGTAGCCGTGCAGGAATTGCTAAGACCAATGGTAAGTCACTAGTGGAGGGTGGTATTGGAGGTTGCCAGTAGGTTCCTGGTGAACTAACTGCTCACTGCCTCTGCAGTTAGATTGTACACCTAGGAGAACAGAATCCTTTCCAACAGCTAGGGGGCTCTAGCAGTCCACCTTTCAGACGCAAATGGGCTTGTTAGAACTCTCAGATCTGAAAATGGATACCTCGTTGTCATCTCTAAATATCAGTAAATGATATTATCTAAACATTATTTAATCCCGGTCCCAAATTACTGATATTCTCTATCAAAATGTTTTCACACTCATTGTTTTCCTTTTCAAAATGTGTTTTTCTATATGTAATTAAGCTTCTTGATGTTATGGTGAATGTATTTTTCTAAATATCTCAATTAGAAAGTAAATTCCTACTGACATGGTAAATTATTGAAATGTCTGGTAATCATCTGGAGCATTTAGGTTGGCATTTTTAACTCAATTCTTATCTCGTGCAGCTAGGAGAAAACTCTACCTCATCACTGGTGGGTAACAAGAAAAATAAACTTTCATTCGACAAAAATTATATAATTTGACCATTTTCGAACCAAAACAACTTCTCAGCTTTTAGGGATACTCAACAAATGATTTAAGTGGAGCATCTGAAGTTTTATCGGCTCATCTCTCCTGCTATTTTTTCTGACATTTCCACTATCAAGACTCTTAAATGTAATGATTTAGTCTTAATTCCTAGTTTCTCTTTCTTGTGCCCTCCATTCTGCTCTAGGACATGTTTTAAAAGCACTTAGAGGCACTTAATGGACAGATTTAGCAAAATCTTCATCCTGTTTCCACAGCTCAGTCGCATACAAAAGCCTGAATAAACCCTTTCCTCCTTCTGCCTTCATCCCCTAAAAATATTGATTGTGGTCAAGGGGGAGGCAGAGTGAGATTTTTCTTGTGTGAAAGCTATACAGAAAAAAATTTTTTTGAATTGCTTCTTTTCAGATGCTAAATGCCCACTTCCTCTTTCTTATCAGCCACTTTAGTGTACTACTGTAAATAACAGTACTTAAACAAGTACCTACACATATTTTCAGTTTCCTGAATGTCTCCACCATTGCTGTTTCCCAAATACACTGACTTCAGGAAAATAGAAAATGCATTCTGTTCCAAACCCTTCTTTCCAATTTGCAAGCCCAAGAGAGTTTAAGGGAAATGCAATCCACATGTTTCTGGCCATTTCTACTGAAATACATTCATTTAAAGGGTTCTTTTTTTTTTCTTTATGTGAGTGATTTGATATCTGTGAAGCTTTTAAAATAAATCTTGGTGCACTTTTTTTCTAAAAAGAAGAGGCAGTTTCTTAGGTTAAGATTAAGTTATATAACTTCTTATGTATGCTTTGATTTGGGCTTCAGATAAAGTCACCTTGGCAGGACTGGGTTCTAAAGTCATTTCTAAAGTATCACATCACCTCGTCCTTCCTTCATTTTTATCATTTTCTACATGACAGTGTTTCAGATCTTTTTTATACTGTAAATCACTCATTCACCCAACTTTTATTTCAAACTTCCATTTCAAAGGACCTGTAGTAGGTATTGGGAATGCACCGGGACACTGCAGTCATATTCCCTGTCTGCACAGAGCTTACACTCAAGAGGACAAGAATGATAGTGAATGAGGAATTGCAAGTCTAACGAGAGAACACCCAAAGACAGCAGACCAGACTTCTGAGAAGGAGAGTCCTGGAAACCAAGACCTTCAGCCAAACAACAGAGTTAAAGGCCAGGCTACGAGTCCAGCAAAGCTCTGAGATGGAGCAGGAAGGTCAGATGGCTGAAGACTAGGAAAGTGAGGAACGAGGATGCAAGATGAGACCAGGGCAGCTCACACAGCTCCTTGCTTCCCTTTCTGCCTCTTACAATTCCCAGTCATTGTCACTAATAGGCACAAGACAGACGCTGCATGCCTTACGCCACCCCCCCCCCNGTCACTAATAGGCACAAGACAGACGCTGCATGCCTTACGCCCCCCCCCCCCCACCACACACCAAATCCACCCCCTCCCAACACAGACCAGCTCCCTGAGCTTTCTTCCTGGGGCCAGCAGCCAGGAAAGTGAAGCTCAGAGGACAAAGGCAACTCCTCTAAAATCCCTCATGTTTCTATCTTTTCCAAATATTTATACGTTTTCATGTGTGTACAGCAGGTCCTTGAGTGATGCTGTTCTACTTAATGTTGACCGGATTGTCTGTCCCTCATCATCATTATAATGAGACAACATGGATGGAACAGATGTGATTTGAGGACCAGTTCCATTACATGTCATTTCACTTAAGGTTACAGTTTTCAAGAATCTGTTTATGGTGTTGAGTAAGGACTCACAGGACACAAATACATGAATAGGTGTGTATGTGTATTTATGTGTTTTACTGCTTTTCAGGGAAGACTTCTGTCCTGTCCTTCTAGTTTAGACTTTGAAATAGCTTCTTTAGTCTCCCTGCCTCTGGCCTATTTTCATGTAAGTCTCCAAATTGTTGTCCGGTTTAATAATGTCACCTCCAGGTGAGAAATCCATGAAATGTCTTGGAAAAATCTCTGATAAATCTGCTTGTCCAGAGTGTAGATCCAGGCCCCAATCTACCTGAGCAGTCTGATCTTCTATCAACCCCACCTCCAAGGGCTGTACTCCCCACATTCTCTCTTCCCAGCACCCTGCTCTGTCATCATTTCCTTCTTTCAATCTCTGCTTTGAAACACTGGTTTCCCAGGATTTTAGACCCTCAGCTAATTAAGTACATTGGGAAATGGCAATGACGTTTCTTGCAGGTTGAATCATACTCCCCCCATTCATCTATTGAAGTCCTAACTCCCAGTTCTTCAGATTGTGACTATTTAGAAATAAGATCTTTACAGAGGCCATCAAGTTAAAATGATGTCATTAGGGTGGGCTCTAATCCAGTACGATTAGTGAGCTTGTTAAAAGGGAAATTCAGCTCCAACACACACACACACACACACACAAACACACACGGAGAGATCATGTGAACATCAAGACAGAGATTGGATGATGTATCCATAAGCCACAGGATGCCAGACATTGGCAGCACGGGGCAGATTCTCCCTCACAACCCAAAGGGAACTAAGTCTGTGATCAACTTGATCTTGAACTTGGAGTTTCCAGAACTGGGAAAAAAAGAACTTCTGTTGTTTAATCCGTCATGTTTGCTGCACTGGGCTATGGCAACCCTAGGAAACAAATGCAAGGTTAAACAGCTTATTTCAGTGTAGATGTTTCAGTTTTTAATATGGTAATGCATCCTCTAAATCTCCAGGAGGAGTTAGAATCTCCAGAATCTATTTGACAACAAAACTCTCTCTCCTTTGCATTACATGGAGATTGGTATTCTGATAAACACACTTTGGGGGGATACTGAAATAGGATTACTTAGGATTCTCAGTTTAGCGAAGGTGTTAAGGTAGAGAACATGCAATAAGTGAATGAGTGAACAAACTTGCCCTAAGTCATGAATAACTAACAACCACTTAACATTCCTAGGACATCCTTCTCCACAAAGTGAATCTATACTTGGCAGAGTTTTAGGCCTGTGGACAAGTGTGAAAAATTGCCACTGGTGAGAGGGTAAGCTCCTGAGGTGACAAGATGGTCAATTTTTTTATCTGTTAGTTATCAATGTGGCCTAGGACCAGTTTTTCTAATTGGCAAGACCCAATACAAAGTGAAAATGTTGGATCCTTTGTTCATAAATGTTTAAGAATTTCAAAATAGTGACAGCAGAGCATTAAACCTAGCTCAAGGCACTTCTAAGCATGGATCTCTGAGTGAAGGTAGTAAGTCTTAACTTACGAAGTTCCTCCTTTCTTGACTGAACCGACACAATCCTTTACAATCTTACATTACTGTCTGTTCAGTTCATAAATAATATTTAGATTATCGCTGTGGTGGTCCCTATGACCACCCAGATCTGATCTGATGGTCCTCTAGGAATATCAATAGGACTAGCATTTATTTATACTCATGATTATGGGTTTTTATAGTGAAAGTAGATAAGAGAGGAGCAAAAAGGGAAAAGGAATGTGGAGCAAAATTCCAGAAGAAACCAGTCTTGTGTTTCCAAAGGTCCTCTCCCAGAAGAGCCCCACAGGGTGTGCCTAGTGCCCCTAGCAGTGAGTTGTGACGACACATAAAATGACCATGAGAGAAACTCATCAGGGACATGGTATCTGGTATTTCTATCAGCAGCTGTTTCTGTAGTCACCTTCCTACCTCAGGCCAAAATTTAAGACTCCAGATGGAAAGTGAATGTTTGACATAAGCATATTGTCCTCACAAACTGCTTAGGCACAGTGCATCATTTTTGACAGGAAATGATGACTAACCTCAAGAAATTCAAGTTCCAGATGCTAGTCAATGACCAGCCTTTCGAGCAGGCCTATGTGGGGACATCAGCTTCGGGCCTGCTGTGTCAAGTCTTCTCTGCAGAATTCTAAAGTGAGTTTCTAAATTTCACATTCTGCTAACAAGTGTTTACACCAGCAGGAAATAGTGAATTCAGACACGAGTCAGTTTTCCAGAAACCTTCCCTCCCACTCATGCTGAGTGGAAGCACTTGCAATGAATTTCCATTGCTTATGTGCAACAATTTAAGTTGACTCCTCTAAGAAGCCTATAAAAGATGATAGACAGTAAGTCTCAGCTATTTTGTGAAGAAGCTTTCCATCTCTGCTTCTACGACTTACTTGAGCGTGAGGTGAAAGTGAGAGTTCTTCTTACCTTTTTTAGAAACATTACATTCAAGTGTGTGAGACATAGCTGAGGTTCTCCTTTGCACAAGTCCAAGCCTGTTTAGTTTCCAGAAATGAGTTTCTTTTTGGGGTGTTCAATCCTCATCCACTTCAGAGCACCTTGTTATGAGGATGGTAGACCTTTCTTCTTTCAGCCAAGGAGCCCTAAATGCTGCCATACTAAATTGCAGTGGACCAAAGCCACTTGTGAGTTAAACTTCCCAAGGCTATCAAAGCTCTCCAAATTATCCAAATCTTTATTTATCCAGATTGTGTTTGATCTTGATTGATCCACAGGAGGTGACTACCTTGGTATACAATGAACAGAGCAATTAAACAATTCACCAATCATTTTCAAATAAAAATTAGTTTCTAACATTTGGCAATCTAATATTCTAGGGGATATAGAATACTAAAATGTGATTTTTGCCTTTCAGAAAATCATGAGTCTTGGAGAGACTGCATTCAGAATTTGGGTCCTTGTCTAGGGAACTGGGGAGCTTTGGACAAGTTACTAGATAGTTCTGACCTTCGGTTTCCTCATCGGCTCAATAAGAAAATCTCTCCACCATGGAGTAGCTATAAGAATCAAATAATGTAATTGAATTCATGTGGAAGTGGTTGATAAGCTATAAATTGTGTGTGTGTGTTTAAAGAATAAGTGAAAGTGACTGCATTTAAGAAAACCAGCATGTTTAATAAATGATGGCAATAACCCAGCCCCTTATGGGGAGCAGTTACTGTCATCGTCTGCATCTCTGATGACACAATTAACTTAATTAACACATACCTCTGTGGCGAGTCTGCTGAAACAACACTTTTCCTTTTCATATGGCCCTGCCTTGCCAGCAAGGCATCTCCGAGTCACGCACCTTCCAAGAAGGGAGGCCAGAGTAGTAAATGGCTTTGAACTGGTATACAAAAAAGAAAACCCAAAATTCCAGAGTATCTACACTGTTAACAGCTCAAATTACATAGAGACGTATCAGAGACTTCACCAGTATCTCGTAGACTAGATCCCAACATCCCACAGAATCCCAATGCATCAAAAAAAAAAAGTGTATGCGGTGGGGTGAATTGGCTATGTCCCCATCAGGAAGCTGGTCTCACCAACTCCAGAATGACTTCCAGGATGGCATCCTGTCTTACATGAGGAGGAGATTATGGCCTTTGGTCTGTCATGAGAGTCACCAGGGTTTTGACAAATGGGTCTGTGTCTACATGAAGAGCAAGTGTGAAGTTGGCCACTTGGACTTCTGTTAAGCCTGAGTGCTGCTCAGGACTAGACGGGCTACTTGGGATAAAGGGATGGCCATCTCTATTCAGGGTTTTCTTCTGGGTGACCAGATGTCCAGATGGGAACCAGAGTATCATTTCTATGGAGCAATGGTTTTCAAAGCTCTGAACCATGATTCACAATAAGAAATGCAGTCTATATGACAATCGAACAGGCAGCCAATACATACAGAAATTAAAAGATTTTTAAGCAACACTTAACCTTTACTTTGTGTAACACATTTTCATATTTTATAAAATGAAAGTATTTTGTCTAATGAATGGAGCATATTTTGTGATTTGAAAGGTACTATTATAGCAGGATGAGAGAAGAGACCTTAGGGGTAATGCATATAATTAACCTGCATTCTTTGTAGTGTCTATCACATAACTAGCTACTGGATACTTCCAAGAAAATAAATAAATCAGTTCATGAATCAAACAAACAGTCAATGAAATCTTCAAGGATACAGGTGAAATCTCTACTAACATCTGAGATGAAAAAATTTTGAATCCCGGGGAGGACTTTTCATCAAGAGATCCTCTAAGGATCCATCAATAGATCCTCTATTTTAAACTTAACATAACTTAGATCAAAACGAAATTGATCTCATTTCAATTCTTTGTCATAGCCTCCCATTTATAAAGTATGTCAAGGGCAGCCTCCTATATTCATTGTGATAGTGTATCTCCTAGACTGTCCAAAATTACTTTTGTGCTAAAGTGATCTATATAAGAGATTTGTCATTCCTTCTATATACTTCAAATTTGAGGAAAACCTCATATTGCGTGATGTGTTTTCCTTGACAGTTTCAACTGACTTTGTCAGATTTTTGACAGGAGAAAATCAAACCAACATCTCTAAGAACATTACATTGTATTTGTTTGCAGAGAAACAGTTTTGGATGAGCTTGAAATGACTTTTAAATGATGTCACAGTAGATGCTTTAAAATAGGCCTTAAATCCTTTGTGCTACGAGCACTGTTGGCTTAATTAGTTCTGGTGGGGCTTCATCACTAACTGAAAGCTAATTGTGTTAGTAGGCTCATAGTCAAGCACTTCAAGAGATTCGAGTTTGGTAAACAGTGCATTGCCATGGCATTTACTGCGATGGCTGGGCATGACTAGGACAGGCTGCATAACAGAGTCTTTCATTGTTGGAGCCAGGGACGTTAAGTGAGCTGTTCATGCCCAAGTTTGGGGTCTCCTTTGCCACTTTCTTGCTTCATCACTGCTGGAAAAGGTACCAGCCCACCACTGCAGACCTAGTGGGTATCAATAGAAATCAGAAGTTTTTACTATCTCAAAGGCTGCTAAAAGGCTTCTGAAGAAATGAGTCAGTGTTTTCATTCCACATCCCAAAGCTCATCCGGATCGGCATCTGTGTTTGCTGTCTCCAGAGAGAGAGGCTAATTACTGGACAAAGCTGGGGATTAAGCTTCTCTCTGCCCTTATGAAGGAAAAGTCCCCCTGGAATGGGAGTTTAGGGCTTATTAGGAGAGTGGTGGAGAGAAAAGATGTTTCTACTGCATAACTCTTCCCCATCCTTTCTGGATAGAGGACTGAAATGTACAGGGCTTTTAATCCAGCACCTCTGGCACTTGCTAGAAAAACCTTGCAAGTCCCTTGAAAATAGGGCATCTTTTGCCATATATTCAAGCAATAAGACATGACAGGCACTTTATTTCATCGGGTCTGTACACCTTGAATGCATTTTGTGGCATAAGGCCAAAGTACAAATGACTTCAACTCTCATGGAATGCAATATACTTTTACAAACGCATTAAGATCCTTGCACTGGCTTATTAATACCAAGACATGAAAATTACTTGAAAACTAAGGAGGAAGAGTGGTTTCTTAAAGATAGGTTCCTAGGGTCACCACCTTGACAGCCAGTAAGAAGCTTCCATTTGCAAGTAATGTTCAAAAGACACCTCTTAATATAGTCGGGCTGGAGAAGGTTCTGAAATCTGAGTACGGTTAACTCTTCCTGTATTGCCTAAGGGCAGATGTTGGAGAGTGGCGTTGGAAGGTGAGATGCGTGTCAGTTTATAGGTCCCCCAACCCCTACCTTCCGGGTTTGGATAATTACAATTTTCTCATTTTCCTAAAAGATTGCCTAGGACCTGTATGTTCATAAAAGAAGTTTGAATACTTAGGGTCAATTTGGTTTTGAAAAATCTGCCTTTGAGGGGAAGACTCCAGAGTAGCTGTAACCTGGATTTTCTCAATCCTTCTTTCCCAGAGAGACACACATTTCTAGACAATTAGAGAACTTCAGGTGGGAATGTTACTCTGCCTCTGGCTTTTATGTCTTAAAATATGACCTGAGGCAAGCTATCATTTCTCAGAAATGAAATATGTCATATGTTACTATTAAAGTGAACCAGAAAAAGAGCATTCTATTACAATAATGGGTTTTGTTTAAAAAAAAAGAGTAAATGTCAAATCCCCAAAGGAATAATACATATTTGATACTATTAGCCATACCAGTAATTGCATGAGGGACTTGTATTTAGTATTGTTCATATAGTAGAGAAATTTTGTGTAAACCTTTCAGTGGAATTATTCTGTTAGAGGAAAATGAGAAACAGCATCACCTATTATTTATGCAATCAATATACTATACTGAGGAAGTGACAGCATGTCAGTCATCACTCTAGATGCTGGGAATGAAAAGAAAGAGAGAGGAAAAGACTAGAACATCTTCCTGCCTTCAAGGAACTCACATTCCACTTGAAGACAGAGATATAGCAACTAACTACATTATGATGTCACAACAGTTAAAGATTTCTAACGGCCAGGAGAGCGCTCTGCAGAAAACATTTCATTCTGGCAAGGGAGTCTGCTATCCTTAGTGGCCTTTTAGAATTGAGCTGGAACTTAAAATAGCAGGATGAAGAGCATATTAGGCAGATGGAAACACATGGGCAAATGTATACCAGTACTAAAAAAATGGCACATTTAAGGCTTTGTGTAGCTACAGAGGTAAGCCTTTCAAACTGTCTCATGTCAAATACTTGGATGGACCAGTTTGAGTTGAAGAAACTTAAGGGATTTTTGAACAGTATAATTTTATAAAATGAATGTATTTTCCATTATACTCTATAGGGCCAAAGCAATGAGATTAGGAGACAAAATACTGCATGGAATAAAACTGTCATTCTCATCATGATTCATCTTTGAACTCAGGAAAATACACTTACATCAAGAAATGCAAGAAAATTGCTCACTTCACATGCTTATGGGTGGATTGAACCTAATTTTGTAGCATGAAAGCAAAATTTCAACTGAGAAAACATGTCACCAAGGATGGCAGGGACCTTTATAATTATTAATAATATTTGCTATTTCAATGGCACCTTTCATCCTGAGATCAGTCCTGTACACATGGGAACAGATAAGCTCCAGGGAAACAGAGATAATACTAATATTGTAAGTCACACTGAATTTCTATCTTCCATATTGCAAGGGCTTTTCAGCTATGTGTTTTTCTCACCTGTAGAAGCTGGTGGATATGGTTATAAAGCAGTGATTTTTTTTTTTTAACTAAACTCTTACTATAAGAAGTAAGAGGAAGAACCACATTTTTCCATGCATAATGCTCCCAGGGAGATGAGCTTTTGGCCACATCCATCCCCCTTTTGTTTTGTTGGTTTTTTTTTTCTGCCAATTTCATTAGGAGGACACACCAGCAATGGCTGGGTCTTCATGGATTCTTCAACTTCCTGAAGAGATTAACATGTCATCATCATCATCATCATCATCATCATCATCATCATCATCATCACCACACCAACAACCGCTACTCACTCCCAATATTAATTTCACACCAATATTATAGGGTACTGTGCAACAGAACTTACTGTGTTGATCTATGTGTTCTGAGTTTATGCCATCCAATATTGTAGCTACTGGCCACAGATGGCTACTGATTCATATTTTGCAATGTAGTTAGTACCATTGAGGACATGCATTTTAAAAATATATTTATGGTTAAAATTTATCAAAATAGCACATGAGTTGTGACTGTGGAAACTAAGTATTTTAAAATAAATCCAATAGTCTTCATTTGGAGAGCTTTTATTCCAGCCTTCAGGTAAACATTTAATTCATATTTTGGCCCTTTTCATTAAAACTACCTCCCCAGGGCTGCTCTGGTTTGTGTGTGATAATATCTGAATAAACTTATTATATGTTAGTTAAAAAAAAACAAAACAAAACACGGATCAACTGATCAGATGACTAATTACATCTCTGTATAGGCCACTCTGTAACTTAGATGTTATCCTTGCTAGAAAAAGCGAATTTAAGTAGCCCGTGGTTTGAACCATCTGTAGCCAAAAAGTGACATATGTTTGCTTTGTTTACTCAACAACCAAGTGTAAACTGATACACTTAACAAGAAATCCCTGAATGGTATGTGTGTGTGTTTGTGCGTTGGGGGGGGGGCTGATGAGGGGGCCAGTCTCTTCCCGGCCCCTGAGGAACATGTGCACAAGCGCCAATTGGTGAGATGCTCTCGCTTTGCGGCGCACACAGAGGCAGACACTCTTCCAACAATGAGCCGAGGGCAAGCCGGCCGCCGCCACAGCCCAGGGCGCGCCCGGCCGCTGCGTGGTTGAAAGGACAGCGACCCACCCACCTCTCCTCTTTCCGCCTCTTCTCCCCGCCCTGACACCCGGTCTCAAACTTCAGCCCAAACCCGTGCCCTTTTCAATTAACCCCCCTCGATCAAAACGAGCGTTTCTTTTCTTTCCTCAGCAGGCCATTGTCTGGTGTGATAGGTTTGCAGATTTGACAGCTGGGCTCCCTCAGACTAGATTCAAACTCGGTTTCCCTGAGAGATGAACTTGGACATCTGCAAAGATCCCGAGTTCTGAGCTGCCGGACAGCCGTTAGCCAATGAGGCTGTTTCCCAGGCCCTTCTCGGGACCCCGCGTGGACTTCGGTGCGGTGCCTCGGGCGTCTCCCGGCTGTCAGCAGGGAGCGGTTGTCCCGGAGGAGTAGAGGCTCCTCCCGCACGGTTGCTAACGAGTGGTCCCAGGGATTGGGGTGAAGGACAGTGTATGTGTTGGGCTTTTAATTTTATTATTTTAAAATTCACTCGAAACAGCCAAGATGGAGATCAGCTGATAATTTCCTAAACCCAGATCTGACGCGTTTAAAATGCAACGGGCCTGGGGCTCAGCTTTTGTCTCCTGGTCTAAGCTGGAGGAAAGAGGTAGAGACTGCGCGAGCGTGTGCGTGTGCTGGGGTGTGGGCGCCGGCCTGGAGGGAGGGTGGGCGCGTTCCGCGGTCGCCGCTCCGGGGCCTGCGTCTGAGTGTGTCCTGAACGCGCTAAGTCTTAAGTCACTGCCGCGAGTGACGTGGGGGAAAACTTTGTGCTGGGAAGAAGGGTACGACTGCAGTAGAACGGAAGAAAGAGCCCTGTGCATTGTGTCCTTTTGTGTTTGTGAGTGTGGGTCTCGGCGTGCGTGAGTGTGAGAGTGGTGGGGGAGGGTGGGAGCGGGGGGAGGGGGAGAGCGGGGAGGGGAGAGAGAGGGGGGAGAGA
>JAGFMF010011658.1:7860161-7995419 GCA_019455555.1 Galemys pyrenaicus | reverse complement strand
AGAGAGAGAGGGAGAGAGGGAGAGAGGGAGAGACGGGGGAGAGAGAGAGAGAGAGAGAGAGAGAGAGAGGGTTTGAGAAGCGAGAGCGAGCGCTCTGGCTGCGCTAGCGGCGGCCGGCTGCATAGCGCTCGCGTCCTGTGCGCGCGTGCGGGATCCGGTCCCGAGTCCCACAGCCCCGAGCGTGTTCCTCTGCGGCGTCGGTGCGGGAGAGCATCGGAAGGGGCCGGTGGGAACAGGAGCAGGCCGAGGGTCCTGTGGCTAAATCTGGCCTTGGGACCCGCTATTCTCCGCGCAGCTTCCAGTAACTATTAGCATCCCGCTACCCGGCATCCAAGCCCGAGACTCTGCTGGGAAATCGTCCGGGCCCAACTGGGTCCTCCCAGCTCTCCAAGGTTACCGCATCTTTCTTCCTAGGGCAGAGAAGGGGCCCCAGAAAGGCAAGGAGGAGGCGGGCGCACCTCCAAAGAATAAGCAAACAAACATAAACTGGCTCCATTCTGGAGCTGGGCATAGTCGGTTGAGTCCAGGTTGGTGGCGTTTGGAGACAGTTTTCCCGTCCTGTCCTTTTAGAAACCCACGGCGGCTTTCCCGCCCCCATCTTCCCCTCTCGCAGGTACCCCTCAACTTTGGGGTCCGGGGGCGCAGGACGCGCGCGGCTGCACCTGCCCAGGCGCGCGGGGGGCTGCGGGCCAGAGCGCTCGCCTGAGGCGGTGGCGTGGACGCGCGCGAGTCTGGGGCTTGGAGAGTGTGCGCCGCGCGGACGCCGAGCGGGAATGGAGGGCCGGAGGCGGGTAGGGGCGCCCTGCCGGCTTTCGGCCCCAGCCACGACACCGGCTCCCCTCGCCCGTTGCCTCTGAGAGGAGCCGAGCCGGGAGGACGGGAGACGGCGACGCGGACAGCGATTGGCGGCTCGGGTGGGGAGGGCCGGGGGCCGAGCGTGCGAGCCCGAGCGAGGAGGGGGCGGCGAACTTCCAGCGAGAGGGGGCTCTCCGCGCGCCCAGCTGGCGTGAGAGCTCCGCCGCCGCCGCGCCGCGAGCTCGGGCTGCAGGCAGCGGCGGTCCGCGGCCGCGCTCGCAAAGTGCTGTTATTTGTCTGCTTGCGCCGGGCCTCTCGGGTCGGAGCCGCCACACACCCGCCGGACTTTGGGAGCCCGCGCCCGACCTCGCCAGCCCCCGTCTTTCCGGTGCAGGCGGCTCCCCGGAATACACGCACTTGCGCCCCTGGCGCCCCCTCCCCGCCTCTGCCCCGCGGAGGGGTGGGTCCTCAGCCCGGCGCTGAAAAGTCCCCCAAGGCAGATGCAGGGGAGGGGAGAGGGGCGGGGGAGCCGCGGCGCTGTCGGCTCTCGTTTCAAAGCGCGCTCTTCCTTCCAGGTTGGGTCGGACCTGAACCCCTAAAAGCGGAACCTCCTCCCGCCCTCGCGCCAGCCGCTCGTCAGGAGTCGCCCGCGGAGGTGGCGGTGGACGGCACCCGGGAGTTTCCTCTCGCGCTGGATGGAGCTGAACTTTGGGCGGCCGGAGCAGCGTGGCTGTGCGGGAATCGCTGCATGCTGAGCCCCCTCGGCGAAACCCAGCGGCGGCTCGGGATTTTTTGGGGGGCGGGACCGACCGCGCGCCGGCACCATGTTCCTGGCGACCCTGTACTTCGCCCTGCCGCTCCTGGGTAAGTCGAGGCCGCCCCCAGCTCTCCTGTCGGAGTCTCGGTGAGGGGCGCTTGCGGCAGCCTCCCCCCTGCCCGCCGGCTGCGGTGCGGGTGTGTGGTGCGCCAAGGGTGAAGTTTCGTTTTGGGAAAGGGGATCTTGACTCCTCGGCACCCCGGCTTTGGGAGGCGGTGGCGGCGCGGCGCTTGCCCGCAGCTTTTCTGCTTGACTTTTATTTGCTGTGGTGCTTCATGAGCTAGCCTGGCCGGGGCTCCGGGCAATCCAGCCGCAGACTCGGCGCCCCTTACGAGTCCCGGGGAGCTTGCGTAGGCCCGGCGGGCAGGTGGGGTGTGGGCGAACGCTGGATCCGGAGCGTAAACTTCGACGGAAAACTTTACCCCCACCGTGCCCCAAGAGCATCTTGGTGCTCCCTGCCTGCGAGCCTCGGAGATGCTGCCCCGCGCACAGCCTGCCGCACTAGTCCGAAAGCCCCCGGGCTTCGGGCGGGCCGCGGGGGATCGCGAGGCTGGAAGGAGGGGCGTGGGAGGGCTACTCCCGAGGCCGAGCAGCGGTTTCAGTCTGGCGGCCCGAGCGGGCCGGGCCCGCACGCCTTGGGGGTTGCGCTGCCTTCATGGCAAAGCGGGAAAGCCCGCAGGCGTCTCTGGCCGAAGCGGGCTGGGGGTGGGGGAGGAGAGAGAGACCAGGGCGGCCGGAGGTCCAGGGCGGGAAACGGACTCCCAGGCACGGGGGGGGTAGGGGGGCGGATCCGGCCCTGCCCTGGGCGCCTGAGAAGCCTGACCAAGCCTGCGCCCGCCGCGGGCAGGGGCACCGGGGCCCCTTTGCAACTGCACTCACGCGCCCGCCCCTCCACCCGCAGACGTGCTCCTGTCCGCTGAGGTGATCGGCGGGGACCGCCTGGACTGCGTGAAAGCCAGCGATCAGTGCCAGAAGGAGCAGAGCTGCAGCACCAAGTACCGCACGCTGAGGCAGTGCGTGGCGGGCAAGGAGACCAACTTCAGCCTGACATCCGGCCTGGAGGCCAAGGACGAGTGCCGCAGCGCTATGGAGGCCCTCAAGCAGAAGTCGCTCTACAACTGCCGCTGCAAGAGGGGCATGAAGAAGGAGAAGAACTGCCTGCGCATCTACTGGAGCATGTACCAGAGCCTGCAGGGTATGCGCCTGTTCGTCGCCCCCCTCCTGCCCCCAGCGCTCCTGAAGGCAGCCGGCCCCTGGGCCCTGGGTCTGGCTGACCTCATCCTCCACTCACTTCTCCCCAGCTGCAGAAAGAAGACCTTTCATTGGCCCTCAGGGACAGCAGCAGCTGGTGTTTGCTGCCTCCCAAGCAAGCATTGTTGGGGCCTGTTTGTTAGAAAACCCATGAGGGGGTGGGGGACACCCCCTAGGACCCCGCTGACCTCTCTGAAACTTGGTCAGAGCAACAGAGTAGGAGCCCATTGAAAGTCCCGCCTGGGACCTTTGACTTACCTCCTGAGGAGAGCCTGCCTGAGGCTTTAGCTGACTTCACAGACTCGTTCTACAAAGAGTTGCCGGTCTCCTAGCCTGGACTTTACCCCTTTCTTCCTCCCTCTGGTTATTCTGACTTAAGCTAAAGAATTACGTGTAAAAGGTCCAGTAGAATCCATTGTATCTCCCCCTACTCCCAACACACAACCTGATCAAAGGCATATGTGTGGAAAACCATTTGTCATCTTCTTCCATTAGCTGAGTCGTGAACCAGATGGTGTGGTTCAACCTTGGTTAACACGGTAGTGGCTCACAGAGAAAGGCCCACGTGTCACAACCATCCATTCCAATGGGAATTTTTTGGTCTGTGCTCCAGAGGTAGCTCGTGTTTGTAAATCTAACACAAACATTCAGCGTATTCATTCTCCACTGAGACTCACGCCGAAAATTTGTAATATACAGATTTGACCTCTCAGCTGCCACTTCCTCCAGAACCTATTAAAGAAAAGCTATTTCACAGACTGACTGTTTAATAGCCGGGGTACCTGCTTTTTGACTGCATGCTGTGTTTGGGGAGCAAAGGCAATGGGGGCCTCTTTTGGTCACCTTTCTTCCATTGGCTCCTGGAGGAAAGCTGCGTTTGTGACATCACCGGCTCCTTCCTCTCTGATTTCATTCCTTTGCAAAGAGTGGGAGAGTTTTCTGGCAAGATCAGGCTGGGTTGCTCTCCAGTGTTTTCATGGCACTCTGGAGAGCAAGGACAACAATGGCAGGAATGCAAAGAAATAACCTCAGCCAAAGAGAGGCATTTGAGATCTTTGAAAGTTTCAGCATCTTTCTTTGTTACACAATCATCACATAATTAGAATTCAGATTCAGTAATAAAAATTGCCTGAGATGTGTTTATTTGCCATATCTGAGCCTCATCTTTCTGTCATTTTCAGGAAATGATCTGCTTGAAGATTCCCCCTATGAGCCAGTTAACAGCAGATTATCTGATATATTTCGTGTGGTCCCCTTCATACCAGGTAAGCAGATTTATACTTCCACTCTGGTGCCTTTGCCTGCTTGAAATCTCTTGGCTTGCCTTCTCTTTGGCTCTCAGATAGTGTGGAAGTAGAGAGTTGAATGGCACAGTGTTTCTGGGAAATTAGAAAGAGGATGATGATAATGAAGAGGCAGAATGCCTAGAGATGATTGTGTGACTTGAAAGTAATTCTAAATGAAGTAATGTGGTGTGGTGGTTTGGAAGTGGTTGGAGGGAGGTGACTGAGTTGGATTTTGTTTTAGATGAAAATATGATTGGCCAACTCTTGCAAAGGGAGTGCCACTTCTGTCTGTAGGTGGCAATCGAATCCCCTTCTTGCTGTATACCTCCCACACAGCATCTCTGAAACCGGATCTGTTCAGATGATGCCACACACTTTACAAGACATCTGAAGATCATCTTCGATTGATGAAGCATTTTGGATAGACTCACTTGTCTGCTTTTGAGTTAACAATTCTTTAGTTTCTGATTTCTCCTGAACAAGTGTGTGCATATATAAGAGAATGCGTAACTGCCTCTGTGGCCCTATAAAAAGTAGTCTTGCTTATCCAAGGTTTGTTTTGTCTCACTTTGCAATTCTACATTTGGCTTGGAAGTGATCTTTTGTTTTAAAGTGAAGTTTTTCATAACATCTGCATTTAGACCACCTCATAAATAATGAGCAAGACCATAATTTCTCTTAATGACATACAGATTCCAGACTGACCCTGTCTTTATTTGTTTACAATTAAAACATTTTTCTCCAGGACATAGAGTCATCACAAATGACATGTTCTTGGTGGTTAAACACAGTGGTCAGTGTTGACTTTGACTCTGTGACATGATAATTTGTTACTGGTGAGAGTGTTCTACATGCTTTGTTTTCCTGTAGAAAGCCACAGAGCCAAGGGAATATGGACTGATATTAGGTGTGGGTGGATTATCCGTCCATCCACTGGGCACCTACAACCTTTCAGCCATCTTGGCAGTGAGCCAGGCAGATGTCATCCTACCCCCATGAATCAGAGCTGTCAGCAATTGACATTTATTAAGCCCTTATTATAAGCCACACACTGTGTTAAGAGCTTGCATCATTAACTTATATAATCCTTATCAAGTGCTTCGTAGGTATTATTCTTTCCATTTTAGAGATGAGGCAATTGAGGCAGTGTGGAATTAAGAAGTCAACCTAGGAATCGCCAAGCTCCTAACTGGGGGAACCAGAATTTGAACCCAGTGTGGGTCGAGTCTAGGCTTCTGTAGCATCTGCCTTTTGGTGCTGAGAGAGTGCAACATTACCGGGGAGTTGGTACAGAGATCTCAGGCCTCATCTACTGAGTCTGAATTTGCACTTTAAGACGAGCCATGGACTGGGTACTTCATACGCACAGGAAGCTTGAGAAGCTTTGCCTTCTGTCTTTGGTCCGGAGAAGTGTGAGCATGCATGCATGTGCGTGTGTATCAGAGGTGTTCATGTATCATCCTGAATAATGTTCCTAAGTTTTACTCCAAGTCTCTACAAATGCACTGTCTCCCCTTGCCCAGGTAGGTCAGTAGCTTAGGCAGTGAAGGAGAGGTGCACAGGCAAAAGTGTGTGACCGTCTGAGTTCTCAAGGGAGCAGGTTTGTAGAACGGAGGTGTGAGTGGCACATACAGCACTGGTAGTGAACTTGGACTTCCTAGTGCCTTTGAAGGGCAGTGCCTCTTACTTGCTGCCTGCCCCATGGGAACTTTACTCCTCAATCTTCAGGATATATACCTCCCCATGGAGGTGAGCTGAGGGTGGGCTTTTCATTTCAGAATCACTGTGAGCTACAGGACTTCAGTGGACCCCTTTCCCCTCTCTGCATCTCTCTCTTTTTGGTATAATGAAGCCATTGGAGTAAATAACTTCCAGTCCTAAGAGTTCAAGATTATCTGGGAAGACTGAAGCCATGCTAGAATTCTCCCAGATAGGCACTTCCACTTGGGACTCCTTTGTACTGATTTTGCCCTTGCTTTTGTGATAGGTGTTCATCACAGCCTATGGATGAGACTTATTTATGTGTCTGTCTTTCCCACTGGGAAGTTAGGGACTTGCTGTTTTTGTTGGGTGTCTGCTCAGTGTGGCCCCCACACTGCATTCCGTTCTTGGGTCACTGTGTTCAGAGTGGCTTGGTCATTCTTAGACACCACCGGTCGGTCCAGATTGCTCTACAAGGGTGGGATGTTCTGCATGGGCCAAACTCCACTCCTTCACTTTTTGGTTCCCTCTCTCAGCCTGGTTTCTTTTCATAGTGAGCATGATCCTGAGTTTGTGAAACCTGTCCTGCTGAGAACCCAGAAGTCATAATGAATTAGTCAGTGTGAGGAATGCCTTGTCTGGAGCTCCATCGTATATCTCGAGAGCATTGAATTTAGGTTCCAGCACTAATGAGCTTTGACCTCTGACAGCGCCTGCATGCCTTAAGTGGATACAGCAAAGCCAAATGGAGCTTTGAGAGGTTTTAAGTCATTGAATAATGCATATTATCCAGGTTGGCATTTGGAGCGTGGAGAAGGATAGGAGCAGGATGATAAATGTTGCTTTTCATGGGTTGAATCTGACTTTCTAGAACATATTCTGCTTGAAAGCCTCTGAGGAAACCAGGACAACTGGGCCTCTGCCTTTTATAGATAAGGTAGCAATCAGAGTTTCCATATTTGGATTTCTCTGCCCAGTGTTTATCCACACACATTAAGTGTGAGCTGAATCCTCTCACGAACAAGACGTGTTTGACATGCTGTATTTCCATGTTCTTTGGTCTCCTCAAACCGGGGCCATCTTTGCCATTGTTTATTTGATCACCGGTGAGCTGTGATCCATAGCCTGGCTGCCGGGACAAGGAGGGGAACAAAAAGAAGGTAGGACCTAAAATGGTCATCTCTGACCAGAAGCCTGAGCTGCAGAGGGGAAATAAGCAGCTTCACCTGGAAGAACCATGGTGGGTTTGGAGGGCCTGCTCTTGTGGAAACTCAGTAGTGAAATCGTTGGTCTGCACGACACTTTCAAGGCCCAACAAGGTTTTTTTTCTGTGGGTTGATGCCAGTGTGGATTTTAGGGAACCTGGAACATGAAGAATTGGGCATTGAGCTGGAGGACTCAAAGGAAAAAGTGAACCAGTGGCAGAGAGCATCAGAGAAGAGGCACCCTGGGGTGGGAGGGCGGGGCTGTGTGGGTGCTAGGGGCCCAGAGAAGCAGCCACCGTGGTGGGCTCACCCCAGCTTCTCTCCCAGCCACAGCTTGGCTCTTTTGCCTCCATCCACCCCACCCTTTCTCCCTCACAAAAGTTCACAAGTGGTAAGAAGTGATTTGAAATAGTGATTTGAAATGAAGACAAACCTGTTGGTGATGTTTTCGGACTCTCAAGGGAGAGAACAAAGCAGTCAGAGAGTTTGAAAGTGCAGTAGGTTCGAGGTTGGAGGATCAGAGAACAGACAGCGCCTCTCCAGGAAACAAGGGCTTGAGGTCTGAGAGGATTGACCCGGAGGTTGGATTTTGTGGAGAAGAGTTAGAAGATGCCAGGCCTTCCTCGAATTTAATCAAAGTCTGTGGTTTTGGAGAAAAAGAATCAAGTGGAAGGGTTGTGGGGGTGACTGATGTCACAATTTGAACAGCCTAAATCTGATGTGGTAACAGGCACGCTTCCTGCTCCCTTGACACCTCCACATTCTTGGAGTGACTTCCGCCTGCCCAGGAAGACATGGGGTCCCATGCTGGTTTCCCACAAACCTGGATGTGATTTGCTCCATGATGAGATGCCCCTAAACTCCCTTCTGAATCTAGCCACTTTTTTCCTGAGTGATGCTGTGAATAATCAGCCATGTCTGGCTTTTCTGTTTTAATGTAGTCTCATATTTAGGTCACTATTACAAAAAAAAAAAAACCTTTTCTTAAAAAATTGTACATGTTGAAGAAGAACTTTATAAGGTCACCTGGTGTCCTGTCAAATCATGACAAGAGAAAAGGGCTTGTAAATACCAGTTAGGGGTGTCGGTGGCCCCTTCTTTTCTACTCAGCTGTCTGAAAGGGCTCCCTAATTGTGTTGTCTCTATATATGAAAACCCTGTTGCTTCCTCGGGATCATTCTGGCATGTATGGTAAACTCCTTGGCAGGCCTTTTGTCCCCCTGCCCTTCTCTCAGCTCCAGCGCCCCCTCTCCACTCCAGCTCGTTGAGCTACACCGTGTTTCATGCAGTTCTTTGTTGTGCGTTTGCATGTGGCTTTGCCTCTGTTTGGGAAGTTTCTGTTCTTCAAGGCCAAGATCGCATTTCCTCTCCAAGGGCCATGCTGGAATTCCCCCCTATAGGAACTTCCACATCGGATTCCTTCATGTGGTGTTTTGCTCTTGCTTTTATAATAGCTGTTCACAACAGCCTACAGACAGGACTTATTTTCCCACTGGAAAGTTAGGGACTTGCTCATTTTGTTGGGTGTCTGCTCTCTATGGGCAATCTTCCTGATGCTAAGCAGGGTCCTGTTAACCATAGGTGGTTGGATACAGAGAAGGAAGATCTTAAAGACCTAGTTGAACCTGTTGCGTGTACAGAATTGAAGCGCGGAGAGAGGATGCAGTTTGGGTCATACTGCTTGGGGGGACCTTGCCAGGATGTGGCACTGCCTAGGGGGAGAGGACGGGTGACCTCCTTCTTTTCTGCATACTTTGGACAAACTTCATCCATTCCTGGAACCTCAGCTACGAGGATGACTCAGAGCTTTCCTGCCTACTCTAGCTTCTCTTGAGTTTCAAATCTCTGTTTTGAACTGAGATCTGGACCATTCCATCCGAGTGTTGCTTCAAACAGCCCATCCAAAATGGATGTCATCCTCTTTTCTCTTTTCTCCTTATACTCTTCTCTTCCTGAGTCTCCTAGAGAATGGCATTTTCCAGTAATCTAAGTTATACGTTTATGGGTCATCTCTATCTCCTCTACTGATGTCAGTCTTTCAACTGGGCCCATTGTTAGTTACCTGCTGGTCTTTGAACCATTCTCTCTGAGTCCTTTAACACATCCATCTCATTTTGCACTTGAACTTTGCACTGGCCTTCCTACTGACCTCTCTGCTTCTCCCAATCTAAGATGGCCTCTTCATGGCCAGGTCTTATCTTACTACATGGGTACTTACAAGATTGACTTGGCTTCATCCTGGCCCCATACAGTCACCTACAGATTGACCTTCCCCCTTTTGACCAGCTGCTGACTCACCTGTGCTCTGGCAGCTTCGTGCCCTGGCCCCATCTTTCACAGGGGTGGAAGAATGTGTTCTGGAGTCCCCCAACCTGGGTGCATCCTTTTTCTGGCACTCTCTTTATCTTGAGCCTCAGGCTCCTTGGGTGTAAAATGGGATGATGATAAAGGATTTGCACAGTAAAGATGCTAAGTGTAAAATACCTAGTGTGGGCCCCGGAATTTACTTAGCCTTAATAAACAGCAGTTATTTTTAATCTGCACCCAGGCCATGTTAGTGCTTGACTTACTCCTGAATTCCAACTGGGACTCTTTCAGCAGACAGTATTCCCTGATCATGGAACAGTGAATCCATGTCTTGCAAAGTGTTGCAATCCCGAGCCTTCCCAGGAAGAGTAATCATAAACTACCTTAGAGAAGAAATAAAAACTCTATCCTCTGTCTAAAGGACAAGTCCTGCCTCTTAATAAGTCAGCATGAGCCTGAACTCCCCTTTGGGGAAGGTCTTCCTGATTCCTGCCCTCAACCCCCCTGTTCTGGGGAGGAGGGGGTCCCTATCCTTATGTTCTTTGACCAGAGGTGAGTTTGCTGCAGCTGGTAATCACCCGGGCTGGGAACTCTTCCTGTGCTTAAGGATTCCTGTGATCAGCCTTTCCTTCTCAGCTTGACTGATTCCCATTCTTCTAACCTCTCCCCATAAATCTTCTTTCCAACGCCCCTCATAGCAGGAAGAATTACTGCTCCCCGAGAAGGGCATGCCTTAAAACTGGGAGATGCTTCCGTCTCCACAGGATCTGCTAAGTACACTTACATTTCACTTTCACAGACCACTACTTTTGGTCTTTATTCTCTCCCTGTCTGGCCCCTCAGCAATCCATTTTTATAGTAAAACAATAAGAAATTACAAACAGGTAAAAAAGGAAAATAAATTTTAAATGGCCCAGAGTCCCAGCAACCAACAATAACCTCTGTAGGCATGTTGGTAGGAGCTTTTTCTGGTGTTAAACGTGAATAAATATAAATCTATGTATACACACATATGCACATATATTTATGTATGCATTATATAGTTAGCATAATTGGGGTCATAGGGTGCACATACTTTCTTATTTGTTTACCTGATGTACTGAGGAGTCTGTGTCTTCTTATGTCACTGACTACTTTATAAAAACACATTTTATTACTTTGAGGAACTGTTGACCTCAAGAAGTTTCATGAATAAAGCAGAAGGTCATTTCGGTACCCAGATACTTATGGCAAAGACCTGAATGCTGCAGAGAAGGCTGTGGAGGTAGAGGCTGTCAAATATTTTGCATAGAGTTGCTGTAGGTCCTCTTGGTGGAAGAGGAGAGATAAAACATCAGTGAGTGACAGGTAATTGCATGAACTGAAGATTGTTACAAGGTGCAAAATTATTTATAGCCAATATGTCTGTCCTCATTCCTTCTCCTTAGTCCTTTGAAGTATTTTTTTCATGCTATCTCTTAAGTTTTCTGCATCTTTCCAAAGGATGCACCTCCCTGTCACACCCCTGACCCCCCATTTTGTTGTGCTCTGGGATATGGTACCAAATTCTCTGGAGAAAGCATCCAAGTGGGATTATCTGGCCAAAGGAGCACTGCCCCAGGAGTCAGGAGACTGGTTTTCTTCCAGCTTTACCACTTCACCAGTGGGGTGACCTTGGGCAAGTGTTTGCTCTTCCTGAAAGCCATCTACTCTTTCTTTAAAACACAGGCAGTGGACTAGAATGATCTGTAATGTATTTTCCTTCCTTCTCTGAGGGTTTGTATATTGAATCTTGTTTTATCCTGAACTTACTATTTTTTTGAGCTTATTTTTCATACCAAAGAGACGTGATCTTGGCATATATATTTTTCTCATTTTAGTAATATTTATACAAAACATGAGTTATTCAGTATATACTTACTTTGAACCAGAATGTATTTAACACATCTTCTTTGGATACATGGAAGAAGAAAAGACAGAGGAAGGAGAAAGGAAGTGGAGAAAACAGGAAAGATGGGGAAATGAGAAAAGGAAAGAAAAAAGGAAGCCAGAAAAATGAGTTCAGGAGACAAAACGCCTATCAGAAGATTATATTTAAATAAATTAAAATAATGGGAAGTGCCAAGTTTGTTTTACCGAGGGGTAAATAAAAATCCCTGGACTGTAGATGCAGTAGGACTTTTGGAGGTCATGCTAGTCCAATCCCCTTATTTTACTGATAAGAGAACAGAGAGTTCCATATATTTCTAGGACAGTAGAACATAAATTGTCTAGGAGAGTGATGACAAGTAAAATTAGGTGTGTGTTTGTTTTCGGGTTGATATTGGAAACTCTCCATATCTGGTATTTCCTCACCTTGTTTGAGTTGTCCTTCACCTGTTCAGGTCTAGGCCCCATTTCTGTGCCACACTCAGTGTCTGCACAGTTGGGGTGAGAACTGCAGTCACAGACTTTCCTTAAGGGGGTGTCCAGGGTTTCAGAGTGGTTTTTGGGACAGGGGTTAGTGGGTCTCTGGCCACAGGAATCAACGGCAGAATGTTGCTGTTCCCATCTTTTGGCCCTTTTCAGATTTTGTCTACAAGGAAAGACGAGGAGTTTTTTGTTGCTTTAAGCCCTCAGATTATTAAAAAATATCCTTCATCTAATTTTTTTGTTAAAGAAGCTAACTACTTCCAGTAATTTAGAGACTTAACTAGCTGGGTCAGTGATGAAAACGAATGGGTAATTTGCATAAGGGGCTAATTTATGATGTCCCCTGGGCATCTCTTTCATCTCTCTTTCCATTCTAATTAATGTTCTAAGAGGGTCTATGGGTATATCAGAAATGAGGGGTGAAAGCAGCTATTGTTAACCACTATTCTTATGATTTTTATCTTCTGTGATCTTTTAACCATTTTCTTTTCCTATCCAGTGACTCACATAGTCAGAGCTGGAGAGTGTATGAAGAGGAATTTTAAGGGTGTGCTTTTTTAATGCTTTCTTTCTTCAAATGGTGGGCTGTAAAGATAAATATGACTTAGGATAGCTCTCCAGCCACAGAGAGATTTGCAGACAATACAGTAGAGGTGGGGTTAAGGGATGCATTGCTTCTGAATTCTAGTCCTGCAAACACATACATAGAAACATGCAGGTGCACAGAGCTACGACAGATTTAGATTTGTGTTTTCCCTGTGCGTGCATGTGTATTTAAAGTAAGTGTGGATGTCTACATTGTTAAACATTTTACCTCCAAAGAATCTTCCTTGACGTGTGTTTCAGTTGATTCTGACTGTGACAAAGGCAGCTGTGTGTGAGAGAGTGTGACACAGCTGAGGAAAGGCAAGAGAACAAGCAATTTCTTCGAAAATCAATTGCAATTTACTCCTACTAAATTGGCCCAAGGTCCGCCCCGTCTAAGCATTAGCATACGACAGACTTTTAATCATTTGGTCAAATGGCCTATTTTTGGTCAAACCACAGTTCCCTCTGGGACTCTGCCAGGCCATCCCAGAGCTCTGTAATCTCCAAACCTGCACTCTCTTGAAAGGGAAGGAAATTCAGGGAGAGGAGTACCTGTAGAAGCCCCTGCTGAGTGCCCTGCATATCTGTGTGTGGCATTTTTTCCTGCTCCACTCCACCGCTCTAAATGCTAGGTATCAACTCATCTCCAGTTTCTGAGGACACCTGCACTCAGAGATGTTGAGTCGCTTTCTCAGGACCCCACAACCAGTAAGAAGAAAAGTTCAGGTTTGAATTCTATTCCTGTTGTGCTGTTTCTGTGACCTGATGAATTCTAAGCAAAGACCTAGATCCTTTATTAAGGAGGAGCGGCCTACTCCTTTCTTCTCTCCTTCCTTAATTCCCAGTTTCGTCACATCTTTCACCTTAAGACACCGTTTAACAAAGGACTTTTAAAGTTGAAATATAAGCCAATATCTGTTATTTTAATATTTAGCTCTGCATTCTGGTGGGTTCTTAATTGACAACTGAAATCCAGAACATGCATGCTATTAAAACCATTCCTGCGGAACTGCAGAAATATTAACCGAAGAAGCAATTTCTGGATTATATCTTTTTCATTTCAGCATGAGATGGAAGGCTTCTAAAGTAGAGCAGAATGCCGAGGGCCATTTTTGGTCTTGTTGTCATATAAATAGCATTACGCAGTGGTGAAGAGAGGCGCACATAGTATAGTCCCACTTTAAGGTGACCTGATACACTATTCATTTGTCTTCCTCCACGATGGTACAGCTTTCCTTTGTGTCCCTCTAAATGGCCCGAGCAGCACCATGTCAACTGTTATTTCTGTTGCCCTTTGCACAGTATCATTTTGTGTACAGTTAGTAATGTATGAAAATAACTATTGATTGCATTCTTTGTAGGAATAGGCCAGCAGGTTTCTTCAAGTCCGTGTTTATGAAATGTTTCATTGATCTCGGTTACTATGAGTTTCAAATAACCTCTTGATGAAGAAGATACGAGATCAGTGAGTTCTGGAGGGTCCTTGTTGAGACCAATTTGTTCTCCCTCGTGTGCTTAGGGATGACAAGGGATATTTGAAAGGGAAGAGGAGTGACCTAGCTGAAACTTGAAACAGACTCGCAACTGGAAATGATTATCCTGTCCCCCCTACCATGAGACTTTTAGAGAAATGAAAATAATAATCACAACAGTTTGAGGGGCTGAAGCTCAGTTTCCTGTGCAGTAACTCACGTGAACCTTGCTCAACGGTAGGATGGATAAGGAAACTGAGGCCCAAGTAAGAATCTAAGGTGCACACACTTCAGATGTAGTGGAGTACAATTTCATCCAGGAAATCTGGCTTCAGAAGTCTTGCTATAGCCCCCATTTTTGTGTACACAATAGAAGAGATAGCCCCTGAGAGTGAAGTACAGAAACATCGTGAAGGATTGTTTTTTTGTACTGGGTGGTCAGATTGTGTATGAGTATGATTGCATACACATATAACATGCATCGTGTTTTATATATAATACATGTAAAACATATAATAAGTTCTCACTTAACATTGCCCACAGGTTCTGGAAAACCATGGCTTTAAGCAAAACGATGTATAAACAAACCAAATTTACCATAGGTTAATTGGTATGAACAAGAGTTAAGTTCAGACAACATATATGTGGTCACAAAAATAGCAGCAAACTTCTAAATAGACCCCAGTGGACCACAAGACACTTCCGATATTCAAAAATAATTTCCATTCATTCATTCATTCAGTCACTCACTCATTCACTCACTCATTGATTCATTTTAAAACTTACCCTCTCCAGTTCAGGGTTGGGGGATTAGAACCTCTGCCAACAGCAGACCCGGGTGCAAGGCAAGACCCCACCCTGGACAGGACGCGCTTCTGTCCCAGGGCTCGTCACACACACCCACAATCTTGGACTGGGACCTTGTCTGTGAACCTCACGTGCAGATTTTTGGGATGTGGGAGGAAACCGGAGTTGGGAAGTCATGGGGAGAACATGCAACTTCACACAAACAGTGAGCCCAGCAGGAATTGATTGTTTTCTCCTCAGTGTTACAATGAAATGCTGTTGAATGAAAAGACATTATTTGATGATCTGCTGTATATTCATTCATCTTAGAATGAAGAGAAAACTTGTTTAGGTTCTGTGATACCTGTCACCGTTCAATATTTCAGTGTGGGGTGACATTCCCACCAGATTCATTCATCAGTATTGAGAAATTACTATGAGCCTGGTGAGAGACCTCAGTGATTCTGAGGTAAATAGGACTGCCATTGTCTTCTAAGAATTCTCTTTATTTTTTGTTCTGAGGATAAGTTTAAACAAAACGGTTGTGATGTAAAATGCTAAGAGAATGGGTAGAACTCTGTAAAAGGTTCATACATAGTTCCAAAAGGGAATAAGTTGATGTTATTAGAGATGGAGTTGCTGGGTCAGAGAGGGTTGCTGTAGGTGATTTTTATCTGGGTTTTGAGGGATGGATAGGAGTTTGGTAGGTAGGATGGTTGGGGAGGTCATTCCATGTAGAGGCAACAGCATGGACAAAAGCATGGGGTATCCAGGGTGCTAGTAGTTAGTGTGCTATGCTGGAGCGCGATGGGCAGTGATAGGAGAAGAGCTGGGAAGATGTAGGTTTGCCACACTCATGGGCTTGGCTCTTGTCTCAGCAGAACCAGGGAAGGTTGATGGCTAATTTTATTCCTGCATTACTGGAATTTTTAGATTGAAGCATATGAAATTGCCATTTTTGTAAGTCAATATGGTAGAATAGCAGAATTTTTTTTAATTTAAAAGATTTATTTTATTTATTTATGCATACAAGAGCCGGGGGCTAGGTGGGGGTATGTGTGAGGGGATTGATTCACAGAGAAAGAGTGGGGAACAGAGCAGGCAGATGGACTGAAACACACTGCTGAGGGGAGTAGCGGGCGAGATAGGGGGAGGTCTGCTGAGCCATGTGGGTCAGCTCAGCCATATGGGTCAGCTCCCTGGCCAGGGATCAAATTCGTGCTGCAGTAGCTGTGGATAGCTTCATAGTACTGAGACTTAACACTTTGCGCCACCAGGGAAGCCCAGAATAGCAGAAATTTCATGCAGTTCAACTTAATACAGTTGTGTGTTGTAAAAGCATACACAGGGCCTTGGATGCTTCTAGACTGGAGATGACATCAGGCCTGATGTGGGTGAATAACTCATCACAGTAGGTGCCTTCTGAGGAAATAAAATGTGAGGCCAAGTGCACATGCTGTCAGCCTTAATCCTGGTGGCCACAGAGTGGGCGAAAGTCAAATCAAGCTTCTCTTTTCCCAGATTTACCTTTTCCTTGGAGGTTGGTGGGAGGAGATCTACAAGGCAACAGAATGCAAAGACCAAGTACACACCCACCTCCCATTTATATGCCAAAGGCAGGAGTCAGTGAGGCTGTCTGGGTTTCACAGGGTGGTTGTGGGAAGGTGGGTGGGCATAGGTAGAGCAGATGACAGCAGGGCAGGAAAGTACCAACAGGTTAAGTCGAGTCTGGAGCCAGCTTTCAGTGCATCTTCATGCTGAAACAGCTGGACTTGGGGTAGCAGAATGGGTGTCACTTGAAAATTCTTCAGTGGGCTCCTTAGACATGGAGTGACCGCCTGGCGAAAAGAGGCTTGCTGGGTGGACAGTGGGAATGTGGACATCTTGGACCCCAAGAGGAATGTCTCCGGCCTGCCTTTCTGCAGCTTTCCAGTCCTGGTGCCTGGCTGGGCTCTGTCCTGGGGACCAGTGGCTGGGGTGTGAACATTTGGATCCCCAGAAGAGCCCTGTGTACCCGCTGGGAGGGATGACCTTGTCCACCTTTGAAATCCTGAAGGGCAGTGCCTGTTGGCAGAACACGATGGACTTGTTTCCGCATTTATTTTCTCTATACTGTTTCCTTTGCTTTTCTCTTCTGTCAGCTCTGTCTCCATTGGCTGTTTCTGCACCACGTTCTCAACTTGCTGCAGGACATTTCACAAGAGTGAATAAAAACTCAAAGAGCTAAAAGCAGGGAGTTGTTTTAATTGAAAGAGATGCCCCTTCACCCCAGGGCCTGCCCCCGGAGGGAAGGCTGAGGAGGGAGGGGCTGGGACTGCAGCCAGTAATTACCACAGCTCATGGAGCTGCTTCCTAAGAAGCTCTAGAACCCTCTCTGTGTGTCCATCCTGAGCCCTGGGTGTGCTGATGACAGTGTTTTAATGACATGGGTGGGGTGGGAGCGGGAAGAGGTGCGTTTGCCCTTTTTGGAGGCAGCTGATATCGGGTAGCACTTCATTGAGAACCACCAGGCCAACCAGCTGCATTCATTCTGGAGATTGGGGTGAGGCTGGGGAGGGGCAGGGGTGAGGTCCTGATGGCCCCAGAAAATTATGAAATGCAGAATAGCTGTGGTAAAGATCAAGTGTCTTGGAGCTAAGCACACCCAGATTCCAGCACTTACTGGCTGCAGGAGCACCACGGGTATGAGGTGGCTCCATTCTACGTCCTGTCAATGGGAATGATAATGGAATCCAATTCACCGGGTTCCTGGAGGGAGTGCTTAGAAAGAGCGCTTGGAAATGCTTGGTAAATGGTGGAGTACTGATTGCTAGTGCTTTCTTTCTCTTGCACTCCAACTCCCTTCATCCCCCTCACTTCTTTGGCCTCTTATTAGCATGAAACTGTGCAAAGATTATTTTAGTGGTGGTAGCCCAATTCCCCCACAATAAAAAAAATGAGAGAAACCCCAGTGGTCATACCTGATATGACAGTCACCAGTTCAGTTCAGTTCCAAGACACCGACTCTCTGCTCTAAAATGCCAGTTACTCGCATCCCTTGAGAACTTATGGCATGCCTGGTACTGTGCTGGTTTCTGGAAGCTGGTGGAGAACCAGAAAGTGCAGAGTGGGGAGTCACGGGAAGAAGGGCAGAAGGAGGTAGTGAGACTCCAGGAAAGGAAGCCTTGGAAGGAGGAGGCGGAGACTGCAGGTGGGAGGGTCCTGTGTTGTGTGTGTGTGAGTGTGTGTGCATGTGTGGGGGGATGTGGCTTCCAGTTCAGCCCAGGTAGGTTGGTGGGAAGGAAAAGCTGTTCACGTGCCCTGGCACATTCGTATTGCCAGCCCTGTGTTAAGCGGAATTGAGTGTGGTGAAAACGTAGTGTTTTTTCCCTCTCTGATTATTCTCAAGAATGTTTAAAAATGTAATGTTTGCAAACAAAGTAGAAACAGTGGAAGCATTGTTTTCTATTAGCAGTAGAAGGTTCACTGACGATGGGTATTTTTTCATTCTTGTCTTCCAAATTGTAATTTTAAAAGATGAGGCATTTCATATTCAAGAGTTTCTTTGTCTGAAATAAATTATTCATTTCTATCCAGTTTCAGAAACAATGAACATAATACTTAATGCATCACAATTAAGCGGGTGTAGCTTCATATAAAATTACGTTCTGTGCATTTGGGTGGCAAACGGCATGGTGGACCCTATATCTTGTCGACATTTGTTCCTCACAAGCAAAACACAAGGAAGTAGAGACGCAGATGTGTTTTCTTTCCTCTCGCGGGGAGGAGGGGTCCTCTCCACCCAAGCAGCCTTGGTTTTGACATCCTGCAGCTGTTGGGGCTGTGTCACTCTGCAGAGAGGTCAGGTGACGGTCAGAATTCGTGAGCACCGCCCATGCAGCTCAGCTCCGGTCTGGGTTTGAGGTGCCTCCAGAATCTTCTCTCAGAAGCACATTGCCTGGAATGGACACCTTTCAGGTTGGGTGGCAGCTGCTTCTTGAAAGTTGGCTGTTTGGGGGCCTCCCTGGTGGCGCAGTGGGTTAAGCAATGCACCATGAAGCAAACCGCAGCCACTGCAGCACGAGTTCGATCCCTGCTGCCGGCCAGGGAGGGGACCCACATGGCACAGCAGACCTCTCCTGCCTCGCCCACTGCTCCCCTCAGCAGTGTGTTTCAGTCAGTCTGCCTGTTCTGCTCCCCGCTCTGTCTCTGGTGGATCCTCTCACCACCTACACCTCTGGCCTTTACCCCAGCTCTTGTGTGCATAAATAAATATTAAAAAAATTTTATTAAAAAAAAAAAAAGAGAGAAAGTTGGCTGTTTGGCCAGATGAGCCTTTTTCTAGGAGTGGCTTCTCACCATCCTTGTGAGAAGGTCCCTCCTTGGAAACCAGGTAGAGCTAGCAGTTCATGGGAGGCCTCTTCACGGGTTAGCAGTGTTGGTCCCCAGGAAGACGTTTTGGGAACCTGGGATGCCCAGCAATGGGGTGGGCATCAGATCGGAGATAAAAGCCAGGGGGTTGTCAAATCCCAGCTGGATGCCCGCCATGGGCGGTAAGAGGCCTTTGTGGGTCATTTCCTTCAATCCTCGGAAAAGCCCCTAGTGTTGGTCAGGAGTGGAGGTGGCAAATGTTATTCATATTTGAGCCAAATTAGCCCAGTGCCAAAGGCCTGGCTCCTCCATGCTTTTCTGCTTGTTGCCCCTTTGACAGTTAGGTCAAGAGCCAAGGGGGCCAGGTGCACACTGGAGCCTTAGCCACCCCTGGCTGAGGTGTTATTACGAACTTCAGCAGCAAGTACAGGGAAGAAAGAATATGTCTTTCAAATGGCAGGAGGACTTAGGAAGGAGAACCTGGACGTGCCTGAAGTTTTTCCAGATGCTGGAGCCTGGGATGCTGGTTTAGTTTGCTGAGCACCTGCCATGGTTGTCTGGACGGTGCAACCAGACATGCCGCTATCTCGGGCTCTGTTTGCACCTGTGCACAGGTGCTGCCCCCCGCCCCCCTCCCTGAGTTTCGCTAAGTCCCTTGCTCTAACCATATAGGGTTCAGAGAACCTCTGGAGTCTGCATCTCTCAATGAGAGGAGTCTTCTTTTAGAATATCTCCATCTAGCTCTTCTGGATAGTTCTAGCTAGATACTCCGGCCAAAACTCAAATATGTTCCACTTTGAACTTACCTTCTGGTTTAAACCTAGACCAAGGAAGCAGCATATTAGAGATGCAGAGAAGTCTGTTTTAGCCTTTGGGGAGCAGCGCTGTTGTGGGAAGGTTGTGGATTGAAGGTTGTGCCTTAACTTCTTCATTTCATAACACAGATGAGTTACTGAAGTGCTTTAAGTCTCAGTTTCCTGATTTGTCAAATGTGGGTAACATCCAGGGTCACTGTGTAGACAGGACCTGAGTTTTGAGATGTGTTTAAGCGCATAACACCCCACCTGGAGGGCAATATGATTGAAGTTCTTACTTTTTTAAAAAAATTATTTTTTAATTTACTTATGCATACAAGAACTGGGGTGTAGGCCAGAGGTGCGGGGGGTGAGAGGATTCACTAGAGACAGAGAGGGAGCAGAACAGGCAGATGGACTGAAACACACTGCTGAGGGGAGCTGCGGGAAGACAGGAGCGGTCTGCTGCGCCATGTGGATCCGCTCTCTGGCCTGGAGGAACTCAGGCTGCAGTGGCTGGTGATGGCTTGATAGCGCTGTGACTTTAACCCCTGCGCCACCAGGGAGACCTGAAGTTCTTATTTAAAAAAATAAGGACTTACTCATTGGCTTCAAGACCTGCTAGCACGGGATGGTAGGTGTGTGGGCATGTGCTTCTCCTTCCTGCTTTCTCTGTGGCTCCCGGCTGCTTTCTGCAGACCCTTCCTCACGCGTGTAGATGCAGCTTGTCACGCGCAGCTTCTGATCCTCTGGTTGACTGTAAAACGTGTCTGTGCCTCCGTTGTCATCTGCAGCTCTGTCTGGTGTCCCTGCATTTCCCCAGGGGTTTTGCAGCCTGGCAGCACTGATGCACCGCACCTGAGAGGCGGGTCAGCCACTGACTTGCTTCTCCACACCCTGCCCTTCACTCAGACAAAGTGCAGGGTACTCAGATGGACCTTCCAGAAAGGGCTCTTTGCGGCTCTGGCCGCTGCTTGCCTCATGAATGCACCTTGGAGACCGAGGGAGGGCGTGCCTGGGGCTGCAGGGGCCGAGTGTCCTGAGGTGAACGCAGGGTTTTCCTATTAAGAGCAGAACAAACTGCGTTTTAGAGAAACTCTCTGACGTGGGCCAGAGATGTCTGGCAAATATTTACCCTGGAGTAAAACATTAAGTTAAAGGTTGTTGGAAAACCATAAAATAGAAAATTTACACTCAGGGTTTTAGATATGGTAATTGTAAGATAACATAACATAACACCAGCCTGCTGTTGTTTTCCATTTCCTCTGAGCTGATTTTTATAACACAGAGTGAGAAAGCAGCCTCCCTGTCCTCCCATCCCTGTGCCTCCCTCCTGTTCCACCAGTCCCCAACCTGTCCACTCCCAGGAATTGCAGAGACCGTATTTGCTCTGTAAGCCATGGCTGTAGACCTGAACCCGCTTCTCTGCCCCTCCCGGCCAGCTCCTGCACTGGTTGGGCTGCTGGTAATGGCAGGTTTTGCCTTCGCACCTGCTCCCAGGAGTTAGGGTCACTTACTGACTGAGGTGTCTCAACGCTAGAGGACTGGCGTGGGGACCTGAGAAATTCGTTATATCTACCAGACACCTAGGTTTGGGTCCATGGGGAAGGTGTACCATTTTCTGACATCTTGCCCTACCTCTCCCCCAGGTGTGCTCTCTTGGTTGAAAATGCTTGTTCTGCAGTGGAATGATTCCCTAGGAACGTGCCGGTTCTGACCCTCTTGTGCTTTCCGCTGCTTTGTCAAGATCTTTGTTTACTGATAAATATTTATTACTCAGCCAGTCTTTTGCACGTTGGACATTGGCTGGATCTTGGGGACATGGCCGTGGACAGGATAATTGAGACCCATAGACTGATGGCATTTGTATTCTAGTAGTGGAGACATGAGCTAAATAAAACAAGTGATGTTAAAAGTTTTATTTTTTAAAATTAAAATGTTAAGGTGATGTTGGTTTCTGTACATACGTATGTATATACATATGCTATAAATGATTGCGGGTACAGGCTCCCCCCTTGAGTGTGTGTCGTTGTGCTATGCCCACTACCAGTGCACCCACAATCCTCCCCATAACCCATCAAGTGCCCACCCCCATTTGCTTCCCACCTAGGAGGAGTTCTGAGGGAAACTGTTTCTATAGGCTGAAGGGGCTATATTTATGCAAATGAGGTTTTTAGTCAGTGCAGTTCTGGTTGGTGGGAAGTAGGAATTTCAGTGCTGGGCAAAGCTCGTGGATTTGGATTCATTTCCTTCTCTGCTGTGGAGGCATCTGTGTTGTTGGGGCTTGCCTAAGCCCAGATCCTCAACAACCTTTCAGACTAGGGATTGATTGTCTGGGTAACAACCAGAATTGGGGTGGCCCTAAGCTTGTATTTCTTATTTCATTTATCACCAAGATCACCACTGCCTGACCTCTGGCTCTTGGGACTGCCCCTTGTTTTGCGTTGTCACCTCTAGGGTCAACAAGAGTGACATTTTCCTGCAGCTTCACACTCCTCCCTCAAGGTCACAAGAGCTTCTCTGCATGCCCAGACCTTACAGCCTCTTACACACCATCCCTCGCTCGGTACATGGTGACGCAAAGGCAAACACAGTCAAATCAGCCTTGCTTGCCCTGATGGAGCTGATGGTCTAGCAGGGAAGACAGACACAAATCCTTAGAAATTTCCAAGTGTAACAAGTGTTTTTGTGGAGAGGCAATTGGTGTCTTTTATGTAAGAGCCTGCAATGAGGGTCACGTTTGGTTTGGGTGGGCGAAGTTGCAGGTAGAGAAAGGGCTGTGTGGTGTGAGAGAGCTAGCGAGAAAGAAGGTTGGCTGAGATGAGCCTGGAGAAGTCATCTTGGGCCGGTTGGCCTCAGCAAGGGAGCAGCGGGCTGCACAGTCAGCCTGTGGCCTAAACATCGGAATGCAGCGTGGCGGGAACTGCAAGGTCTGCATGGTTTTCTCAGCCCATTGTCGTCATTGTCACATTTGAGAAGGACCAACTACACCCATCTGGGAAGGAGGCCCTGGGAGCACAGGGGCAGGCTTACTAGGATTTCGTGCACTGGCCTGTCACACAGAACAATGTTCTCTTAGGCTGGCCTCGAGTTCTCAGCCTCAGTTTCCTCAGCTGTGAACTGGGGTCATGTTTACATCTTCTCTAGGATCATGAGAGGCTCAGTGGCAGGCTTGCATGAAATGACATGTGGCAGAATGCTTTGCGAACTCCACAGTTCCAGACTTCTGGTGTTTTTGATTTTTCTTCAATTGTAGTAAGACATAGGGATTCAGGAAAGTTCGAAACAATGAGTCTTAGAACTTTGGGACCAGAAGGAACCCGAGGGACTAATCTGTGAAAGGTGAGATGTGAATTTTTGAGGCGGTCTACCAGCTGGGGCTTGGTGGTCTTCTCAAGATTGGCCACCTCTCCTCCCTGTGGGCAGTGCAGCCCCCCCAGACACTTCATGACTCCTGGGGGCAGGACAGCTGCTCTTCTCCCCAACCACTGATGCAAGCCTGGCAAAGGGGTAGGTGAAGCTCAGGTCTGGAGATGGTAGGTGATTTCTCCTCTTTCACAGCCAGTGAGAGACAATGTCCAAAGTCCTCCCTGGTCTCCACCTTTTTCTTGGCCTCTGCCCTTTGATTTCACCAGTGTCTCACCTGAGCCATATTCTAGAAGTGCAAAACCACCGATCTGTCTGATTCAGCCTTTGGAACACACTATTGGCACCCCGATTTGCCTCACGTCTTTTTCACAAGGGACTGCTACAGATCATGTTGATGTCTACGTAGCACATGGTTGAGTAACGGACTACATGTATTTCTGATAGCCTCCTCTGAGCCATATTTTCTGTATGTGGAAGACCCAGTGAGGAAGGAACCAGAGAAAATCCCTGGCTTCAAGAAGCCTATATTCTGGCTGGGGAGAGACAACTAATAAGTTGTAATATATTGATATAATATATTGCTATGTGAAGCAAAGAGAGAGGGTAGGAAATAATTGGGTTGCGCACAACATTGTTTTTATTTTTTTATATATAACTCACCTATAACATTATATTAGTTTCAGGTGTACAGAACAGAGATTTGATAGTTGTAGACATTGAGCATGACCGCCATAGTAAGTTTAGTTACTATCCATCACCAATCATAGTTACAAACTTTTCTTGTGATGAAAACTTTTAAGATCTATTCATTAAGAATTATTTCATATATTGTTAGCTACTTCCATGCTGTACATCAGGTCCCCACAACATTCAGTTGATAGCTGGGAGTTTGAGCACTCTCAGATAGAGGAAGCCCTTTCTGATGAGTCTTTGAACCAAAAGTCACTGCAAAATCTGGTGAAGAGCCTTGGGATGGAGGCAACAGATAAAACCCAGGCCAGCGGCGGTGTGTGGTGGGTCTGGAAACAAGGTGACTGGGGGTACAGTGGAGTGGGCAGGAGAGCTGGCGAGACCTGGTCACAAGTTTTCAGGGCCTTCTGGATCACAGCAAGGTCACTGAGTTTTGTTTCAGGTGTGATAAGATGCTCTTAGAGGAACTTAGAGGTACTGAACAGAACTGCCGTGATCCTATTTATGTTTTAGAAAAACTTCTTGACTGTAAATGTGGATGAGGAGAAGCAGAAAATCCAGGTAAAAGACTGCTGTAGCATAAATCCAGAGTGGCTGGGTATTTGCTTTGGGCTAGCAATACGACAGTTCACTGGCATTCCCGTGGCTTAGGTGAGAGGCTGAGAAAGGAGTCAGGGGTTACTTTCTAGGAAGTTTTGGTGTTAACTGTCTGGGAGAATGATGGTGCTGTTTTCTGCGTTTACTGAGATGGGAAGACTAGGGGTGAGTCATGTCTGCGTTGGGAGATGAGGATTTAGTGTTCCATTTTGGACAAATTAACTTTAAAATGTTTTTTGCTCTTCTGAGAAGATGGTTTCTCTCTGCCTCTCCAGAACTCACTGTTCATGGAGCCGTGTTCATCCCGTCCATATTTTGTGCTTTGACACATATGCATTTCCATGAACAATATTCTACTGTGGATGAGCATTTAGGTTAATTTCTTGTCTTTGAAATTATTAATAATGCTGCAGTTAGGTTATTACTCTGGCCTCTCTGTACACATGTGGGGATAATTTATGCTTAGAAATGTAACTAGTGAGTTATGGGCCATGTGCTTTTTTGGGGTAACTTCTTTATTGGTATATAACTCATATGCTATACAGGCGGCACACATTTTCACCTTATTTTTAAGTCTTCCAAAACTACCTTTTGTGTTTTCTTAGTCGGTACATATTTCATTTGCTAGCATATTTAACCAGTTTCTCTACTAATCCCTTTGGGTTGAGTGTCTTATTTTGTTGCCAAATACTTTAAAAGTTAATTAATTTTATCTATGCATATTAGTGCTTTTTTTTTCGTTTTCTAAGTCATAGACTATATGTTTTAGACATTAAAACTCTATAGAAAAATTGAGCAGGATAGGACAGAGAATTTCATATATTCTCTCCCCTACACTTTCTCCTGTTATTAAAAGTTTGCATTACTGTGGTTGTGGCATGCTTGTTACAATTAATGAGCTAATATTGACACATTATTATTAACGAAGTCCATAGTTTACATTACAAGATTCCCTCTCTATGTTATATAGCTCTGTAGTTTGACAAATGTGTAATGGAGCCACCATTACAGTACCCACACACCAGTCACCACTCTTAACAAACCTCCGAGGTCCACCTGTTTGACTCACCCCTTCTGCTAAACTTTGGCAATTTTGGATTTTTTCCCCTCTAGTCACTAAAGATAGACCTTTTGCAAAATGTCTTCAGCTTGGAATTTACAACCTTTCGGACTGACTTTTAGGGAACAATTGCTCTTAATGTTTCTCTGAGTATTTGCAAAAACATTCCACTGTCAGGAAGAACTACATTTTGTTTATCCATTCAGCTACTAAAGGACATCTTCCTCCAACTTTGGGTGCTTTCCCAGTTTGAAGCTTATGGATAAAGCGGCTATAGCTTTTGGATAAAGTGGCTATAAACATTTGTGTTCAGATTATTTGCATGGATACAAGTTTTCAACTTGTTTGAGTAAATACCTGGAAGTGCAATTGTTAGATTGTATTTTATTTCTGTTGGGTTTTGTAAAGCTGTGGGACTCTTCCAAAGTGACTACACTACTTGGAGTCTCTACCTCTACTTGTCATGCATGAGCATGGCTGTTGCTCTGCACCCATGTCAGCATTTGGTATTTTCGGGTTTCTGGATCTTAGCCATTCTAATAGGTGTATACATTCTAATGGTGTAAACATGGTTGTTTTATTTTAATTTATAATTCCCTAATGGTAATGGTGTTGAACATCTCTTTTCATATGTTTACCATCTTTATATTTCTTGGATGAGATGTCTGTTGATTTTAAAAACTGGGTTGTTTGTGTTCTTTTTGCTTCATTTTTAAGAGTTCTCTGTGTATTTGGGACATAAATGTTTTATCAGATCAGTTTGAATCTTTTCATGTTGATAATGTCTTAATTCTTCAGTCTTGAAGAATTTACCTGGATATAATATTCTAGCTTGGCAATTACTTTCTTTCAGCAGTTTTACAATATTTTCCCATTGCCAGTTGACATCTGTTATTCCTGATAACAAGCCTACCTAATTATTACTCCTTTGAACACTTGTATTTTTCCTTCTTTCTAATGGATTCACATTTGCCTGTTAGACTTTGTTCACCGATTTCACTAATATTGTGTTAATTCTTTCATTTCATCGATCTGTTATTTCATCCTCCCTTTTTTGTTGTACCTTCAAATTCTATCGTGATTAATTATTTTGTAATATATTTTAAAATTTCAACTACAAATTTTTCTTCAGTAACTATGACTTTTCCTAGGAGGCGTGCATAAGTTTGTCGATGATGTAACTCAGCATAGATTAGAGTCATGTCTGAAGTTTTGGAGCCTATTTTGAAAATCCAGATATAAACTGAGATCATTCCTTTTAAACACCCCTTATAAAAAATTCACTTAAGCACATAATGACAATGTGTTCCATTGAAACTAACCATATACAATAAAGCTTATTTTAAGACTGTTCTTTTTTGCTTCTTTCACTATTTACAGAGGGAGATGTACTCATGAAAGCAGAACTTTTAATTATGAAGAACCCCTTCAAAAATTGCCTGCTTTTTCCTTCAGAAACCACATTCAAGACTGTAGGGTCCTGTGCTAATCCATAGTTGCTTGGCTGGGCTTTACAGGTTTTAATGTGTTATGGTGATTTTTAAGTCAATTCCTTGTCTGGAAATCAACACCCATGAAGAATGTCTTTAGGACTCCATACTCTTTCATTATTCTTTCTCGAGTCACACTTTTTGTCTCTGTGAGCAGAGGTACTCTGTGCCTCTTTTCAAGATCTGGTCCTTGTGGGCAAAGATGCAAGGGCATCTTTGAAAATTTCCTGACCAAGGGCCTGTTGCCACAGTGGTCTTCAAGATGGATGCCCTGGAGAGTTTGAGTGACCTGGTGCCAAGCCCAGATGGTTCTAAATGTGCAGCCCAGGTGGAAAATTACTGTCTTTTAGGCCTGTGTCTAGTTCCAGCATTTTCCCCTTCTTTCATATGTTTTGAATTGCTGATGGATGACATTTAGTATCTTGTTTTTTACCCCCTATTTGGGGAGTTTGTATATTCACATCAGTTGAGGTTACCATACTGACCAGAAATGAGAAGCATCAAATTTTAGCCAGTATGTTGAGATAAAAGGATTCAACAGAGGTTTCAAAAGGCCTCCCTGGCTTATTGAATTCTTCCTGCAATTTTTAATTTCTCTGTGAAAGATAATTCTTTTTCTGGTGCCCTCCCCCCTTCATTTCTTTCAGCATGTGTGCTTATCACATATCTTTAATTAAAATGAATTTATAGTTTGGGGCTGAATTTGACTTAGTGGCATTCTCTGCTTCTCCTTTGTGGTACAAATATTTAAAAGTATTTTATAGTTGAAGAATATGTTCCAAAATAAGTTAAATTTGGGTGGCATAAATTAAATGATGGGATAGTTTTTGTTTTTATTTTGAAGGTGTACAGGGGGACAATGTAGATGGCTCAGAAATCAAGGTAAGAAGTATATAATGTTTAGAAAGGCGGGAGATGGTTTTTCTAGTTGACTTAAGGATGTAATCAATGTAAATAGAATTTCCAGAGAGAAAAAAAGATGATTTTTGAAAGGACCTTTTCATCACTGAAAGCTGCCTTATGAATACATAATAATGAAAGAAGCAAAGAAAGGCAGTTTTAAGGACAAGTTTTATTGTATATAGGTTATTTACATGAGTGGTTACTGAGGGTGGAGCTTAAAAAGAACGATATTTGTTTACAGTCAGTTTTTCAAAATAGGCTTCCAGAACTTCAGATGTGACTCTGGTCTATGCTGAGTTACATTTGCACATAATTATAAACATAGACATTTGGGTCGCTAAGTATATACATCTGCAAATTACTGTACTTCCAATTGCCAATACACAGGATGGGTCTTAGACTATGTCTAAATAAGAACAGTGGAGAGTTGAAGCACTTATGTGGATAATTCAAACTAAAAACCCAAACCCCCTATATTATAGCTTCAATTTTTTGGATATTACAACTGAGGGGATGCTTTTATTAAAATCGTCTGGTAATTGCTGCAGTTTTCCACTTCACGTTATAAGTGTAAACACAGCTGTTGTGTGATTGATATTTTTTTTAATTCCCTTTTGGAAATCACCATTTTCCGAATCACAACTCTTGCTGAGGCATTGTGTACTTGAACCTACTTTTCAGATCCTTGGCTCTTCCTCACAGCCTTCCAGTCAGAGTGGCTAGGCAGCAAGTCGGTTTTCCTAATCCTAGTTGAAGAAACAAACTTTTTTCTGCATCTAGGGATATTTCTAAGCAACTTGTAGAGAAAAATCAACTGTACTCTAGCCACTATTAGCAGATTCTGCACATAAAAACTCTTTCATCTTCACCTGTGTCCAACAATCACAAATAGCACAGCAGATATTCCCATGTTTAGAAAAATACCAATTTGACCATCTTATCAGTTCCAGATGGTACCTGCTTCTGATGAGCTTCTGTTTACTGCCAAAGTGAAGTTTCAGCCAATGTGTTTTAATTCCATTCGGAAACTCATCTGCATCATGTGGCAATATGTATTAACACCCATTGAGCTGCTACTTGGATCAGCTGAGGACTCCAAGGTGGGGAAGGGAGGCTACACAGAGACACTCGGCTGGAGACTTCCCAGATGCATTTTTGCATCTGAATGAGGGCAGTAGAAGAACTGAGAAATTGTGTGGTTCAGAGTTGTTTAGACAGATTTCATTCTCCAAGGGCTCTCTGTTTTCTCAGTCTCTTCCAGGCAATTTGAAATACGCACAAGCTAGATAGTTGGATGAAAACATGGGGACGATGAACCTCTTGGTGACAGGTTCTTGGAAATGTGCGAATTGGTTTTTTCCCCCCACTGCTGGTTTTAAAAGTTCTTTAAGTTCCTCTAGCAAAAGACACTCTGTCACTTCAATATTTGAGAGCAGTGTTTTGCAAAACTACTTGCTTTAGAAATGCAATGTGTTATGAAATTATAAGTGATCCATTATGTGAAAATAGGTGCATCTTAAGAAAGAGCTTGTTTTTGACACTTGAATGCCATTTTATTAATCTAGTTAACGCTTTACTTGGCGGTTGAGAACCTGAGGTCTGGTTTGGTTTCTGACCTTCCCTGATCTCTGTAAGCCTCCATTTCATCATCTTTAAAATGGGTTGATCTTAATTGTGCCCACCTTAGGGGATCATCTTCAAGATGAAAAGCTTAGCGTCATCTATGACTTGGAGTGAGCACTCTGTTAGCTGTTATTCATTTGTGTGTTCCTCCCAATCTGTAGGCATGTGTGGGGATGCCAGATTGCAGAAGAGCCTAAAATTTGATTTCTTCTCTTTAGCAGCAGCTCAGAGACTGGCGGATAAGAAAAGCAGGTGATGTTATCTGCTTCACTCTGGTGAGTGGAGGGTGACAACAAAGTGTAGGACTCTTTGGGCATATCCTTTCTGTTTCCCACCTACCTGAGGGTTTCTTTGTGTTCTGCCCAGGTGCTGTGCTAATAGGCCACGAAGGGCAAAAGTTCAAAGTCAGTCATGCACTTCTTAGATGCTTTGATTTTTGAGAGGTGGGAGGATTTGACTCCTTAAAGAGAAACACATCTCTAGAAAATGCCTCTTTGTAAATGGGATTCTATTACTGTTTGTGAGGAAGAAAAACAGTCATTGGGTGCCAACCATTCAGTCTTAATTTTTGCTGGGTGGGGTATTATCTGAGCACAGGGAGGGAGCTACAGGGGTGAAGGGGAGTAACTGAGCCAGAGGATGGAAGCAAACAGGGAGCAGTTCGGTCACATGATGAGAGTAGAAGGCGAGGTCAGTGGTGGCAAAACAGTGGAATTTTTTTCTCCTGAAGATTTAAGATTATGGCAGCTGCTCCCTAAAACTAAAGTCGTTTGGATTTTCTTGGTCATCTGATGATTCAAAACCAGAATTTCAGAATGCAGTGGTTTTCCTATTTGTTTTTAGTACACCACAGAAAACCAGACAAACACCTGCTCTAGGTGGTCTTTCCCCCTCAACTGAGTGCTACAATTCTCTGGACCCGGCGAGGCTTTAAGGACATAGTACCTTAACCTTTGAGTATGATGACCCTCAACTCATGAAGAACCTTTCCAGCAGGATTCTGTTTTTCAACACTGTTAGGATCGCTTTAGTTTTGCTAAATGTAACTTGAGAAATTTTGATAAATCCTAGGAGACTTACCTGTCAGCTAAAGGTTTTGTTGTTAGATTTAAGGGAAAAAGTATGAATTATCTTTTAACAAAGACCAATAACCTTCTGTTGAAGATACTTGTCTAACTCAAGATAAATAATAATTTTAATTATTACTGTGGCATGGGAAACCACTTTTTAAAAAGGATTTCATTCAAAATGTATGACAGACTAAATTAGTATTTAGGAAGTACTGAAAGGAATTCATTGTTGAGCTACGTTTTTATCTTACAATCTATCTGGCTTGCTTTCTTTAATTGAATGTTATTATTTTGGACCTCATAATATTTGCTGTGGGTAAAATAACAATAACTCATTAGATCCACTGCCTCTGCATGAGATCAATAACAAAATTTCCATTATTTATTTTCCCAAAAGACCTTTAGACACTGCACTTCTAGCATGGTAGAAAGGAAAGGGATTTTATAATGATTTACTTTAAAAAGATTTTCACCTCTGATATATATCTGGCACAGCTCCACTTGAATTACACTGTGATAATAATAATTATAAAACAAAAATGTCAAAGAAATTGTTCCGTCGTGATTTGCATTTTGACTATCCATGAAACCTGAGAGATGCAGGCTTGCAAAGCATTTAGTGTTTAGACACAGGCTTTGTTCGAGCAGAATTTTTCAGCCTGATGTATTAGAAAGAATCATATAATATTAACATTTTGAATGGAGACCCAGAAATGAAGATGAACTCATTTGTTGATTGACTGGCTAGATGATTTCTCTCTTTCCTTCTAGATTTCTTGGTAAAATACATTTTCCTTTTTGCTTCTAATACAGCTGGACATGGCTCATGATTTTCGTGTTTTTGAGATTTCTTTCCCATATTTCAGTGTGAACAATTGAAAATAAAAAAGGAAAAAAGAAAGACAAATGCATAAACTTTGCAAGTTTCTTACTGTAGGGGAAATACAAATGCTAATTTTATAGCTAGCTAGATTACCTTAAACAGGGGCAAAAATTACAGATTTTTAAATTTTGCAATTGCAGCTTTTAAGGGGAATGGTTATTTATTCTATATGTCAATTGTGTAGCGGGTGAAGAAAGAGATTTAAATATCCCACTCAGAAAAATCTGTAATGTCTCACAGATTTTAGATTAAATGGAAAACATTAGAATAATCATAGAGGACATTATTCATTCATTGAGCAAATTACAACCAATTAAGTCATAATTCTGAGCCCTCGTTAAATAAATATCTCTTATTATCGCACACGATAGTAAAGTGTCAGAGGAAAGATGGGTGTGTGTTTCCCAGGGCAGTTGCTCACTTTCCAGAAATTCCACATGTATGTGAAATCTGGACAGAGCATGTAGACAGAAAATGGTCACACTCTGAGTGATTTCAAGTTCTAAAGCTTTCTCCTGAGAACTGAAGGTTGAATGCAGGTGGCAAAGTGTGCAGTGTTTTGCCAACACCTACAAGTCAGAGGAAGTAAACCATTCTGATACCTTGTGAGGTCACAGGGAGGTTACCTTTCAGCCAGCATTCCCCAGACCCTGAGGCATTGAGACACAGCTTTCCTGTGGGGGAGGCTGCACCTTCCCAGCAGCTGCTTATGAAAGAGCCCTGAAGAAGTCAGCTGTGTTTGAATGCACTTGCTGCTGTGTGTAATCCCTGCGTTAGATTTATCGGACGTCTGAAACTAATGTAAAACAGTGTTCAAATAAGGCTAGGCGTGGCAGCTTCCTGGCACCTTTGGGAGGAGTGGAAGGTTTTCAGGTGGTTGGTGTGGAAGAGAAGAACCAACTGCAAAGCCTAGGGGTGAGGAGGGAACCTTGGCATTTGTGATCAGCACTGATGCGCAGACACATGCTGTTTCACTTGGTGATCCTGGTGCAGGTTGTGCCGATTGGGCAATTCTTGTGTTAGAGCGATTGAGGGATAATCACGAACTCACCACACTGGATTGAAGATAAGCAAACTCAAGTTTATTGCAAGAGAGACTCCTGACGGCAGGAGCCGGTTCAAGGGAGGAGCCCTGTGCTAGGGTGCTGGTTTCCTTTTAATAGGGGTAGGGGGACTCTACTGCTCTCAAAAGCTCTCCAGGGCTTTTTTCTACTTTGGGGTACCTTTCCACTGCCCTGCTTTGCCTCATCGCCCCCTTTGTTCACCAAGAGGTGTGACGTGCCCATAAGCGCTGTTCTTTCCCACACCTCTCCTGTGGCTGCCGCTCTGTGGCTGTCAGCCGTTGTCCACCAGCTCTCTCGCCCTCGCCCACTCCTTCAAGGTGTTCCTGGGAAATCTCTTCCATTCCCTTGCGGCCCTCTTGAGAAGACCTTTGGGGCTTCTGGCTGGCAGAGGTGAAGAAGCTTGCATCCATTCCAGGAAGTCTTTTCTCCAGGGCTTGCTGAAGATCAGATGAATGTGCTAGATCAGGCAGGACCCAGGAATGATTGAAAACGTTTTTTGTTCTATCAGTTTGATTTATGGACATGGGTGCAGCTTTCTAGAGAGAAAGAAGAGCAGTAATAGCAGCAAAAGATAGAGGGAAACAGAACAAAATTGTTCTTATTTCTGTATGTATATTTTCCCATTGGCTTGTTGGTTCATTAATCTATTTGCTAAGTACTTATTGAATATCTGCTATAGACTAGGCTTTGTGCCAGCTAGCAATTTATAGATTGCTTGAGAGTTTGGGCTTGAATCTAACTTCAGCTTGAGCCCTTCCTCTGTCATATAGCTGGGTGACTTGGCACAAGTCACTTGACCTCTTTGAGACTCAGTTTTCTCATGTGTAAAATATAATACAAAAACTATATGCAGTCATCCTAGGTGTGGTTCAACATATTATACAACTGTAAAAATGTATCAGCTAAGTCTGGATAGATACTTAAGACAGTGGTAATAGTTCTATGTGAAGGGAGTGTGAGAACTTGACTTATGGGGAAGACTTTTCAGTGTATCTTTTGTTTATGCTTTTATGTTTCTGAACACTATATATATATTACCTCATCTATAAATATATTACCTCTCCTAAAATGATAATAAAGTTTTGCCAGTTTGTTACAATAATTAAACACAATAGTGCACTTGAAGTTCTTATCCTGGCTAAAAAAAAAAATGCTTGGCTCAAAATAAACACTCACAACTAACAGTGTTGTGGGGTTAATAGTGAAACAAAGTTGTCTATAAGAAGTAAACTTTTCCTGTTTAGAGAAGAGAGATCTTCATAGCCTATAACCAATGTTGTTGCGCAGAGAGGGTCTGGAGAGGTATAACAATGTTCTGGGAACACAGTTTTGTTTATTTGTTTGTTTGGGGGCAGGGAGAGACAGGGATCCTTGGAAAGGGAATGACCTTTCATATTTCATCTTCATTTTTGTACCTTCATTTTTCCTCTTTCAACTCTTTTCTTGATTAAATAAATTTGTTATTTAATCCTAAAAGTTGCTCCTTCCCTCATGGAACACACATCATGTACATTTAATTTGTGTATATAGTAGGATTTATTTAGTAGTTTTCATCAGTTGCCTGCTTTTAATTATTTTTTTTCTGGGTCTGTTTTTTCTCAGATCACCTGCCTCCTGGAAGGCAGGGACCATGTTAATTTATCTTGCTTTCTTCATAGTGATTTATTTCTACTTGGTTATTTTTTATAAATATGAAACAGTATGCACATTTCTCATTTTGTATCTGAGAAGGTCCTGGCAACCTTCTTCTTTGGGAAAGGAGGAGACATTTTTGCCTCTGGCCCCTTTTTTGGCTGAAAGGGAATTGTTGTTCTCAGTTCTGTGGTTCCTGGCAAAGGCATTAACTTCAGGGCCCGCTGGAAGTGATTTGTTAGAGGCTTGGGAGGGGATGCTGACCCCAGGCTAGGGGGCAGGTCCTCAGTGGTACCAAGGGTTGGGGTGGTTATCTTTGTAGGGCTGTAGGGGGTGCTCGCATTCATGCATAACTTGCCAAGGCAAAGATAGGTTCTACTTAGAACACAGGTGACTCTGTTGTCCTTTTCCTTGGACTTCTCTGTGATTGACCTTATGGGGCAGAGATAGTGGTGTCTTCATCAGCTTGGGCTCCCATAAAGAAATCCAGAGTCTGAGTGACAGCTTACAGAATTTTATGTCCCCCAGTGCTGGAGGCTGGAAGGTCAAAGCCAAAGTGCCAACAAGGAAGGTTCATTCTGAGTCGGCCTGTAAGTGGCTGTTATCTTTCTTGGGTGTGTTTACATGATCTTTTCATTGTGTGAGCTAAGAGTAGGGGATATGTAGAAGGTGGAGGGGGAAGAGAGAGAGACAGAGACAGAGTGAGAAATATTTGGGGACTCACAGCCCATCCAGGGCAGGGCACCACTGGATGGGTCCATTCCCTTGGTTTGGATTAAGGTTCCAGGGGCTGGGTGGGCTTGTAGGAGCTGCTCCTCTGTGCTTCAAGGTTCTGTTGCCAATAACATTCTACACCCTCAGATTCATTTCTTATAAAAAAGAACTTGTGGCTTTGATGAAGAACCCTTAATTTAGCAGCCCAGGGATATTCTGGATAGCTTTAGTTTTCAGACAGGCTGCAGTGGCCATTGGTAGCCATGTGTCTCTTCCCTTTAACTTGGCAACCCAGCTCTAGGGCTATGGTTTGGTTTGGTTGTCTGCTCACTACAGACGCCCTCACTCAGTGACTCGGGAGCTCAAATACTGAGATTTCCCCTGGGCTACTGAGTACTCTTCTGAGTTAGCGGTATAGTTCCTTCTACCAGCTCAGGCCTCCAGGGACCCAGAGTAACATAGTTTATATATGTATATATGTAGTATAATTTACATTGCAGGTCCTCCCTGGTGGCGCAGTGGGTTAAGCAACGCACTGTGAAGCAAACCGCAGCCACTGCAGCATGAGTTTGAAACCTGCTGCTGGCCAGGGAGGGGATCCACATGGTGCCGCAGACCTCTCCTGCTGTGCCAGCTGCTCCCCTCAGCAGTGTACTTCCATTGATCTGCCTGTTCTGCTCCCCGCTCTCTGTGGTGAATCCTCTCACCCTCCCCACACCTCTGGCCTATACCCCAGTGCTTGTATGCATAAATAAATAAATCTTTTTAAAAAAAGTTTAAAAAATATACATTGCAGGATGTCTATATAGATGAGGAGGAACGTGAAGAGGCCAAATGTGTTCCCCATGACCAATGGGTGACCTCGTGCAGACCTACTCTATGAAGAGGTAGCTAGGTTGAACCAAACGAATAGACTTCCCTTCACTGGGTCTCTTCACTAAGTCTAAGCTACACTCCTGAGAGTCCAGAAACACCATGCCAGATGAAAAAGGCTGGCTAAATTTGAAGATTCCAGCTTCAATTTCTCCCAACCAGATGGAGTTGCTTTCTTTCTGCTTGTCCCTTTGTTTCACTGGGTCCCACTTGCTGCTAGAAGTAGGTGTCACCTTAATCAGATGAGAACTGGATAGATCCCTATAGCTAGAAGTTCTTTCTGGGCTGTCACATGTCCTCTGGAGAGGGATAAAATGCAACTTGGTTGCAGGCATTTTCTTGGAAAGGTCACCAAGAAGGGTGATGACCAGCAGAGCTCAGGTCTGGGTTAGCACAAAAAAAGTACAGTTCTACCTTCTTGCAAAGAGTTAGGAGACTTAAAATATTCATTCAACCCAGGGCCTGAGGAAACAAGACCAAAGGAGTCATATTCAAAAATGAATCAATACATCGTTTCTCTTTCCCATCACCCATAGGAAGACGCACTAGTTACAGTAAGTGACAGCCTCTTCCCCCCAAGCCATGTTCAGTGTAGTCTAGGGAAAATAATACTTTTTTTCCCCCTTCCTTTATAGAAAATGAAACTTTATCCATGCTTTGTGTTGGAGGGAAGGGGATGAAAAATGTTTGTTACAAGAACCAAGGCATGTATTTAGATAGTTTCATTTTCAAAGAGGAAGCCAGTTGGGCAGGGCAGATGCCCTGGAAGGAGGAAGCTACTGATAGCTTGGGAACACCAGGTGGATGCTGGCTCCAGGTGAGCTAAGGAGAGAGCCAGGTGATTCAGGGAGCCAGCGTCCTCCGCAACAGGGAGGGTGTTGCCAGAGAGAGCTGTGAGCCACAGTGTGTACACCGTACACTGGGGGCTCAGTGTCTGTGCCGCTTTTGCCAAGCTGCAGTGGTATCTGCTCAGGGCATCTCATGCTCTTTGGTGAGATGATGAACTGGATTGCTCTGAGCTTTGGGAAGAGAGCCCTGGGAACTCCCTAAGGCAGGGAATGCTTCTATTTTAATATGTTACACACTACAGGTGTACTCAGAAAGTTTCCAAAGTCAATTCAAAATGACTACACCTTTAAAATAATAAGAGGAAAAGAATACCTGAGGATGGCTTCCTAGAATCCTGTTTGCACTTGAACTTCAAATAACGTGCTCTTCACACCGACTCTATTTAATCAAAGGTCAGAGATCTCTGTGGATGGATCCCAAAAGATGGAACACACATGAACAATGAACTTTCTAGCAGTTCTCTCTGAATTGGCTTTCAAAGCTGAACCTCAGAGCAGTGACACCCTTTCCCTGGGGATCTTGGACTTGGAGTTGTCCCTAAACCTCCTGATTGTTTTTTAACACCTTAGCCGAATTTAACGATTAAAATGTGTTCCACTTCAGAAAACTTCAGAACAAGCTGTAAAAAGTAATTTGCAATTTTCCCTTTCTCCATATCTATGTCGAATGTGGTGTTTAATTACTCTATAATAGCTTTTTGTTCTGGTGATTTGTTACAAAAATAGACAAGTCCATTATCATCATTAAACACCAGGATTAGTATTTTTTCTTTAAAAAAATTAGGAATCATTTAAATATCTTAAAAGGTTTGAGGAAAAATGGCAGAGAACTTTTCTTTGAGATATGAAATTTTAAACACAATGCCTTGATATTTACAATAAATGGATTCCTTCAAATGGTGTATATTTAAAGAGAAGTCAAGGCTCTAAAATACTCATCTCTTTAAATCACCCAACAGCTATTTAAGACAAGATCTTGGAGCACTGCCAAATTACACTCTGTAATGTATATTCCCCGGGAGGATGAAATCGCTGGTGTTTTCACTCACATTATATCTGAATAGGATGGAATATGTTTAATTTTTAACCTGTTTATTTTAACAGGTTCCTGCGCCCAACAGCGGGTTTGGATAGTTTAACATAAAGGGAGACAGCTCTCTTACCTGATTCTCCCACCAGTTTGAATGTTCAGATTGTGAAGTTTTTGAGGAAGAAATAACCAAGTTTGCCTTCTCCTTTCTCTCCCCTTGAGCTATCCTGTCCACCTGATGGGATCCTGATTTGACCCTGGTAATGGCATGTCTTCATCTGCTATGGAGCCGCCACATTCAAAGCATTTCTTTCTGAGATTGTTCTATTCACAGAACGCAGTTCAGTTGATTCACAACTTGCTTAGATGAGTTTTAAAGAAACTTGCGTGCCCAGGTCTTGATTTAGGTGTTGTGGAAATGTGAAGTCATGCTTGTCACACAGCATTAGTTTTTATTTAATAGTTAGAAATTAAATTTATGGGTATCTTCCCACGGATTATTTTTCTTTGCTGAGCAGGTGAGTTGGGAAAAGTTGGCAGCTGTTTTTAGTTAAGATAAAGGTCTAGAATTTGGAAGGGGAGAAGGGGAATGCCTTTTTTACAACAGGAAAAGAAATGCATTACTGAGTCAAAGTAGGTTTAGAATAAGAAGCCTTTGCCTTGATTTACCTAATATATATACATTAAAAAAAAAAACCCTTCTCTAAATTATATCAGTTGAATCCACAGTGAGATCCAGGTGGTCTTGGGCATGGTAGGAAGACACGTGTGCTGTGGGGACTACAAATGTGTAACTATAATCATGACATTTTAGTGGTTTTATGCAGTTACTGAGTTTGACCTCGATAAAAACATGAGGGATCTGAGATGCAGGAAATTCTGTAACCTGACTGGTGTTCCAGAGTGAGCTAGTGAAAAAGTGGGTGAAAATGCAGATTCTCCATCAGATTCCAGTGACTCTTGGAAAAGTCTTAGGGGCAGTTTTTGGGGCTGCTTGACCACATCTTACGGATGTACTTGCCATTCCTAAGGCCGATACCACTGTCAGGGATCCCTTTAAAGTTTAGCTATGAATGTTTTACTTCCCTGCTCACAACTCAGAAGTCTACACAGGATGAATTAAAAATAGGTATATAAAAGAATATATCAGAAATAGATTATAAATCCAAATTTTCCTTCAAAACACATTCAGAGTCTTTTTTGCATTGTGATCTAGCCATGCATAACACTTTACCTGCTCATAACTTTGATCATATACTTGTTCTCTTTCTATGCTGTAATCTGTGCGGAATGCATGCCTCGTTTCGTTAGGAAAGGTTGGTAGGGGCTCTGTTTATATGCATGGTCTCTGTACAGTAGTTGCTCAACATAGTTTTTTTAAAGTAGAAGCTAGTTTTATTTATATCATCGAGAGTTTTCTACTGATTGAAAAACTAGATTTCAACTGAGAATTGAACTACTAATTTTTTAATCTATGTCTCAATTGTATCAATTTTCCAGAAATTCATGGGAAACATCTTTTCCTTCTTAGGACACCATGCCACATAGTGAGAAGAACTTGGACTTTAACCTCAGAGAAACCTGATTTTGAATTCAATTCATTCATTCGGATCATTGTGACTTTTAATGATTTGGTTTCCTTATTTCTAAAGTGGGAGAATAATACTTATCTTCCAGGGATGCCGTAAGGATTAAATCAGAAAATATGTATAAATGCTTAAATGGTGGTGCTAAGAATCATCTTGATACATCAGGAATCCCTTTGGTGGGGTATTATACTTTAGACAGGTTTATAGGTTCTCATTCATTCCATTTGCAGCTTCACAGTGCCCTTTGGATTGATGATATTAAATACTGACAGAGACCTCCAGAAAACTGTCAGATGGGTGGGTGACTCTGCTATGGATGGATGGTTTGGAAAATAACCACATGAAGTTCCTAGGGAATCCTTAGTCAGAGACACAGTTGGGACATTTCTTGTAGATTTCCAGGGGAATTCAGGTTAAGAACTGTCTCCTGAGGTGGGGATATAGGATGCTGTGTTGTTGCACATGGCTTCCCCTCTAATACATGGATTTGCATCATGAAGAACTGGTTAAGTTAAATGATCTTCTTGTCCTTTAGGAAAAAAGAATAAGGAGAAGGTTAGTCTGTCCAGCCCTCCAGCCCTCCATCACGAGAGCCAGCTGTTTCTGGGCACTGATATATTTGCTTACGTTGTGTCTGTATGGGGTGAGGGCCAATCCTACAGCTGATTGTCTATGTAGCATCTTCCTGAGCCTAAGCAACTGTCTTTATTGCAAATATCATGCAGCAACTAAGGAGGTCCAGTGTCTTAGGAACAAGGCTCTGGGGTCACTGCCCTTCCTTTGTCTAATTTCCCTCCCCATGGCACCATGGTACCTGTCTGACCCTATTGTTCGTCCATGATGGACCAGAACTGAGGATTCTGCAGGCACATGAGGGGCCCACACTATCAACTCAGAGTATTGACTCCATTATAGCCTAAATGCGTTGATGCAATTTAGCAATTCTGTACTGGCAAATCCATCGTAGACTAGGACATAGAAATACTTGAGCTTTCTTTTGGACAAAATTGACTAGTAGGTTAATCAGCTGTTTTGACTGTGTCATCGCTACCCCGGTCACTTGGCCCCATTGCCTGATCATCCCTTTGTTTGTCTGTCACCAGTGAATTCTATTCTATTCTATTTCTATTGCAGTTTTAACAGATTACCTGACATGTAGTGATTTAGCCAACACCAGGGGTTTTCTGGAAATTCTGTAGGTCCTAAGTCCAGCATTTCAGTCTCACTGGGATGAAATGGGTGGCTGTGGCAGGGCTATGCTCCTTTTGGAGAGTCTCAAGCAGAACCTGTTTCCTTGCTTTTTCCAATTTCTAAAGGTCACCTGCATTTCTTGGCTCCTGGATCCGTTCCTTCATCTTCAAAATAGTAAGATAGTATCTCTTTGACCCTTGCTCTGACCAGACATCTCTCTAGGAAAATGGTCTCCACATTTGGAGATAATTGGCTTGGACCCACCAGATAATTCAGAATATACACTAGGTCAGTGTCCATAAGTTAATGGCATGGACATATTCCCTTTTACCATGCAAGGGGACGTAGCCACAGGCTCCAGGAATTATGACATGGAATTGGGGGGAGGGGCATTAGTCTGCCCACTTACTATAGAGAGGTGGCATGATTCTCCCTTCTTTGGAGCCACCCAGGCCTCTGAGGTGTCCTCAGCTGGAGATGATTGAGGCACCTTTAAACATCTTTCTCAAAGTCTTCCAGGCTTTTGTTGGTCTGCAATGCCATTTCCATCCTAATTCCCTTAACTTTCCAAATCACACCCCCCCAGGGCCAGCCAGTCAATTGCATCCTGACTACCTGGCTGGGAGGTAATGGGGGTAGTGGGAGGAGAGTGGAAAATGAAGGCTTTGACCTCCCATGCCCTGATGCAAGTCCTCTGGAAATAGCCACATTACAGCCAGTTCTTTGGGGAGTCTAATCCGGGTACTTTTGTAACAATGGCTGCAATTTGAAGACATCTCAAGCCACAAACCAACTCCAGAAATGTGCTTTATTCTTTACAGCACACTTTGCTCCAAAACACAGGCCCTTCAGAATCACTTGCTCAGTTCTCATCGAGGGGCACTGCAGAGGGCGGAGATCGTGGCACATTCTTCTCTGCATATGCTCGGTGCCCGGCACGACACATGGCCCACGCTAGGTGCTAGGTGCAGCGAGGTACATGGTGTGCTCGCCTACTCTCTGCGGAAGAGACAGGCCTGATGTGAAGGGCAGGTTGCTGAGTGCCCAGATCCTCATTTCCACTCATTGCATGCCCAGGAGCAATTAAGGACCTGAGATAGTTTGTCTCTGCTTCCATAATGCACAGAATGGAGGCAGTTAAGCCAATGAAACGGTCTTCTATTTCAGTTTACTAGAGAGTCAAACAAATGTAGAGGGGGAATTGAAGACTATCTCATTTGAGGAGACAGCATATTTATATGTATATATATGTGTGTGTACACATTTTTTTTTTTAAATCACCCCTGCCTTCTGTCCCCACAGCACACAGCAGGGATTAGTATTTGTGGAAGGAAGGATGACACACTAGCCCCGTGCTTATTAAGGGCATTAGCTTTGGACTTGGAAAGACCCAAGGTTGAATTATGGCCCTGGACATGTGGATCCACCTGGGGAAAGAGAAGCTAAAAGCACCCCCTAAGTAATTCAGGACTCACAAGTGGGAATGAAGGGGGGACCTTCATGGGTGACATACAAAGCCCCCTTCTGGATGAAACCCTACTGAGAAGAAGTTTTGTTTCTGGGAAGACTGGTCTGTCATCTCCATTTGATCTTTAATCATTTTCAAAAGGCAACCCCTTTTCATCACAGCCCTACAGAGTTCAGTCGAAGTTTCTGGGCCTGCCTTATTTGGGAAACATTTGTGCTTTGTGAAGACTCAGACACGCCAATATTTAAGAGGCCGTGCCGGGGATCTTCAGCTCTAGTCCAAGGGACCAGTTGGCAGAGACCAGCAAACAAGGAACCTTTTGTGCCTCCATAATTGAAGAGCAGCAGGCATTTTATAACTGCTGAGTGGACTTCAAAGTTAATTACCATTGAGAAATCTGAATAAAATAATCCTCTGCAACACTGAGACCAGGAAAGTTTCAGGCATTTATTTATATTAAAGAACTGCAACCTGGACTATCCAGTAGAAATATAAGGAGAGCCACATAGGGCATTGACAATTTTCTAGAACAACGTTCACAACATTAACAACATTCACAACATTCAAAAACATTGGGTGAAATTAATTGAAGTGATACATTCATTTTCACCCAAAATACCATTTCAATGTGTCATTCAATAGAAATAATTTCTAATGAGCTATTTTCTTTTGGTGTTGACTGAGTCATTGAAAGCCAACGTCCATTTTATACTGGAGCACATCCCAGCTTGCAAACGCTGTGGTCACATGCTCCATAGCCACACATGGCTAGGTTTTGACTGAAGCACCAGGGGCCATCCCTGGAGAAGAGAGGATGCTGTTGTTCACCTGTGTATTGATTTTTCTGGGCCTGCTGAGGTAGAGGCTCAATTCCCAATCATTAGGGCTCCTTTTTCTCTCCATCAAGTAGCTTTATTGATGTATAAGTCACACACCCCACAATTCACCCACTTAGGTAGGTGAGTTTAGTATATTCACAGATTTGTGCGTTAATCTGATCATCACTTGTAGAATTCATTCGGTTCATTATCCTAAAAAGCACTTCCACTCCTCACTCCACTAAGCCCTCACCCCCTGCAGCCCCAGATAATTGTTCATCTACTTTCTGTCTCTAGATTTGTCTGTTTTGGACATTACATATGAATGAAACCACACAGTAATGTGGTCTCTTGGGGCTGGCTTCCCTTACCCTGTACACTTGCCAGATTCATCCATGTTGTAGCATTTTTTGGTACTTCATTTCTTTTTCTTGCAGAATAATACCCACTGTATGATATACCATGTTTTATTTATCCACCACTCACCAATTGAAAAACATTTGGGTTGTTTCCATTTGGGGGATATTGTGAATAATGCTGCTGTCAACATTTATGTCTAAGTTTTTGTATGGAAAATTGTTTTCCTTTCTTTAGAGTATACACCTAAGAATGGAATGTATCATATGTTAAACTCCATATTTAACCAGTTGAAGTTCTGCTAGACTTTTTGCTGGAATAGCGGACACAGCATTTTACATCCCACCAGCAGTTTATAAGGGTTTCAATTTCTTCAGATCTTTGCCAACACTTGTTAGTATCCATCTTTGATTATAACCATAGCAGTGTGTAAAATTGTATCTTGTGTTTTGCTTTGACTTTCCCTGATGTCTAATACTCACTGTTGAACATCTTCCCATGTGCTCCTTGACCATTTGTGTATCTCTGGAGAAATGTCTGTTGAGCTTCTTTGCCCATTTTAAAACTGGGTTGTTTATCTTTTCATTCTTGCATTGCAATAGTTCTTTATATAGCACAATCACAGGTGCTTTATCAGATATATGAATTGTAGTTATTTTCTGTAATTCTGTGGGTTGACTTCACTTTCTTGAAACACAAAAGATTTAATTTTGATTATGTCTAGTTTGCCTATTTTCTCTTTTCTTGCTTGTGCTTTTGATGTCATAGTTAAGAAACTTTTGCTTAATCCAAAGTCATGATGATTTATACCTCTGTGGTTTTTCAAAGAGTTTTTATAATTAATGCTTTGATACATTTTGAGTTAATTTTAGTATATGGTATGAGATAAGGATATGATTTAATTCTTTTGCTTGTGAATATCTATTTTTCCCAACCCTTTTAGTTGAAAAGATTATTTTTTTTCCCCAATGAATAGGGTTGTCAAAATTCAATAGATAGTAGCTGTGAGGTTTATTTCTGGACTCTCAATTCTATTCTGTTGAGCTGTGTGTCTGGCTTTTATACCTTTACCTTACTTTCTTGATTACTATAGCTTTGCAATAAGTTATGAAATAAGAAAGTGTGAGTCCTTCAAGTATATTCTTCTTTTTCAAGATTGTTTTGGCCCTCTGGGATCCCTTGAGATTCCATATGAAACTTAGCATAAACTTGCCCATTTCTGCAAAGAAACTCGGAATTTTGATAGTTTTGTGTTGAATCTATAGATCCTTTTGGGAATTCTTGCCATTTTTAATACTATTAAGTCTTCCCATTCATGAATAGGAGCCTAATCCCAATTTAGTGTCTTTTCTGCTCTTCCACAGAGACATCATTGTTACCATGTGACACTTTGCAAAAGGACCTTGATCCCTGTGGTTTACCTGATAATTCCAAGAACAGAGATTGTTAGACCTACAGGGAAAATGAACAGGATAGTTAAAGCACCTCTGAGGAGTTAGAAGAATCAGATATAGGGGGAATTTATTCAAAACTGGTACTTCAAATGCACAAACTTAAAAACTTGAGTGATGCTTAGGTGTGGAATATTTAGTACAGCATGTATCTTTTCTGCTGTATATTACTAACATCCAGTTCCAGGAACTCATTTTCTCAGCGTTTTATTATGACACATTTCAAACACAAGTTGAAAGAATATCAAAATACCCACCAACTGGGTTCTTTAATTTGAATTCAATATTTGTTTATATATTTTGCTTATTGTGAAATGTACTGATCTGAAGTGTACCATTTGTGAGTTTTGACAAATACATATACTTGTGTAACCTAAACTCTTATCATGGTGTAGAATATTGCCATCACCCCACAGTTTCCTGAATTCCCATTTTAGTCAGTTACAACCTCTTCTTCCCAGCTACTTAGAGGCAACTAATAGTCTCTTTCTTTTCCACCATAGGTTAATTTGCCTGTTATAGAATTTTATATAAATGAAACCACGCAGTATGTACTCTTGTATAATGCCTCTTTCACTCAGTGTAAAATTTATGATACACATTTATGTTGTTGTATATATTACCATTCTTTGTTCCTTCATGTTACTATTGAATATAACATTTCTCTGTGTTATACCTATGTGCATAATGGCTTGATCGTGGTGTAGGTATATGTTTAATTTTGTAAGAGATTATTAAATCTTTTCCCAGAGTAGTTCCATTTTATACTACACTAAGAGTGGATCAGAATTTCAGTTACTGTTCATTCTTACTGACATTTGGTGTTGTGATGCTTTTTTTATTTTGGCTGTTGTGGTGATATATATGTATATAAAATATATAGTTATATATATAAAGATTTATTTATCAATGCATACAAGAACTGAGGTACAGGTCAGAGATGTGTGGGTGAGAGGATTCACCAGAGACAGAGTGGGGAGTAGAACAGGAGGCTCTACTGACAGATACAGCTGAGGGGAGCAAGCGGGCAAGGCAGGAGAGGTCTGCTGCACCATGTGGGTCTTCTCCCTGGCCGGGGTTTGAACTTGTGCTGCAGTGACTGTGGATGCTTCACAGTGTGCTGTCAGCCCCTTGTGCTACCAGAGAGTCCCTAATTTTCTATATTTTATATATATATATGTACATATAACTGTGATTTTAATTAGAATTTCCCTTAAGACTAGGAATATCAGCCACATTCTTATGTCTTTATTGCTCATTTATGTATATTTCCTGGTATAGTATCTGTTAAATATCTTGCCAATTTTAAAAGTTGGATTGTTCATCTTTTTATTAATGAGTTGGAGTTCTTTTCCTACTCTGAATATCAGACCATCATTAGATATAGCTTTTGTAAATATTGTCTCCCCAAAATAGCTTATTGATTCATATTTCTAAGAGTGTTCTTTATTAAGCGGAAATTTTTTGATGAATTTTTTCTCGCTGTTGCTTTATCTTTTTAAGAAATCTTTACCTATTTCTAAGTTATAAGAGTAATTTCTTATTTTTTTTCTGAAGGCATTCTCATTTTAGCTATAGGTTCATGACAGATATGAATGCATTTTTGTGTATGGTGTGAGGTACGGCCCTAGTTTGTTTTTCTTTATACGGATGTTCTAGTACCATTCATTGAAGAGCCTTCAGTTGCATTAATTAATTAATTTGTCAAAAATCAAGTGATCATAAGTGTTACAGGGCAGTTGTGATAAGGATGTGCACTGTTACAATCAGATTGCCAGTGAAATCTTTGGCAAATTAACTTACTGGTAAATTAAGATGTAATCTTAATACTGCATAAAGTTTTGGTGAACATTAGATGAAATAGTCAAGTAAACCTGTTAAAATAAGGATTTAGTAAATGTTGGTTATGTTTAAGACTGCCCTCTAGATCCAGCTCAGGTTGTAGATGGCTCACAAAACCTGCTCAGAGCCCCATACTTGAAACTTCTCCCTTCCTCTCTGTAGAATTCATGTAGAAATTTGTGCCTTAGCTTTGGACACTCCTTAATAGTAGTGTACAGATTTCATTGGATCCATTCATTGTTCCTGAAAGTGTACAGCTCCAGTGGACACTAAAAAGTATCCAGAAACTTGCACGTGTGTCTTTTTTTTTCTGAGTGTGATACTATCCATCATTTTATATTTTCCTCTAAGAAGGAATTAAGGCAGATTTTATCCTCAGTTACAGATGAGGAAACTGAGACATCCCAAGAGCCACCAGACCACTATTCATGACTATCTGAAACTAGAATCCAGCTCTCTGGACTTGAAAAATAATAAACTTGATGCTTCAGGAAAATATGTATATGCAAAGCAGGACTAAAATTTCTTAAGCTCTGTAAGACACTGCAGTACCCCTTTCCAGGGCAAGCCAGCCACAAAATCATTCATGGTGATACATTCAGATTTCATAATGCTGTTGAGCCAGTGAATAATATCATACAAATTCAAAAGAATCTTAAATGGCCAAATGAACTTACTCTTCTTATTTCAGAAAGATATAGGTATGATCTGTAGGAACCACACTCATTGCTTGTTGACTCATCTTCCCATGGATGAAAATGTGTGGCCAGAAGGTAGCCACAGCTCTGGGGGTCTATGCCCCCAGGCTCATTATAGGATGGCTGAGCCCAACTCGAGGTCCTGCCATGCCAGCTGTGACATGGGGTACGGGAGTGAGAGGAGCCAGCTGGCTGCCGAGCTTGGGAGTGAATAACTTTAAAAAGATGTGCTGCCCACCAGCAGGAAGACCTGTGCTCTGGAAGATTCACGAAGTACCTGTAGTTCACATTTCATTGTTAGTTCCCAACTACCTGTGAAAAATACTATCCCTCTGCTGATAACAGAGTGAGGGTGAAACTTGGAGGATAATACTTGTGGTCAACATTGAACCCGCTTCCAAAGGACCAAATCTGACTGGGAGAGAGTGAATGCTCATTGGTAGACACGTCATCTCCTATCCCTTCTGCTGCTCTCCTCCATGCTGGAGCTTGGGGGCTGAGGATTAGGACTTAGGGAGCTGGGGAGGCTGGGGGCCTGGAAAGCTGGGGAATTGGGGAGCTGGAGGCCTAGGGAGTAGACTCCAGCCTATGTCACTGGACTGCTCTGATATTATTTGTAGAATTCAGGCAAGTATATTTTGTTCATTCCAACAAGCATAGTTGCCAAGGTGCTGGAGAATTTTGTTGATCTTAACGATACTCCCAAACTTAATTTCTCACAAGTTATTGTTCACATTGCCTGCTTTTACCAAGTGTCAGCCACCGTGTTAAGTCTTAATAAGCTTGGTAGTCTCCAATTCTTACAACTCACAGAGGATCAGCCAGAGATGCTAACTGGGCCTGAGGCCATCCAGAACCAGGGAGACACTCCGGGTGCCCTGACCTCAGATTTCCAGTGTGTGAATCTGCACTGTGTTCCCTTGTCCTCTGCTTCTTCCCTGCGCTCTGCTTCTCCCGTCCCTGGCTCAGTCACGTGTTCTTGGATATACTGTTCTCCCTTTCCTTACGTTCTCCCTGGAATTCTCATCTTTTCATCTAGATCTTCCCCCATTCTCCACGTTCTCATCTTTCTTTAGCCATTGCCATAAATCTGTTAAGATTCTCGCATATTTGTTTAAAAAGGAAATCTTAAATTTTTTTTTTTAAAGTCAAGGTACATTTAACTGGTTTCTGCAGTTGTACCTCAAGTCCACAGCTAATAAAGATGAAGTGTTTCTGGAATTCTAGGAAGATGGCGATTATGACATTTAAGCATATTATGGATGTGGCTCAAGTGAACTCTCTGGGGGCTTTGGGAAGGAAATGTGGTGTCTCTGCTTGTTCCTCCTTCCACATCTCTGTCAACTGGACATTCACAGAGACAGGCTAGCCTAGTGCCTGACAGCTTGGGCGCTGAACCCCAGGCCACTGGCTTCCCTGTGACCATTGTTAACCTCTTTGGGCCTCTGTTTCCTTACCTGTAATATGGGGATAATAACAATGGCTACCTTTTAGGGTGTTTGAGAGGATGACGGCATTCAACGTAAAGTACGTAAAATAGTTCCCTATATATGGAAAGCTCAAAACATTCTAGTTACTCTTAATGTTGAAGTACCTGTCCTGCTCTGTTATTCTGGCCTGGGTTTGGGGACGGCAACAGACCCAGCATCCCTGTGATCACGATGCTGTCAGCTCAGTTAAAGAGAAAGAGAAATTTACAAGTGCACTGAGAACAGGTAATGTGGGAGTACATAGCATCCTAATGAAATCCTGGTGAACCTCCTGGTGATGTTCATTATAGAACATAGAACTGCGAGGGAATGCAGAGATTTTCTCATGAAACCTTTTTTGGAACTCGGGGTGCTTACATGATTTGTGGCCGTTTATTCTGGGGGCATTCGGGGAGGCGGGAGCAGGCCATAACCTGTACCCCTGGAAACGGAGCTCAGCCAGACAGAGCCTGTCACATGGCCAAACCTTCTCCTTAAAGACTTGGGTCAATTTGCTGAAACATATTTACTCTCAAAGCATTCTAATCAGCAGTGCTTGATGTTGGGGGCAGCTTCTCTGAACTCAGACCTTAATTGTCTCTGGCTCCTGGGCATTCTCCTGATAGTAATTTGTGCCAAGCCATCAGAATAATGATGATGGCCATTGTCTTATGTTTGCTTTAATGATGTCTATCCTGGTAATGATCACCTGGCAAGGAGAGATTTGTTCTGCTGGATATTTGTAAATATCCAGTTTGAATTTAGGAGAAATTAGGGTAACCAATTAAAACCCGGATCTCACAGACCTGCTGGAAGAATAGATACATGATAAAGCCAATCACTTGGCTTGGAAATGAAGATGAAAGAGCATCTTTCAGGAAGTCTATGTTGGGGGTGCATAGAAATTGATTTGAGAAGGCGCTGTAACCTTAAAGGTTTCAGCTGGTTCATAATTTATCTGTAATGGGAAAACTACTCTACCACCGAGATAATATTTGGAGATACATTTGAAATCACCAGCTGTATTATGGATGTGTTTGTGGATGTGTATGAGTGACGGGGAGTGAAGGTTTTTGTCCGTGGATGTAATTTAGTGTGAACAAGATGAGGAATAAGCTGCATGCAGTAGGAGCCCATTTGCTGTAATGTGTGTAATTTTAAACTTAACACCAACATGTTTTAGAAGTGGGAAGGACCTTAGAAATTATCTACTACAAGTCAGACTGCAGATGGAGCAACTGAATTTCAGGAATGAATGGTTTTGCCTAAGGTAAAAACGCCAATCTTGAGATTTAGACAATTGGGTTTGGACATGTTTTAGAACATGAGACCCACCATCCATGGGCTCACTTTTAGTGTATTTCCCAATATTCTAAGCTGTTCTATGGCACTGTTGACCAAAGTTGCAACTGATTTCTTCCAAAATATGAACCAACTCCTTAGCCCCGTCCACATGTGGATGGCTCATGAAAATATTTTCTGACTCCTAATTAATAATTCTGTAAATTTGGGGAAATCCAGACATTCTTATTTGTCAGCATCCTCTTTTGTTTGAGCTCTTCAGGTGGCTTCTTATGTTTTCTCACTTAGCTGATTTAAAAGAATACAGAGAAATCATATGTGCTGTTCTTTTCCAAGAAAAACACTGGTTGCTAGAGGGACCAAGTTTAATATAGCTTCATATCATAGAGGTTTTAATAATGCAGTCTAAAGTATTTGTACATGAATTCATTAAGCCCAGATTAGTCTTATTATAATTACTCAAGAAGTAATTCAATTTAAGAGAAAACATTTTAAATGGATATAAAATACACTGTTAGCTGGGAAGCCATACTGTTCTACTTTATCAGCTCCATAAAGTACTAGCAGATTTGAACATAACTTTCACAGTATACAGAATGCAACCGTAAAAAAGTATTATTCCTAAATCTATTTTTTTATGTTCTTTCAGTAGTTAAGAGCTTTATCCCTCTGTGCTAGGAATGAGATATACTAGGGATAGAATGTCATAAAAATGTTAGGGACGTACTAGCTTGCCTACCTTGTATTGCCTTCTCAAGTCAGTGGGGACAATGGGGTGTAGGTATGTGGCCTAAAGTTGCCCCACATTTGTAGCGTGTTCATGAGAAAATGTAGCTGGAAAATGCTTAGAGCTTTTCAAAATTTTTTCTTACTTACAAATAAAAGGCATTTACTTGACTATCATATATCTTGTTAGGTACGACTCTGACAGGCAAAGTATTGGACTTCATTTCTAACATGGTAAAAGGTGAGGGAGGAAGGCGCAAGGAAAAACATAAAACTGGGTCTGAGTCCAAAACAAGACAGAGAAGAAAAAGGAGAGAGAAACACCAGGCTTTTCAGCATTAAAAGTAGGTTAGTTTTTGGCAGAGAGGGCTGGAGACTGAGGAGTGAGGCCTTCTGGTTAGTGGTTAATAAAGACTCGCTAGGCCCCTCTGCTCAGTCGGAGCCTCCTGTGTGCCTTGAAGAAGCCGGAACATGGCTCTGTGACCACCTGGCTCGCCGAGCTGTCTGGCTGTGGAGACACAGAAAACTAATCAGAGTCCCGGTGGTGCCGTGGAGGCCAGGCAGGACATGGAGGAGCCCTGGACTCTGGCCGTTCTCCAGGAGAGCCCGGACCTGCCCCGGACAGGAGGGGCTCTGTGTGAGTGACTTGTTGTGTTCAAACTTTAATTTGTTTAGTAAAGCAACAGAGCCCTTTCCTCAGGCAGATTCTCAGAACCTCTCAGAGTGGGTTTACATCAGCTTCCCCTAAAGAACGCTACCCCATTTGAGCTCTGGGCCCTCAGGGAGTGTGGCAGGAAGCACCAGTTCCAGGTGGGACTGGGTGAACCCCTTACGTAGTGACCTTGAAAAATGGTGACTGGCCAGAGGAGACCAGCAGTGTCAGGGGAGTAAGTGGTATCAGAAATGAAGGTCCGGTCCTGGTCTTCTGGACCTTTTGATTCCTAATCACAGTCTCTCAGATCACTGGTATTGACAAGTAGAATGTCATTGTATTTGCAGTGTCAACGATTAAAAAGTCATTCCTTCACAAGGTAATATTTGAGAACTGTATTGGGTTATTTCTTAATGGAAACATGTATGCAGTGTGATGTAATAGTATGTAGCTACCTGATGATGGCAAGAATTAGAAGAATCATTCTGTTTTCATAGACCTTCCTCTCGTGATACTTGTACAATGCTATACGAGTCACAGAGTCTTTCAATTAGTAGACAGTTCATTGTGCTTGTGGACTGTATCGCTACAATTTATAGAAGTCATTGGAAGGGTAGTAATTGTGCATTCTTATCCACATTATCTCATTTACTATCCAGAGGAATTCATAAAGTAGCAAAAAAAAAAAATAGCTATCTCCATGTTGCTGAAGAGAAAGACAAGACTCGGTGAGGTTAAGTCATTTGCCCAAAATCTCACAGGTGTGATGGGGATTGGCTCTGAGTTCAAGAACTGCGCGCTTTGCTAGCCACTCCGAGTGTTTATTGTGATTTCCTTGATGAGCACGTGCAATCAACCAGCCACTCTGTACTTTCTCTATTTGGTTGTCTTCACGAATCCTGGAAGGTAAGTTTTATTGTCTTCATTTTATAGATGAAGAAATTGAGACTCAGAGCTAAGATAGTTAGCTCTCCATGGCTAGGGGGTGGATTAGCAGGGATTTGAACCTAGTCATTTGTCGTCAAGGTCTGTGTGCTCTAAGCTGATTAGATTATCCAGCATAATTATCGTGCTATTCTTGTGATGGGGAAAATTCCTATTCCTATTCCAAAGCTGATTTCTAGATGAGACTATAGGCTACACGAGGTTTCATCCCAGGTTTTCACCTGGTGAGAGGCTGGGACCTCATCTTTGGTCATTGGAACCCAGTGGCCACAGTCAGGTAGTGACAAACATTGGGTCATATCACTTGTGACAGGCATTTGGGAGAGAAGCAGTTCACCTTGCCCCCCTGGGGGAGCCACCTGCCGTTCTTGGACCTAGGCTTTATCAGTTAAAAGCAGAACTCCTCCGGAGTGTTGGAATTCAGGACTGGAAACATGAATGGGCTCCACGCTTTGATACAGAAAAGAAAGCATCACTTCATTCCCAGAGATTGCTTAAGTCTACAGACTGAACTCAAGTTTCTCTTCATATACATGTTCAAAATTTGCTCGTTTTGAAATTTGGCAAGGGAGTACCTCAACTGATCTTGAAATTGACTTTAGTTAATGGTGAACTTGACCCCATTCAGGAAAGCAGTGTTCATTCCAGCTGTTCCTTACATCCCTCTCTTTGCTCCTTCATAGTTGGGTCTGAGTAAAATTTACAGTGCTTTCCTGTAAAAGCACTTGTACTTGAAAGAGAATTTTCTTTCAGTAGTTCAAACCACAGGAGGACTCACAAGACAGCTGTCTCCCCAGGTGAGACTTCTTAAATGGGAGTTAAGTGCATGCATTTTCAAGAAACTAAACTCCCCTCATATATAATTTAACCTAGAAAAGAAAGCAAAATTGAGAGAGTCGTATGATTCCATTGTTTGAGAACTGGTAACTTTACCTCCCCCGTCTTGTGGAAGTTGGACATGCTTTCACTATTTGGCATATCTTTAGTGCTGTGGGGTGTGGTTAAGTGTGATATTGTAATAACAGTGAGGGTTTCTCTAACCATAGCTATGGGCTGTGGATTGAAATAGTAAATTATTCCTAGCCGACTGAATGGGCAATAAGACTGCCATCCAGCACTCCTCATAAAATAAAGCCACAGATACATAAAGGAACACCGACACACTTAACCCAAGCGACTCTGTGCACTGCTAATTATTAACCCAGGCAAAGAGAGGGGTTCACCCAGAGTGTCGTTAAATCATTTTTAATAGCAGTAAACACTAGCCATGTGGATGAAGAGCTCTCAAGAAAGTTTTTAATCAGTCACATTTAGGAGTCGCTGGCTTAATTGCCACAATTTATTAATAATAATAAATAATCTGTTCTCTTCATGGTTCTTGTCTCTGGAGGACTCAGGGCCTTAGAAATCTAGGGGTGCGATCTCTTCAGCTGTGGAAGAAGACAATACTCCTTGATGTTCATTGCTAATGGAGCAAACTGGACATGAGGCCAAGAAAACTTGAGTTTCTTCTTTTCTTTTTCCTTCATCTGACTCACCAACTTATATACATACGCCTTTTCATCTATCTATAGGACCAGCATGGCTGGGGGGGGGCGGGCAGTGCAGGAGAACAGGCTTTCTTTGTTCACGTGAATGATTGGGTTGAGGTTTTCTCCCTGGGGGAGTGAACTTGAGCAGGGCTTTGTCTGAAGAAGTTCATTTCCTCTGCACCAGTGACCCTGGTGTTCTTGGGGCTCAACCTGCCCTTGGTGAGGGTGAGGTTGGGCGACTCCCAGCTGCTTACTGAGGTGTTTTCCGGGTCCTGGGAGAGCAGGAAAGATGGCCCCAGTGTCACGTTCAAGTGACTCTACAGCAGCTGATGGGAAATGTTTAAATTCCGTCCTGCATCTTTCCAAGGCTGTGGAGTGGGTATTAAAATATCCCCAGATACTCAGAAAGGAAATTCGAGTTCAAAGAGTACAATAAGTGATTGACTCTCAAGTAATTTTGTGTGGTTGCTTAGACTGAAAGGAGAATATCACACCCAAATTTAAGGCCTTTGGGTTTTTCTAGTGACTGATCTCTAATTTAAGAGGAGATGGTGGACATGATGTGCAGATACTAAGCGTATTTCAATGGCTGATTTCATCTGAAGTTCACAGTTTGTGTGTGTTGGGTGTTTCTAAAATGTAATCAAACAGCACAAAACCTACTTTCCTCACTTACTTTCCATCCTTTTGTCCATGAATTATTTGAGCCTCAGCCTGCATGGTTGTTTCAGTTTAGAAAAGTGGAATTTTAAAGGTGTTCTCAAGCCATTATTATACAAAGCAAAAGAGCTAAATAATGCTAAGGCTGGAATGATTTATCTCACAGACTACAAAAGACATAAATTTAGAGTGTAAATTACAAGATAACTCATGGGTAAAATTGTTGCAATATTTATACTAGTGTTTATTAAAATTTACATTTGAATAAAAAGGTGAAAAATGCAAATGAAGCTGAAGAAGGTTTTAGAAAAAAAATCTAAAATTGCAGCTGTAAAAATCAAGAGTTTTTTATAAATACTGCATGAATAGTACTCTATGCAAATTTTTCTGCAAAAGCCTAAAATAGACAATGGGATTGGAAGGAATAAGGTCACTAAGTCACTGCCTGAACTTCCTCTGCTCAGCCCACTAATTCTTCCCAGTGATTCAAATCAGTTCTGCATTTCGAAGGAAGTGCTTACTATCAAAAACCCCAGAGAGGAGGTTGAAGATTCTGGACAGATGTCCACATTGGATCCTTATTTGAAAGATTAATCTTATTTCACTGATGTTTTCAAGACTGAAAATTTTTGTCTGAATTCATTAGAGGAGAATGATAAATCTCTAACTGGTACTTTGCTAATAGTATGGATGATTTTTTGTGCTTCATTAAGGTTAAATGAATCTCATGTAGTCCTGACTTCCAAGTATGACCTTGGGAAAAATCTTTTGACTTCTCACGGACTCAGTTTCCTCATCTGCAAAATGACGAGGTTGGACGGCTCTAGCAGATCTTATGCTTAGCAGATGAATGCTAAGACCCACCAGTTCCTCTCCCTCCCTCTGGTGTGTGCGTGCACCCTGGCGGGCAGTGAGGACACACAAAGGTGATTAAGGCACATAACTCTTGTCCTTAGGAGCTCATGGTCTACCTAAATAAATAATGATAATATGAGCTATAATTGCAACTTGCACAAATTTCTGAAGGAGCACAGAGGCAGAAACAGTGACCTCCCTCTGTGTGGGGATAGCTGTGAGGAACTTCACAGTGGCCGTGACATTTGAAAGCCGAGGAGGGCTCCTCCAGGTGTGCAGGCTGATCTGAGGGTGGGTGGCTCAGACTGTGCCTTCCATCAGCAAGTGCATGTGAACATGGTCTGTTCAGGGAGCCAGCGTGGTCCTTCTGCAGGTCTTTGGGCAGTATCAGAGTGGATGGGAGGTTAGTGGCACACCACACACTTCTGGATCAGATTTTGTACTAGTGATGGATAACTGAAGCTAGTCACCTCTGTGAACAGAATTCAAGTTGCCCTAGAATACACCAGGGTGGTGTATTTATCTCCCAATTGGCTTTTGTGAGTGTGAGAGCGCAGGTGGCGAGTTAGCCATCTCCCTAGGAGTTGTGCGCTTGCCACCACTTACTGCACCACAGCACCTGGTCTGGGGATGCCCTGTGGAGCATGTGTGTTGCACGGGGGCTCCCCTGTGGCCCTGGGCAAGTAAAACTCCTCCTACCAGTATTTTCTCCTTGCATTGTGTCTAGCCCGCCAGGTAAGTGTTTCCTTTGCGCTAGTTGTGGGACCTTGGATTTTGGTGACCTTGTAGGAGCTGATGTTTCAGCTGATAACTGACAAGTTTGGATTTGACAGTACAGTTCTGACATAGTTATTGAGGTGCAAGTAAGTTCGATTTTAAAATTTAGTCTGTAAAGGTAAGACATGTTCATTGTTAAAAATTAAAATGTTACAGAGTGCTTACATAAGATAAAAAAAATGACCCTAATCCCATTATCTGAAGGTAAGTGTTTCTGAGATCATCATCACATATCTGCCTTCATTTGCCATATAGGCGCACATGACTGGGCACGGACTTTTCATGTTACTGCCTGATTTTTTCATTCAAAAGTAGTCAAAGTCTGTAAATACCCATTTTTAAATGGCTACACCACCATCCATTGTTGGGATGATTTTACTTTTGGTTTAATTACCTATGGACAAACAAGCACATTTTGTTGTCTTGCCATTATATATAATGCTGTCATGAACATCTTTGTAGACTTCTTTTATACCTTTAGTTATTTTATTAGATTGCATTTTTGGAAGTGGTGTTGTTAGATTAAGGAATATATATTGAGCATTTCCATACATACTGTGAAACTGTCTTCTACAAGGTTTGTACCTATTCATAATCCTTTAAACAGGGATTGGCCTATATTGGGGTCATGCTGCCATATCTCTGCCTACCAGTGCTATCTTTTATCTTTTATCTACTGAATGAAAAGTATGAGTGGACAAGAATACTTTGGGGTCTGTTGGGGGCAATAGAAGAGGGCTGAGCTAACTGCACGTGAGACACATCAGAAATCATCTGGTAATTGCACCTATGTTTACCAAGAGGTAGGTGCAACAGTATCAGTATTTCTGATTGGCAAACACTGAAAATAACCCAAATGTTCATGAGCACTAGGAAACATACAGCATGATATAATCACATGGTAGAATACTATACAGTGGTGAAAATGGATGGTCAACTACATGCTGCAGCATTGACAATGCCCATGACCACTTCTGGGTAAGAAGGCAGACAGAAAAAAGTCATATTGTATCAGTCCACTTACATAAAGTTTAGAGATGGGGAAAACAAATATAAGATATTAGAAGTCATGTTAGTAGCTACACTTTCTGGGATGTTAGTGACTGCTTGTTTATGGTTCTTTTTTTTTTTGCTCAATGTGTATTTTCCAGGACCAGATATAGTGCTTCGCATACAGGCAGCTATATAGCCTTTCACATATTTGTTAAAAATATTTTTTCACCTTTTAACAGATTTTGACCTCGGATTTAATATAAAGACATAGGATCATTAGTTGTGCGCTATAATGTAGAACATTCACACCAATGTTCATTTCTTTGTTTCAATATGGAACCACCTTATTTGTCCTTTCTCTGTGTGGTGTCGCTTTTGTTATTTTAAGCTAGTCTAGTAGCTTAGTAGTGGGTAAGAAGAATGTTTCTGGAAGCAGACTTGTGTCAATCCTGAGACCATTCCTTACACCTCTCTAGCCTTCCCCAGCCTCAGTTTCCCCTTTTCTACAATGAACATGATAATGTCTTATGGAGTTGTTATCAAAGTAACACTTTCAAATGTTGCATGTTTTGTATATTTACTTGATGCTGGGTTCTGTTCTGAGCCCTTAAAACAGAGGGCACAATTTGTTTAATCTTTCTAGTATGCTATCTATTTGTGGTTTAGGGAACTGTAAGCCACAGAGTTCATAAGTGTGGAGCCAGGATTTAAACCCAGGCAGTTTCATTCCAGAGCTGAGCTCTTAACCACTGCCTTCCAGTGAAAGGAAGTACTGTCTGAAGAGCGCTTAGCAGAGTCAGCATGTTAGCTGTGCTTATCTGCCCTGTCATTCTCAACATCATTATTAATATATCGTTTTCTTCTCTCTCTCTCTCTCTTTTCCCTCCCTCTTGGCAGATGTCTTCCAGCAAGGTAAGCTCACTGCCCCCTGCCTGCTTTTCCCCTGGCTATGATCTTTGGGGAGTAGGGGTCACAGGCCTTTGCAGACTCCGTGGGTCTACAAAGGGCCATAGTGGCCCAAGGAGCCACCGGCCTCCCTAGGTCTCCTCTGTTCAGTCTCTGTTTCTTCCTCTTGACTGCACTGGGGGTTGGGCGGGGATTGGACAATGGGGCAGGGACACTGGGGAGCGGCCCATGACTGAGTCCCTTTCAGGGGGCAGGGAGGCTGTGGGATTTGTGAGCCTGGTGGAGGGCAGATGAGAGAAGACCTCTTTCCCTGGAGGGGTATGAGGTGGAAACCCTTGACCCTCTGGTCTCCTGCATCAGGGTCAGCTGCTGCCTCTTGGTCATGGCTCCATGGACCAGCTCCATGTAGGGGTCTCTTTGCCAAGCAAACACATTGCTATCCTGGAGGTGTGGGTAAAACCAGGGCCTGTCCCTTTCAACTCAAGTATCTCGTGCGCGTTCCTCCCCGCTAGCCGGATCTGCCGCTGAGACAGGGCCAGGTGAGCGTGTGCAGTGTCATCTGTTTTACCAGCCAAGGTCATGTTTCCCCAATGGCTGGAGATGGAAGGGCTAACCCCAGACCGCATCTCTGGCACGGGTTCTAGTCCCCACTTGGGCATGTGCAGCCGTGGGCTCCTGGACATGGCTCACGGGCAGGACTGCACTGAATATGCTGGACGCCCCTTCGGCAGGAGCAGCCACGCTGTCTCGCTCTCTTTGTTTTAATTGTAGTCTGAAACTCACCAGGTAAAGGGGGTAGGGCAGAGCCGTTTGTATTCAAGCTGGGAAGTAGGTTTGTGGCACACATCTGCTGCATCTTTCTTGAATCCATGCCTGGCTTAGAATAAAAGAGACTGGTTTAAAAATACATCCAGGCATCCCATAAATAGCCTCCAAATAATCTTACAGGCGCAATATGTTCACAGTGATTATTTCACCCCAAAAGTGCAGTGCATGTTACAGAGAATGTCTGCTCTCTTCTAGAAGCGCACTTCTGAGTAACAAAGAGGGGACTGTTGTGTTGTCTTTTAAGAGTCTGGAGTCATAGACCTGCTTTTATAAATAATTCATAAATCCCAACAAGCTATAAGTAATAAGTTCCATTTGGCTAGAGACTAAGAGATGAGCAAAATTGAAGAGGTGCCGCGATCGTTCGTGTAATAAAAGTGCTGCTGTCAGAGCCCTTTGCTGCCGAGGCTTCTTCCTTGACAAATTGGGGGTTCAGTGGACTGCTCTGGGATGAGAACAGTGTTTCAGTTCTTTGATCTAGACTACAAGCACCTCCTAATGCATTTCTCTTTTTGAGACACAAATGCTTGAGTTTGGGAAGTCTTTCTAGAGTCTGCAATCTGAGGTCCCTGGAGCAGCTGGAGAGAAAAGGCTTGTATATGATCTGGCTTTTCTGTGCACCAGCCAAAGCATGCCTGGTTGTTGTAGTCGATATAAAAATGGCTTATCAGACGGCCTATGTCAAGTTTGCCTCCTTTTTAAATCCGTCACGCCATTCGATGGCTGGGATTTGCCTGTCAGTAGCAATGATATGCAGAGCAAAAGTTATAATCATCTGCAAATCACTGGCCATTGAGATTTAATAGCATCTTCCAGAGACGGAAGCTGCAAGCGACTTGGTGCCCTGCATGCAGGTGGGCGGCTGCTCTTTTATAAGATATTACTAGGATTTCAAATAGAGAGAACTGAACTTGTTTTTGTGAATTATTTACACGGCTCTGACCGGCTAGCACCATTTCATACAGAGAGACCAGCTCTGGAAATAACGGCAAAGAACTCACCAGCTGGGACCCCCTCCTTACCTTTGCTTCTGGCTATTCTGCCCATGAAATTAATGCTCAGCAAAATGTTCAGTGGTGACAGTCCCATTAGACCCAGACGAGAGGTTCTGGGTGTCCCGGATAGAACCTAAAGCATGACTCCACCAGATCTTCCGTGGTTGAAACTGTTCCAGAATTGTTCCATTAACTTGACACCCGGGGCCATGGGCTGTGTTGGCAGCAAACCATCAGTAAAGCTTGTGGCTTCAGTGGTAGAAGCCGCTGGGTCCCCTTTGAAGCCTGTCCACCCAGGGGCCATTCTGCGTGGCTCTGGCCTTTTGACCAAGCCGTGGGCATCCAGACCCTGCCGGCTTTGGTTTGGCCGAGGAAGGTGGTTTGGGAGCTGCCCCATTGCAAACTTGTGCCTCTGGCTGTGGGAGAGTGAACCTCTGTGCCCGGAGGAGACCCGGGTGCTTGGCTGCTGTGCAGCGCGGTGGGAGAGAGGGGAACAGCTTGCCCAGCTGGCAGCATCACACCTTCTCAGAGGAAACCCAAGTGATGTGCCCAGGTGGCAGCACCTTTATTTCACTCCAGATCAGTCTTGTTGTGGTAGCGGCAGCACGGAGGCCACAGCCAGGCCATCCCTGCTGAACCGCGTGTGCACATGTGGGGGTGTTTCTACCCTGTCCTTTGCCATTTTGTATCTTTTTCGGGTTCTTTCACCTGTGAATGGCACCTGCTGCGGTGCTCCGACCTCAGGGCACGAGGACCGCCAAGGCTGGGTGGGTCCACAGCTGGGCTCTCTGTGCATGGACATTCCAGGGCTGCCAGGCCACGCGTCCAGGGGAGTCTTGAGGACCCCCCTCCCCACTCCCCACGGTGCTCCTGCGTCACTGGATGGTGCTCCGAAATTCCTGAGTGCACAGAATTGCTCTTCATAACGTCAAATATTCTAGAAAATGCTGCATGCCCAACTGTGTCTAGAATTTTGAGATGGTGAGCACTTTCATCATGCAGGTTCATGATGGAGTCAGGAACACACACACACACACACACACACCCCAACGCCCCTCAGTGGGAGTTACTGAGGCGCGCCTGTGATTGCTCACCTGTTGGCTCCACCTTATTCTGCATGAGCCGCTAAGACTGCACAGCTTCACCGCGGGCGTTTGAAAGCCGAAGGGGCACGGTCTCGAGTCCACCATTGAGTTAATTCTCTGCTCTGTGCTGTGACCTGGGGCCCCTCCCTCAGTGTCTTTCCCTCCTTTTCGGCCCTCACCTGGACTCCTGCTGCTACAGGTTTTTCTTCCAGCTCAAGGCTTTTCTGACATGGGCATTGAGACAAGGCATCTGTCTCAGACATGGGGCCCTTGCTCGTTTTGGCATTGGGCATTCTCTAGGCCCCTTTCTCATGGAGCGCATAGTCCCAGTTTGGGGAGCACCAGCCACCAACGTGCACATCAATGAATAAGGCAGATCCCGGGAGGGACCGTGCAGTTGACTTAACCCAGGTGGAGGTGTTGGTGGCTGGGACGGCCACCTTGGATGGGGGGACTAGAGAGTGACAGGAGGGATGGCTTCTTGGAGCATCTGGGGGAACATAGAGGACACTGGCCGCGAGGCCAGAACATGCCAACATTCTAGAATCAGAAGGAAGCTGCTGCTGTGGCTGGAGGCCAACGGCAAAGGAGAGGTGTGTGAAATGAGCAAGGAGAGGAGGGCAGGAGTGTAGTCCGAGGGCCAGAGGCAGGAAGTCTGCAGGCTGTAAGTAGCAGATGGATATGGTCTTAGTTAAAATCTGCCACACGCGTTGCCATGAAATGCACTAGGACAGTGTGTGGGACGTCCAGGCCAGTGCCGGGCCCCGAGCTGTGCAGACACAGGCTGACAAGAGGCGGGCCCAGGCCACGGGCCCTTCTGGCTGCCCTTGCAGGTCTCTGCTCTCCTGAGCAGTGGGACTGGTGGCCCTGCTCTCAGAGAGCACCCCTCCCCCGAAGGAGTAGGGAGCCTCAGCAGGGGGTCCTGAGCCCATGGCTTGTGCTCTCTCTCCTTCAGGCTGGCAAATCAGGCTTCTAAAGGTCATGCTCATATAGTCTTATCTGTATCTTAAGGTTAAAAAGCTACTTTTCTGGGCCTCCCTGGTGGCTCAGTGGGTTGAGTGCCGCACTGTGAAGCACCCACTGCACAGCAACGCGAGTTCAATACCCGGCCAGGGAGGGGACCACATGGCGCAGCAGACCTCTCCTGCCTCTCGTGCTGCTCCCCTCAGCAGTGTATTTCGGTCCATCTGCCTATTCTGCTCCCTGCTCTGTCTCTAGTGAGTCCTCTCACCACCCACGCCGCTGGCCTGTACCTCCTTGTATGCATAATCTTTAAAAAAAAAGCTACTTTTCTCTGACATATACACAAGTATATCACGTGTTACTGTTGATAAATAGATTACTATGTGTCCTCCCTGGTGGCGCAGGGGTTAGTCTCAGCACTATCAAGCTATCCTCAGCCACTGGGCATGAGTTCGATCCCCGGCCAGGGAGCTGACCCACATGGCGCAGCAGACCTCTCCTATCTCTCTGGGGGCTCTCCTCAGCAGTGTATTTCAGTACACCTGCCTGTTGCACTACTCACTCTGTCTCTGGTGACTTATTTCACACACATACCCAATAACTCTGGCCCACACCCCAGTTCTTGTATGCGTAGATAAATAAAAATAAATCTTTAAAAAATAATAAACAACAAAACAAGTAAATATACTATTTATATGTAAGCGTAAGTATATGATGATGCAGCCTACTTGTGTATGGTCAGAAGAACTCCTTGTGGTTCCCAGCATGCTTACTGCCTTAGTGGAGTTGCTGGGAATGACTGCTTTTCTCTGTAGCCTCAGTTTTTCCATCTGTAAAAATCAGCTTTCTGCTGATTCTCTACCCTGAGAAGTGATAAGTGGATTTCAGTCAATAGCCTGCAAACATATCCTATGCTACAGACTTTCACTGCTTTCTAGAGAACTTGGGTGAAAGCAGAGGCTTCCTGAGCGTTTATGTTAAAAGAATTGTGGTTGGAAAGTAGAACTTGCTTGCAGGGCCATTTTGAAACATCAGCTCTTTGCCACACAGATTAATACTGGAATTCACATGGACGGCCTTGCTTTAACTAATTTGAAGAGAACGATAAATCATACTTTGGTTTCTTGCAGCCCAGCCAAGCCTGCTAATTGTTGGGGTGGGCTTGTGGTGACAGGGGCCTCTTCCATTTATAATGTACTTGACTTGAGCATTTCTGCATATTTCAGACTTACTGGTCCAACTGCTGGGGCTGGGTCTCAGGTTTTCCCAACCACTCCAGAAAACCATCTATTATACAGCTCTGATCTTTTAGCTATGAATTATGGTCCCCAGGATAATGCTATATGATGAAGTATTGTTTTCTTTATGAGTGTAGGGTCTGGTTGAATACATTAAATCTGCTGCTACCATTTCCAGGTAAAAACTCCAAGTTGTCATATGGTTACTTGGTAAATGTCATATGGTTACTTTAGAAAAAAATGCATTAAATTTTTTATGAAAATGGTGGGTTCCTTGGTCATGCTCCTATGTGCTAATATTGACCGGGTATCACTAGAATATTCTGAAGCATGTAGGAAATGCATCCATCTTTTGAGCATAGACTGAACAACATTACCATTTAACTTTACATAAATTCACTTTGTGTGTGAGTGCGTGTGAAGTCTGAGGAGAATGACAACCATATTTAAAGAATCACATTCCCCGTGAGCTGCTCAGGGCAGCCTCATTCCTGTCAGGTGACCTTGAGGGGTAGACTTGGCCTTGCAGGAGCTTTGTGCTGCATCCATTCCAGTCCAGGGATGAGGTTTCAGATGTTCTGCTCCCAGCAACTTGTGTTTCCAAATTGCCAGATCAATAAAATCCCCCTAACTTTTAGATTCTTCTATTGAGATGACTGCTAACCATAATAACTTGTCTTTTTAAAATTTCATTTTAGTGGAAAAATATTGCTTCTACTAATGTCATCACTGATGTGCCTCCTGTATGCCAGGCACTGGAGCAGGCACATCACACCCTTTTTTCATTGGCTCTACCCTCATATATTACAAAGGAGAAAACTCCACTTTACAGAGGAGGAAGCTGAAGCACAGGATGGAATCAACCTGCCGTGGTTGCATAACTAGTACATTTTGATAGAAGCAGAGTTTTTAAATTGGGAGACTTTATAAAATAGTTTCAGATTTTCAGAAAGATTTTGAAGTAGCAGACAAATTCTCATATACCCACACCCCATTTCCCCTACTGTTAACACCTTACATGAGTATGGTACATTGGTTACAATTAATGATCCACTATTGATACATTATTATTAACTGAAGTTCTTCGTTTGTTTGATTCCCTGAGTTTTCACCTAATGTCTTTCCTGATCTGGGATCCCCTCCAGGACACCTCATCACATTTAGTTGTCATGTCTGCTTGGGTTACTCTTGGCTGTGATAGCTTCTGAGCCTTTCTTGCTTTTGGTGACCTTGATGATTTTGAGGAGGGCTGTTTTTCTGGGGGAATGCATTGTAAGACGCTTCTCTCCTGGAATTGGACTGTGATATTTTTTCATGGTTACTCTGGGGTTATGAGTTTTGGGAAGATCGTAGCACTAAAGGACCGTTTGCTTCATATCTTATCAATTGCACCTTCTAGCAACATCATCTGTGACTGTCGATGTTAATTTTTGTCACTTGGCTAAAGTATCATTTGTCAAATCTCCCATTCTTAGAGTTCCTTTTCCTTCTTTCCATAATGTACTTTTTGGAAGGAAATCTGTATCAGCCCACTCTTAAGAAGTGGTAAGTTATTATCCCCTTCATGGAGGCGAATGTCTATGGAAGTTATTCTTTTACACAGGAGATTTGGCTCTTATCTCTCATTTGCTAACTTATAGTTTAAACCAATATGGAACATGGAATTTATACCTTGCAATTTAATGCAGTGCAGTTTTATTTACTTTCTCGCTTTGACTGCTGTGAGCTCTTTCTGACTTACCCCTTCCTTTCTGTTTTGAGAGCTCCCAGTACTTTCTGACACCATAAGATGCCCCCGGATTGATCATCCCATGTATTTCCTGTTTCTATAACCAGATGTTGCCCAAAGGAGGCATTTCCTTTTGTTGGGAGGTATTAGAGACCAAGATTCGGGTGATTGGTGCGCTTGTTAGCAGTGTGTCATTTTTTTCAGGACCTCTCTGCTAAGAGTGTAAATAAACACGTGTGTACAAAGCCCTGTGTAGATGCATATCAAGAATCATTTTATCTGTAACCAGGAATGTCTGTGTCACGCGGTGTGACAGTCTTCGTTCCAGCCCCTCCCCTGCTGATCTGTACTTCCCAATCTTAAGGTAGTGACACCTGGCTGGGATTCTGAATCTGAGCAGTGCCACTTCAGGTCCCGTTATTTGCTGTTCTGACTCCTGCAGAAGGCTCTAATCTGCTCAGTGGGATGCCGTCACAGATCCTTGACCTGCCTCAGGCCCAACATGTGGCTGGGTTCAGAGCCGTGAGTTTATTTGGGGCCTGTTTGTACCTATTTGAGGCAGCTCAGGCTGCTGTAATGAAATACTCTAAAATGGTGAGGAAGAAGGGGAGGCTCAAACAACAAATACTTATTTTTCACAGTTCTGGAACCGGAAGTCTCAGATCAAAGCTGTGGGTAGTTTGAGTGTCTTGATGGGAGCATCTTCCTGGTACACAGACAGCTGCCTCAGTCTGCATCTTCATAGGGCCAAAGGGGAGAGCCTTGAAACCTTCTGGGGTCCCTTTTCTCATGGCACTGATCCCATTCCTGAGGACTCTGCTCTCACGACCTGATCACCCCCCACCTTCTCATACCATCACATGAGGAGTTAGGGCTTCAACATATGAATGTGTGTGGGGGCGGGGGGGGGGGGGAAGGGTGCGTAGAAATTCAGACTTTGCAAATGCCCTTCTGCTTTGCACCAGATCAGGCTTGTTCTCAGTCCCCCTCAGCCAGCTGGGCCTCCACCAGCTCCGAAGTGGTTTTGCCTCATCCACAGCAGAGGCTGATTGCTTAGTGCCTGTATTGAAGGCATTTGCATTTTCTACCATAGCCTGGGCTGGCCAGTGATGAAAGAAGCCTGTGCTTGTAATAGTCCAACTGTTCAAAGCTAAATGCTCCTTGTACGGCCTCTAGATTGATCACTGCTCACAGTGGGGCTAGACAGGCGCATCCTTTAAGGTGGTCTTACGGACAGGTGACGAGGCTTCGAGAGGTACCGCTTGGGCAGGAAGGTACTTGGGGCTTAGAGCAGCCACTTGCCCATGCCCTGCACTTCCTCTCTCAGATACCTCTTCCCAGTTGATGTGAGCTGTGCAGGGGATGCTCTGACTTGGATGTCTGCCTGTGATGTCCATGTTCATCAGCTGGCTGGCTGGAGTCCCCGTGAGACAGGTGGTGCCCACTTGCCAATGTCTTCTGCCACTTCTGGTGCACCTGGTCCCCTCCAGCCCAGCAGTCAGGAATGGGACCTGTTAGTCCCTGTGATACCAAAAGTCCCTCCTGTTGTTTTTGGAGCTTGATTTACTGGAAACCAGAGAACATTACAATTGGAGTTGATTTATTCAATTTTTTTTGTTTGTAGCTGAAGCGCTCTTTTGGGGAGCATTTTGCAAGTTGATGGAAATGTGTTCTTTATATTTGTCAGTGGGTTTGGGATGTGTCTCCAAGTGGATAACTGAATGTGGGTGCTCATTGATGAGCAGCTTCCTCTAGGGGGTCCTAGGTCAGACTGCCTCCTGCTCTCATTTCTGGAACCCATCCCGTTACTTTGTTCATCCTCACCCACAAGAAAGATCCTTATTCTTCAACATGTTCTCCACATCTCTATGCTTTTGTTTTTATTGACTGCTCTTCTTGGAGCACTTTCATCTCGTTTTAACAACCTTGGCCCATTCTGCATCTCATCCTCAGGGAAGTACCCAGGTTCTGTCATCACGGTGGGTGGCCCAGGGCTAGGTGTTCAGGTCTTCGGCTGGATGCTGATGCCTCTTGTGTGTGTGAAGACCCATTTTCACATGTCTGCCAATGCCTTATGATTGCACTATTCACAACCATTGTGATATTTGACCTTGAAATCACTTAGAAGATGCCACCTAGCTCCCCTCCTACATACTGCCCCCGGTCCTGCTGACTGTTAAAACTCAGCCTCAGTCCTCTCTGCCAGGCCACCCAACTCACTCTGCCTCATCAGACAGGGAGTTCTACCGTCCTGGAGGTCTCAGTGCCTCCTGTTCCTCTCTCAGCCCTCCTCTCACTGTGGTGTCCGGTTGTGGCACCTGTCTCCCCATACCTGCTGAGCCAGACAGAAGGGACCTTCTCTTTTATTTTGAATATAGTCCTTAGGACACAGTCGGTGCTCAACAAAGGTTTGAGGAATGAAAATGGGAGTACAGAGAAGGCTCTGAGGACCTGGCATTTTGTGTGTGGCTCTGTGTGTGTGTGTCTGTGTGTCTGTGTGTGTGCACACACATGCACACACGTCCACTCTCTTCTCTCTTGGGCAGTCCAGACCCTTTAATAAAGTCAAGGCAGAATTTTGGCCGAGTAATAGATTGATATTCATATTGGCAATGAAGCCATTTCCTCTTTTTGAGTCCAAAACCTCCATTTTTTTCCTTTCTGTGGGATCGTGCATTTCAGCCTAGAATGAGCTGGCAAATATTACCTGCTCAGGTTTGCGCAGAGTCCAACGAGCAGGGGCATGGCAGATGAGCAGACACTTCCCACCTTGCCAAGAACGGACAGTGTCGCCTGTGATCCGAAGCTGGTCAGTCTGGGACAGGTGGCTCTGTCCTCTCCCAGTGCTGGAGGAAGCGCAGGGGTAGAGGTTTGGGAAAGGGGCAAGGTCCTGGAACAGCAGTGCTGGAGATGGTTTTGAGGGAACAGAGATTTGAATGGGCAGGACAAGAGCAGACCCATGGGGAGTGAGGGGAGGAGGATCTCAGTGGCGGTGGAGACCAAGACAGTCATGGCATTGTTTATGGGCTGTTGAGAAGGCAGTGAACCCAACAGGCTTTGCGTTGGGGTTGACTGGACCAGTGATGGGGCCTTCTCAACCTGTTTACTGCCCAGATCCTTTTGCTGTTCTTTGCACCCTATGACGCCCAGATGATTGAAAAGACTTTGTCTATCAAATGAATAGTATTGCTTATTTGATGTCCTCATTTTTTACCATTCATTTTATTATTCTGTCTGCTACTCAAGTACTGCCAGTCAGCCAATCGGTGTTCTTAATCAGCACAGTGAGTGTTATACCCCAGAATTGATGAAATTCCAGTTCATAAAAAAACATCAACAGCAACAACAACAACAACAAAAAAAACCTAACTTGATAATTTTATAGCTTGAACAATGCTTTCTTGGTTATTTTAAAATCCAGGCAGCAGTTTCAGCTCATTCTACAAAACCCAAGAAAGATCTGGTAGTTTTTTTGAGCAAAGAAATTGCATGAACTATACACAGGAGAAAGCCGTCTGTGTGTGTGTTGGAAGATAAAAGAGAAAGATGCCTTTATTTACTTATTTCGGATGTGCCAGACACATCATAAAGTGCTCTGCATATATTATCTCTTCTTCCTGACAGTAACCTGTGAGTTCACATACCCCCTTTTTCTCCCCATTTTGCAGATGCTGACGTAGAATCATAAGCTTACCTAGTTTTACTTCGAAGAAAGCCTCCCAATTAGTGAAGGAGGAGTCTGACCTCAGACCCAAGCCCCCGGACTCGGTCTGAATTCTCAATGGCCATATCACTCAGTTCTCTTGGAATGACTGGACTGGGTTGGGCTCCCAAGGGGTCAGAGTAATAATGATGATTAGGCAGGAGGTCCAAGCCAAAGGCCTGAGAAGTGAAAGTATATGTTTAATAGTAGGTCTCCTGCACACAAGTCTTCAGAATAGTTTTATTGATGCTAACACAGAACTGGAATTAGCCCAGGCCTCTGGCAAGAGAATGGGCAAACTCTGTAGTATTCACATGTAACAAAATACTATTCAAGCATAAAGACGATCAGAATGTTGATATAACAACAAAATTGAACCTCAGAACTATAATTTCAGTAAAAGAAACTGTTCACTGGAAATGAACATTCTGTATGATTCCATTTAAATAAAATTCTTAAAATTAACCCATGATGGATGAAACTCAGAATGTGGGCTTTCCTCTAGGAGATGGAAATAGAGGCTGATGTGCAAGAGGCAGGAGGGAACTTTCTGAGATAGTGGTAACGCTCTGTCTTGGTACGGGTTAGCCTGTGCAGGTGTATGCATTTGTCCAAACGCAGACATTGGACACTTAAAAATTGTACACTTGACTGTATGTAAATTTTACCTTAAAAAGAAAAAAACTTTAAACATTGAATTCTGGTTCACGATGTACCCATTGAAGTATCTGAGGGCATGTATAAGGCTGTCTTTAACTTACTTTGAAATGCATCCATAAAACCAAATAGGTGTATTGATGGATGAGATGAGGTATGGCTAGATGGATAAATATGTGATGAAATGAGTATAGTGTGATGTTAGTGGTTCGTGTTGGTGTGGTTCTGTGGTATTCCTTATAAAATATTTTCAACTTTGCTATATGTTTAAAAACTTGATAAAGAAATCTTGAGAAGAAGAAGAGAGAGCCCGTTGAGTCTTTCATGTGAGTGGAGATCAGGTGACTCAGTCCCCACAGCTGCACAGGTCAGCCAGAGGTTGCACAGCCCCAGAGGCAGAGGCAGCGCTTGGGGCCTGGCTCCAGGTGAGGAGGTTCCGGGTGAGAGGTGGGTAAGGAGCAGACTCTGCACGCTCTGCTGATTTCCTAGAGTTACGTGGCAAAGTGCCACCGGCTTGGTGAAAATGCGATAGAAATATGTTCTCAGATGATTTTGGAGGCTAAGATACTGAAGTCAGCATGTCCCAGGAACCCTGCTCTTGCTGAAGCCTTTGGTGGGAGGCCCTTCCTTGCCTCTTCCAGATCCCGGAGGCTCCCAGTTATCATCCTTGGTGCCCCTTGTCTAAAAGCTGCTGCTCCAGTCTTCTCCGACTGTCGCGTGGTGTCTGAGTCCCTTCCTGGCCTTCTGAGGACATCGTCAGTGGATAGTGTCCTCATCTTAATGGTATCTGCAAAGTCTGCTTCTAACCAGGGTCATATGATGAGGTTCAGCTTGGACTTGAGTTTGGGGGGGGTACCATTCAATTTTGACAGGTGACCAACCAACCTGGAGGGCCCAGAATGAGGAAAAAACTTGATGGGAAGAACCAGGGTTGGAAGGAAAGGGGCTGTAAAATAGGCAGGAAATCTGAGGCGAGGCAAGAAGGCCACTGATTAAATTTAATGCGAGAGAGAAAGAAGGACCCTGGAGAGAAGAAAACAAGGCCAGAAGACTTTCGAGGAAAGGGCCAGGCCTCAGCCACAGGCCTGTATATACATTTATCTCCGAATATCTTAAGGAATTAAAATGTAAATCTTGGAAATTAAATCCATGGGTATAGTGTAAACAGAGAGACTTTTGCAGAACAGACAAAGCTGTTCTTTTTCCTTGTTAAACAGCCATGGTGGGAAACCCTGGCCGTATGCACAGGTTTTATTTGAAATGGATTAAGATTCATGATGAGTGAATCTCTCAAGGATTGGAGGTGCAGTTCTCATAAACCCTCAAAAGTTCAGCTCCTTATCTGAGGCTTATCCAAACCTGAGGAAACCTTTGAGGCCAGAGTGGAGGTTAGGGACCTCCAGCAGCTAAAGTTAATATCCTGCATCAGGAAACCACCTGCACTGGAGTGAGGGCAAGGGGAGGGGGGTGAGTGGGTGAGAGAAGCCTATGAATTCAGAAGCGGGTCTTGCTGTGGTTTGGGGCTTCCTGGGCGCTTGGACCACCTAGTCTCTTTGGTGGAGGGATTGCAAGTTCAGTCATTTGCACCCTTTTGGAGAAAGGCAGTGTGGGCTAGTTACTAATTATTCAGATCTTTTACCATGTTTGGTTCTCACAGCAGCTTATGTGATGTGGCTGCTGGGATACCTGGCCTGGAAGCTCCCTCTATTGCCATCCCCTTCTCAACTTGCTCTGTCACTTTCTCAGAACTCCCCTGGACTCCTTGATCACTGGTGTCTCAGGGCTCTAGAACCTTCGTCCTGTAGTTGGCTACCCTTTGTTGGGTAGCCACCTCCTCTGAGATGTCTCTCTGACTGTCCTTGCTAAAGTTTTACTCAGAGACTCTCTCCATTTCCTGGATTAATTTCTTGGTAGAATTGGTTGCAAGTGAGGGGGCGGGTGGGAAAGTGTGCCCCCCAAATTTACATCTCCCTGGAAACTCAGAACATGACCTCTTATAGAAATAGAGCTAGTTAAGGATCTTGAGATGAAATCATCTTGGATTTAGGGTGGGCTCCAATTTATTAATTGTCCCTCCTAGAAGAGGAGAAGGTGCAGAATGACACAGAGAGGACACAGGAAGACAGAGGCAGGGGTTGGAATGGCTTTGTTCATTTGGGACTCATTTTTCCTTGCTGCTCTTCAGCTAAAATGAGTGCACAGGCCTTGCTGTGTTATGCCCCTACCTCCCAGAGTCTAGAACAGTGCCAGACACGTCATAAATACTCAAGAAATATTTGTCAAAATAGTGGACTTAAGAGAATTATTGTCTTGATCACTGGTTCATGAAACAGACACCAAAAAAGTTTATTAACCTGCGTGGAGTAACACATTGGAAGAGACAGGATTCTAACTCTAGTCTTCTGGTCTTCAAATTCAACTTTATTATGTCACATTACAGCAGTTTTGCTGTTGCTTCAAAAAAAATCATCCTTAGTATCTTTATTATGGGCTTTCTAATCTCTCTAGATGATATCTTGATTGTATGGACATGAACCTGACTTCAAAGTGATTCAAAATTCATTTTGTTAAATAAAATGAACAAATCATTAGGTGTGACAGTGCCCAAGTTAGTCAGAAATTATGGCTTTAGGGTATGATTTTTCCCGAGTCCAAGTTTCTTGGGAGAAGACCCATCTTCTTATCTCCAGAGCCTGGTATCAGAAGGTACTTAATGAACATGTGAAAGGACGTCTGATGCTGGCTGGATGGATGACTTACAGCTCTACAAAGAAGGTAATTCTGGAAAAAACTTATTTTAATTCTTTTTTAATTTAGAGAAAATTATTCTATATGTAGCTACTATGAAAGTACATATCAGCATTCCATTTGTTAATATAGATGCTTGACTCTGTGTTTGAGGGGATCAATAGTATATGAAATCTTTGTTTTTTCTTATTTTTTCAAAGCCACTAGAGCGTGGTTGTTCTGAAATCTAGAAAGAGTGTAAATATGAAGCAGAAATTTCATGTCACAACAAACTGGCATTTGGAAGGCGTGGGGACATTTTTGGGTACAATAACTAACTGATGGGTGAGAGAGCAGGCAGGTCAGCGAATTTTCTCATCTGTAGAATGAAGGGATTAGACAACATCTTGAAAACTCTTCCTGTACAGTCAGTTTATTATTCTGTGAAATGATATCTCACTATTGTTTTTGCATTGTGCTCTAATCTGTTTTCTGTTGTGTTTTTACATACATTTTTATCTTTCCTTCTTAATTTGATTTGAAGATTCTCCTTCATCATTGCATTTTCAATAGCATAGTTAGATGAGGGTGGATTTGCAGTTAACTTCACCAAGTGTAGGCTATCCTGAGATTCCCAACATTTTGGAAACAGCTCAGGACTGTGTAATTTCTGTGAATTTGCTCTTTGTTTGAAAAAGTGATATGTGGGTTTCCTAAAAGTCAATCAAAAATTTGCAGGGAGATTTAGAAGCTTTATTTGAAAGATTTCTAAGCCAAGTGTTCTGATCCATGCCCTTCTTTGTGTCTGGTGGGGATTCCCATAGGGGAGACGCTCAGTTGGCAAAACACCTTCAAAAACCATCTCTTTTGCCTGTTTTTAATCTCCTCTTCGCCCATTCTCTTAGACTTTACAGATGATGTAGACAGAATAATAGCCTACCAAAGAATTTGCATCCTCATCCCTGAGAGTAGCATATATGTTGCATGGGGGAAAAGACTTTGCAGGTTTAAGTAAGGATCTTGATATGAACAGACGATCCTGGATTGTCTGCTTGGGTTCAACCCGATTGCAAAAACCCTTGTTAGAGATGTGGAAGGATCAGAATCAGAGAAGGAGATGTGAAATCAAAAGAAGTAAGAAGAGAGATATTTGAAGCTGTTGTTATGCTGTTGGCATTGAAGATGGAGGAATGGACCATAGACAAGTAACGGAAGAAAAGACAAGAACAGGATTCTCTCTAAGATGATCTGCTCATTAAACAGTCCCACTAATACCTAGATTTTAGATCTCTAACACTGTAAGATAACAAAAGTGTATTGTTTCAAACTGCTGTTTATAACAATTAGTTAAAACAGCAATAAGAAATAAACACAAATGTCGATAACTTTACTGTTAGATTAAAAATGCCAAGGGAATTTGGTTACTCGGGTATGATGATTCCATGTTCTTTCACCTAGTTAACATTTATGCAGCATTTTTTATGTGTCAGGCACTGTGCGAGGCACAAAGTGGTTTGTGCTAGATTAAAATAAATGCTTTAACATATGTATGGTCCTTATGGCGATGACAGTTTCATAAGGAGGGTAAGTATAAGAATAAAACCACATATTTATATATGAATGGTGGGCCAACCAAGCACCTGCTTAGGATACCTATCTCTTAGGATTTAAAATTTTATCAAATAAAGCTTAGAAAATACTATACTTAGACAATTATCTAAAAGAGAATGACCTGTGTGTGGAATAAATAGTTTTTTTCTCCCACAGATTTATTTATTGATGCATACAAGAACGTGATACAGGCTAGAGTCATGGGAGGTGAAAGGATTCACCAGAGACAGATGGGGAGCAGAACAGGCACATTGACTGAAATATACTGCTGAGGGGAGCCGCGGGTGAAGCAAGAGAGGTCTGCTGCACCATGTGGGTTCCCTCCCTGGCCGGGGATCAAACGCGCACTTCAGTGCTGCAGATGCTTCACAGTGTGGCGCTTAACCTGCTGCACCACCAGGGAGGCCCGGAACAAATAGTTTTATAAATACTTTTAGATAAGAAGTCGAACCTTCTTCCTTGGATAGGGTTAGGTTTCATGGGATGGGATTTGCAAATTTGGGCCTGAGCTGAATTGCTAGGAACTTGGCAAGGAAATTGGAGTGCTCCATCTGACATAACACTCATTTTATCCTCTATGTGAATGTTGTACAAGTATTTGAAGACTGTTATTTTTAAGGGAACAAAATTAACAGGGTACCTGGCATGCCAAGTACCTCAGTCTGACTGTGAAAGTAGTACTGAAAAGATAGAACTAAGTCAGTAAGACGATTGAAGGTAGGGAAGGAGTTCTGGAAGACACTGTAAGAATCTCAGTGGGAGGAGATGGTTTGTAAACTTGACCATGAAGGAAAAGAAAATATTTTAGAGTAGGAGTTGACAAATTATGGCCTGACAGCTGGCTGCCTATTTTTGTAAATAAAGTCTTGTTGGATCACAGCCATGTCTATTCATTTAAATATTTTTTATGACTGTGTTTACTATGCAGTGGCAGAATTGAACATTTCCACAAAGATTGTGTAGTCTGCAAACTGACATTATTTGCTGTCTGAATGAGTTTGCTGAGCCTCACCTCCTTTCTTGTGTCTCCATAACAGGTATATGATCAGAAGCCATGATGAATCAGAAATCTCAGAAATGTTCTCTTGGTCTGTCTAGGGAATTTAGATACGTATATTGATGGAGTGATGAAATGTGTCTGCTGGGGTCCCAGAGGTGCTCCTAAATGCTGACTTTAATTCAATGATGTAGTAAACAATTATTTTATTGAGCTAACATTGGTTTATAACATTCTGTATTTCAGGTATATAATATTTTAATTTGACATTCCTATGTGCTGCATAATGATAACTCCTCAAAATCTAATTTCCATCCATCACCATACATTTGATTCCCTTTACCTGTTTATCTTAATCTCCTCATAAATATTAGTCCATTCTCTATATCTAAGAATCTGTTTTCACTTAGTTTGTTCATTTGCTCTGTTTCTTTATGTTCCAAAAATGACTGAAATTGTGCAGTATTTGTCTTTTTCCAACTGACTTATTTCACTTAATATAATCCATTCAGGGTCTGTTCATGATATTGCAAATGGCAAAATTTCTTCTTTTTTTGTAGCCGTTAGTATTCCATTGTGATTTTTTTTATCCATACATTCTCATCATGAATGCTTAGTTTCTTACCACATTTTGGCTATTATAATAAGTGCTTCAGTGAACACAGGACTCAAATCTTCTCACATAGAAATTAGTATTTTTATATTCTTTGGTTAAATATATCGAGATAGAAGAATGAGGTCATATGGTATTTCTATTCTTGATTTTTTGGTGTGGTTTGTTTGTTTATTTGTTTGTTTATTTATTTATTCTTACAACGTTTGCCTTCTTTTCTCAGGTGTAGTCCCCATAGAATTTCCACTACCAATTCACCCAAGTACCATCACCATAGTCCCTTGTGCTCTTCCCATCCCTGCCTTGATCCCGATCCCTCCCTCTCCCCTGAGATTTAGTCAGAATGTCTCTAATTTATAGTAGTCTGTTTATTTTTGTTTTGTTGCAGTTGTTATTTTTTCCCTTGATCTCTTATATTCCTCTTATAAGTGAAACCACCCAGTAGTTTTCTTTTTCCTTCTGACTCATTTCTATTCTTGAATTTTTTAAAGACTATCCATAATGTTTTCCATAATGGGTACATTAATTTATATTCTCACCAACCATGTGCAAATGTTCCCTTTTCTCCATGTCCTTGCCAACACTTGTTGCTTTTTGTCTTTTTGACAGTAACCATTCTCGTAAGTGTGAGGGAATATTTCATTGTACTTTTGATTTGCATTTACCTAATAATAAATGATAATCAACATCTTTTCATGTGCCTGTCCTTCTTTGGCAAGATCTTCTGTCCACTTTTTAATTGGGTTTTGTTGCTGAGTTGGGTGAGTTCTTTCTATATTTTGGATACTGATCCCTTGGTGGAAATATGATTTTCATCTAACTCAGTAGTTTGCCCTTATTTTGATGGTTTCTTTCACTGTGCAGAAGTTATCTAGTTTGTGAAGTCTTACGTGTTTATTTTTGCTTTTCTATCTCTTCTGGTAAACAGTTAGTGATGCCCTGTTATATATGTGGGATTCAGTAGGCTAAGAGTTGATCATCCTAAAAAAAGAAGAAAAAGTTTCTCAGTGGTTTTGTGTTTTAATTATTGAGCATTGGTAATCCATGGATACAGGATAATTCTATATCAACCAGAATACTTAATTATTTAGAAAACCAGGCCTTGATCCAGCTAAGGATTGTGTGCTTAGTTAGATATCGACAAGCGTTATACCAGAAATTTTAATTAACCTTTCAAACTCTTTTTCGATTTCTTCGGGATAAATTAGAGAGCAGAGAGTGTCTGCTGGGTTCATCTACACTGAGGGGGAGTTTAAAGTTAACCCAGAAAGGTGAGCTGGGTCAGGAATGATTCATTGGAAATGGCTTTGTTTTCTTGAGTTTCTGGTGGGAAAGCATTCATGTGGTTATTTTTAGGAATTCTATTCTTATTTGTCTGTCAGCTTAGGCAACATCGATTTACCTAACAGACCGAATTCGTATATAGTAAAAGAAATTCACGGAAGTATTTAGAAACGACTTTCTGCATGTATAGCAAGTTGAGAACAAATCATTAGTAACTTGCTGGCCATCCTAAGGCTGCTCATTTAACGAGCTTCCTTTTCATGGGTTGTTGACCCTGGTTGGTTTGGGACATGCTGTCACAGGTCTGTGACGGTCAGGGCGGCTGTGTGGAAACAGGTCTGAACACAAGATGACCCTCGCTGGGCTTGGTCCAGAGGCTATCTGACCCCTCTGCCTGTTTTCTCAGGGGGGAGAACACAGAATTTCTCCAATAAAAGCAGGGTTTGTGTCTCTTCGGAAACTGTTCCTTCTCTGCTGACTGCATTAGAAAATACTAAACAGATGTGATTGATGATGAGGGATTGGTTAGTTTTCTTGTACGTGGGACTGATGAAACCTTTTATCTGTTTATCCTCAATGTGCCGTCTTTTTTTTTTTTTTCTTTCTACTTTATCTTACTAAAATGTGTTTGGCTTTATTTTCCTTTGAATGGTAAAAAGTATGTTAATAGATATTTTAAGAATCAACTCAAAACCCCCAAAGTCTTAACAATCCTTACTGTTTCCTTCCCCTTCCCAAACTTTAATAGCCCCTGGTGTGGGTGTGGAGGTGGCAGGAGGCTTTTGTGATTTCCAAACCTGCTGTTTGAACAATTGGCTGTTATGACTGCAGCAACATAATTGCTCTTAAAATGCCTTGAATAATAAAATAAAAAAATCTATTTTTATTTTATAATCTTGAGGCTCCTTGGCTTCCATTTTCCCAGGCCATTTTAGTAACTTCTGAAAATTAGCCTGATGAATATGGTTTCCCAGCTTGATCAAAGAACAGCTCTGTCCTAGGGCTTGGCTGTGTCTGCATGGAAGGGAGCTGGGGAGAGATGGAGGGAGTGACATTGTAAAAAGGGTGTAGGGATTTAATTCCTAGATGGCAGTTCTTTCTGCCTTCTCTTGGCCACTTAAAAGGAAGCATGAAGATAACCAACAAGTGGTCCATTCTCCTCTGGGATTGCCTCTGTTTCTCCACACTGGGCTGAGATGGAAGGGGCAGCAGCTCTTATTTCTGGATCATTCTTGGTGCCCGTACCTTCTTGCTGGGGCGGCCAATTTGGGTCTTTAGTACCATGGAGGACTCGGGCACCTTGAGTTTTCTGTGTTTTTCTGACCTTGTTTTCAGAGGACATGTTTGGGCTGAGGCCAGATGGATAAGTGCTTGTGAGCTTTGAGAGAGGACGCCACTGGGCTGGGGGGTGCTAAGCAGCTTCTTCCCATTCTAGTTGGATACTTTATGGATCAGCCCGAGAACAGAGCAGCTCTGTGTGTGCCTTGGACCACGCACTCACCTCTTACCACTTGTCACATCTGACCAGGTGTGATTAGGGCTCAGGAGAGAACCATCTCAGCTGACTTCTTGAGGGACGGTGGCAGTGCCAAGGGCAGGTCATGGAATGCAGGGCTCCTACCATCTAGGGCCGGGGGGTGGGGTACAGGCAGAAGTCTACAGCCCCTTTCTGAGGGCAAGAGACCCAGACACTGGGTCTGCAAGCCCAGACTCCTGCCCTCTGGTAGGGAGGAGGATTTATTTGTTTGCATTAAGATGGATATCTCGGCCCCAGGAATGATGAATGAGGCTGCCTATTCAAAGCAAGGACATTTTCTCTCAGTACAGGCAAAAAGACCCAAGCCGCTTGTGAGGAACAAAAGGAAGAATTCATTTCGACTCAACCTGGATAACTAGCACTAGGGTTATCCAGGTAGCTCCTAACCTCATGCTGACTGTAACTAGGATTTGTTCGCTCTGCCCCAGCCACTGCCACGCAGGCCATTATTTTCTTTTAAATACTTTGCTTCACTTGAAACTGCTTTCTGGTATTTGGAGACTTAAGGAGACAGTCTGGTAAAACCTTGTAATTTTCCCTGGCAATGTGTAAGTCAGCCCTTCTGGTAGGGTGAAAGGTTTAGTTAACATTAAGTCAGACTGTAGGAAGCTGTACGGCTTGGAACGTCAGTACCTCACAATGTGGCTGCTGAAAGGTTTATTGCCTTTTGCCAAAAGAAGCCATTCTGATTTCATTTTTGAAAGTTACATTGAAAACTCAGAATATACTTTCTTTATAATTATGCTTCTTATTTGGCAACATATGGTGAAAATTTATACGGCCTATCAATGTGAAAGAACAGAACTGGGGCTCCAGGCTTTTATGGTGATTACATCTACCTGTATGGGGGCTTTATGTGCTTGCAATTTGAATCATTTATAGATGCATACTCAACAGAGTTCTAGCATAACTAGTACTGGGGGGTTTTTTGCTGACTAAATGATAGGCAAAGCAATTTTCAACAAATGTCTCCCAGTAGGCTGTCATCACAGAAGCCTTGTAATATTGCTTTTTAACCTTAGCATTGGCAGCTATCCAGAAATTATTGCATTGATACCAAACTGCCTTGCACCAGGCAGTTGCCCTTTTCTCCATGGGAACCCAGTGAACTCTCAAGTAGGTGCCCACTCCCCCCTCGAACCCCCTTGTTTTTATTTCAGGGAGATGTTTTACCTGTGCTTGTTCAGCTGTGGGTAGCCAGGCACACTGGAAGTTTAAAAATATAGCAGAACACTTCTCTGGGTTGTGTTATGTCTTTAATGCATTCAATTAACATTCAGAGTTTGTCACCAAATAAATGGCGCATGGGTGGCACAAAGGGAAGGGAAGGGAAGACCAGGTTTTGCAGGTTGTGTGTGTGGATGTGGTAAAGACAGACACAGCTTCCGCTTTCCTTTCTTGCAGAACCTTTCTCCTTCAGAAGCTTTGGGGATCTGGTATGTGTGGGAGAGGATAGTGTGTTGAGACTTCTGGGGAAGGGCTGAATGAAAGGCATCCTGCCACTTCCCACTGCGGTGGCGTCCAGTGGCAGCAGCCTTCAGATCTCTGGGAGAACCTTTGTCTCGGTCTGTACTGTCCTAGGGGCCCTGGAGGAGGCTGCGGACCCAGCTCCTGTTACAGGGCATCCTTAATATAAAATGGGTTTGCCTGACTGGGTCCTCACCCGCACGCTCGAATGGCACTTATAATGCCCCAACTGCAGGCACACACAACAAAGGTTAATAAAGGGTTTTATTTACAAGGGAAGGAGAAATAGCATAGTGAATAACACAAGGGGAAGAGAGGGCTACAAATCTATAAATATCCTACCAGTTCCTTGGAGCTGGAACCCAACGGTGCGCTGAGAGCTGACTCCCAAGGAAAAAGCAACCCTCCCAAGGCCCACGTGTCTGCCTTTATACTCAGCCTGGCTGCTCAACTCCACCCTCAGGTCCCAGTGATCCACTCTTCGATAATGACCTTATGGGATTTGTAGTCCTTGGATCTTGTAGGTCTGGAATGGGGGTCGAAGTCCATAACCTATTTGTGTAATCCATTCAGGAGGGTCTTTCCCCCTAACACTCCCTCCTCTCTCCTGCTGAGGAGCCCTGGCCCCCATGGACCTCATTTCCTGGGGGAGCACCGCTCGTCTCTCCCACAAGGTCGAGAGGAGCAGTCTGGTGACTACAGTTAACCTTGCACACTTCGCACTTGTCAGGGTTAGACGTGCAACACTCTTCCATCCCAGCTGACATCTGCTGGCAAATTCTAGTCAGCCTCTCTGTAGCTCAGGTTCTGCTCCTGCAGATTCAACTGAGTGACGTCTGGTTTGTTGACTTGGCGAATGTGGAACCATGGGTGAAAAAATGACCACATAGAAGCAAAGCTGCGCTGTGGAGGCCCTTGACTGTTTTGCTCAAGCATCAACTGTGTTTGCTTCTAGAAGTTTGATAGCAGGCAAGTCATCAAGTTGTGCGTCCACTTGCTCCTGTCCTTGACACAAAGCACTATGAGGACACAAAGCACTTCACAGAGGTGAAATTTGATCTCCAGTGGCTCATCTCACTGGCGAGAGCCTGCTGATGATCTCTGTGGCCATGGGGCTCTGGGTCCCACCCCCAGGTCTTCCCAGCTGTATCCACACTGCTCTGTTGGGTGCCCTCCACTCTCTGGGTCCCTCTTTGCTTTTCCTTGCCTGGGGCTCTCTTCCTGCCTGAAATACCTCCCTGGGGGACATTTGTCTTCTCATAAGAGCTTTACCCATCTTCACCTTCATCAGGGAAAAAGATCTTAAAAAAAACCTCTGGCCTAATGCATTTGCCTTGACCTTCTAAAATGATGAGTGCTATAAATGGAGAAATAGATAACTATTATATATCCATGGTACATAGAGAATTCTGTCCTGGGCTGGAAAGACAGTGTACTGGATAAAATTGGAAATGTAAACGGTAATAGAAAATCAAAGTGTTGAATAAAATTGTGGAAGTCAGTGGTCTTCTAGCTACCTTCCTTATTTTCATCTCTTCCAAGATGTTTCATTCAGCAAGTATAAATGAGTGAAAGAATTTCAGAACCTGTTTATGTAATGATTCTGCTGTGATCGGCACTTAAACAGAATTAAACTTGAGGTTGTTAATGTAGGTAGTTGCAAAGGTAAATGTTGCCCCCAAGGATAAAACCTGCTTTGGAGAGTAACTGGAGTGAGTGAGTGAGTGTGTGTGTGTGTGATTGTGGTGGTGGTGGTGGGAGGAAAAGGGCGATGCAAGAAGGAGAGAAGCTGGAAGGCAGATAGGAAGACAGACATAGACATAAATGCACCAAGAGTACAAATAAGATTTTTCAGGAAGGATTCATTAACTGGTGCAGGGGGCATGTTCATATAAATTAAAAATGCCTACCATCTTTAAAAAATGTGGTATTACATGTATTCAATTGACCATTTAAGTCATTTTTGAATGGACAATTCCATGTCATTAAGTATATCCACATTGTTGTGCAAATGTCACTACTGTCCATTTCTAGAATTTTCTAATCATCCTGAACTGAAACTGTACCCATGCAACAACGACTTCTCATTCTCCCCCTCCCTGGTCCTTGGTAACCACCCTTCTGGTTTTTGTCTGCAAATTTGGCTGTTTTAGGTAATACATAGAGAGAATCATCCTTCTCTGTCCAGCTTCTTCCTGTCGCCTTGTGGAGACTGGCTACATGGCCAGCCCTTTGTGGTAAGGAAGCCAGTGCTCCTTCTTTTGAACCGCAGGTCCCATGGTTACCTCTAATGGCAGAAACCCCACTCAGTCTGTCTAATCTTAAGTGATGCCTTTTCCTCTTCTAAGTTCCTGTATTCTGCCTGTCACCCTCCTCTCTTCTGTCTGTGTGTAATAATATATAAATTTATAATTTAGTTCTTATTGCTTAGATTATAGGATTAGAGAGATCAGAAATCTAGATAGGTGGAGCCAGCCACAGTGCTTAGCATATAGTAAGTGCTCAATAAACACTGTAGGATAGAAGAAGACGTATCTGTCTCTGGCCTTGGCCAAAAATTGTCATGACTTCACGTGCGTGTCTGTGTTGAGTCCTTCGGAGATAAATGCTAACTCAACGCTTCTTATTAGAATCTGCACTGTCTTCGCAGAGACCTTTCATTTCAAATGTTTAGATTTCAAGTTCCCCTCTCCCCTTTTAAAACCTGACAAGGTTCTAGACTGCTTTTCTCTAGTCCCTCTGTTGCTGTGTGCTTAGAGAAGGTCAACAAATTTTAACATCATCCAGATAAAACACAATTAAAAGCTAAAATCTCCTACAGAAAGTCAGCCCTTGTGTTCAGCTAAAATGACTTCTGGATGAGCTTCTTCATTGGATTATCCAAGCCACTAACTCCTAGATTATCATGTTAATTAGACTTTATTAATATTAAAAATAAGATAGCTGTTCTCAGGCATGGGAGATAAGAACATAACTTTGTGAATAAGCCCTCGGGCTTAGTGGGGCCTCCCTGAGGACAGAGTCCAATTTACTCATGGTGTGAAGGAGAAAATTGCTGGCAGGTACTGTCGGGGACCCCAGAATTCTCCAGAGATGCTGTCCACACAGGCGCTGGACCCCAGGCTCTGACCATCTGATCATTCATTTTGTGAGTGAAAAACAACACATTTAACATATTCCCAGAATATTTACATACACAGAAGGTTGCCTTTGTCCTAGAATACTTGGTGCTTTTATTACCTAATACAAATATGGCAACCATCTTTTTTTATACCTGGTTGCCTTTAAAACCCCTTCTCCCATCCACAGTAATGCTCTGATCATTTAAACAGCACAGTTATCCGAACATACCTATGAAAAACCTCAAGTGATGCCTTCACTGAATTCTGACACTGAAGTTCCCAAGGATGCTATTGGTTCATGTGACCCCATGTGAACGGATCACCATCTAGCTTCTGGGGTACAACATGAAGGGATGGACATTAGCTTGAACCCGGCGAGGGGGAAAAGCACTTAACTTTGCTTAAGACTCAAGGGACTTGGGATAAGAATTGCAGTTAAAATTGTTGTGCTTCTTTGGGGGAAGAAAATCATATTCCTGATAAATACGGTAGTTTCATTTGCCAGGAAAATCTCATTTCTTTTATGTTCTGTTCACCTGAAATGCAAATAGGAGTTTGGTTGCGATTAATTAAGCAGATGATAGATGGCACTTAAAATGAGCATCAGCGTTTCCCGTCTGTGTACAGAGCACAGAGATAATTGGATGGGAAACAATATGGCATTTAAATGTTAAATGTGGGTTATTTTTAAAAAGAACCTTTCCCCTTTGACTTATATAGCTAGGGAGAGATTGGCCTCTCAGAATTGTGGGGTGTCTCCGACATCTGGGCAAGCCAGTCAGCGGTGCCACACCCCTCCTCTGTAAATGCCCCGTTCATTTGGCTGTTGGCAAGACCTCACCTCTCGGTGCCTCCTAATGAGGAGCTGCCACCACCTCTGCGTGAAGTAATGTGGCTTTTTTCTCTTGTCACTTAGTTCCGCAGGGGGTGGAGGGGGTGTCAATTTTCATCATTGCTGAAATCCAAACCTATTTGAAAAGTGGGAACTTGGCCCAGGACTGTTTTAAGTGCACCAGAAGCTCCCCTCGTCCCCAGGGCCGGTGCCTGCTGCCCTCTCAGACCCGGGGTGTCACTTCTGGGTCCTCTGCTGGGCGCCTGGTTTGGCCATAGTACAGCTGCTCCAGGCTGACCCTGAGTTCCCAGGCTCGGGAGGAAATGGGCCTTGGTCTTCCTCCCTCAGGCCAGCCCCTCCCCCAAATAAATAAAGTAAAATAAAATGAAAAGGTTCAAAGCTGCAGTTTTCCTGCAGGTGCACAGAGTCCACACCTGGGTATCCGCTTGGGGACCCCACTCTGGGATGTTGCAGATAACATAGTAAACGTTAGAGCAGCAGCCAGGGGGCGGGGCCTTTGCTGCCCTGCTGGTGCGCAGCCCACTCTGAGCTGAGAAAGTGTGTGCAGGTGATTTTTAAGGAAAGTGTCCCTAAAGAGATGAGGAAGGGAGCAGGGCAGACTGGCCAGGGAGGGCGGAGTTAGTGTGAGTTCAGAGGGAGCTCTGTTGGGCACTGCGGGCCCCTAGGGAAGGGCGTCCGGCACCCAGGCTCTGTGCTTTGGTCCTGGACCAGCGCACAAAACCCCAGCTGCCCGCAGCCAGCAGGCCCCAGTGACCGGCGGCCGCCTGCCCAGGGCCTCCCACTTTGAGATGCTGGCCAGCCTCCAAGCAGTACAGGAAGGCTGCAGGGGAGCTGCCCTCTCTGCTGTGACATCCTCCGAGAGGCCTTCCAGCTCCAGCCAGAGCAGCCCTCCAGGGAGCCCAGCGGCCATGCCTCCTCCTTTTGGGGCTCCGGCCCCCACCATGGCCAGGGGCCACCTCAGACCTGCTGGGGGCTTGGTTTGGGACAGTACCAGGAGCGTCGGGTCCCAGCCAGGCCCAGTGAAGGCGCACATGTTGCTCCTGCAGGGAAGCACTCACCTGTCTTCTGCTGGGCACACGAGGCATTTCTGCACACAGGGAGGGAGAGCTGAAGGATGCTGTCGTGTGCACCTGGGGAGGGCGGCGTTGTCCATCTCCCTCCAAGCCCTGCCAACCTCGCCCTAACAGTCGGCGGGGGGTGACTGTTCCTGGCGGGCTGTAATATTCAGGGACTGGCGTGGCCTCCTGGGCACTGTGGCAGGTAGCTTCTCTGTAGTGTGGAAAGTCCGTGCCCTGATTATTGGAGGTAGGAAAACTGCCTGTGGGGCCCAGCGTATACAGTATTGGAGGGATGAGAATCAAAAAGCCTGTTAACACTGGATCTCATGAACGGTTGTGCTGATGCACCAGCAAGTGGCTTTCTTGGACGGCTGCATGAGGGGTGGGCACTGCGTTTGGAAATGCTCTGTGCAACCTCAGGAAGCACTCTCAGCTGCCAGCAGCCTGGAGCGCTCCCAAGCTCTGGCCAAGGCAGTGACCTTCTGAGTAGTAAATTTCCCAGGGGAGGCAGTGGGTGATGCAGAGAGCATTTACCCAGAGATCTGGAGATCTGTCCCAGGTCATGAGAGTGAAATGGCACATTCTCTGAGGAGGCTGGGGGGGAGCAAACACTCTCCCAGGCTTTAGGTTGCTTGAGCATCATCGGGGACACACAGGTGGGCAGTGATGCTCCAATAGGGGACCCTGGTGTGTTACCAGAATGCTGTCAGCCAGCATCGGCTTCTTTTGACCTCTCTGAGTGAGAATCCCTCAGAGTAGGTGAATGAGCAAGAGAAATGTAGGGAGACTCAACTTGCAAGCATCCTGATTATTCCAGGAGAGCAGGGGGCTGGGAAAAGGAACAACTTGGTGGTTGCCTCATATGTCTCTTGGCCGTATGTCAATATGTTGCCCTCCTTATACTGGGCTCTGCCTGCTTGGTGCGGAAGTTGGGACAAAAGAGCATCATACTAGACTAACCAGTGTTTACCTCACCGTCTTGACCTGCAGTAAATTACCCTTCCAGAGTCCAGATCTCTCCAGGAATAGATGAGACAGAGCGCAGTGCTGGAGACAGCGAGACATCACATAACAGGTGCATTTCAAGGTGTCGGTGGACACGGCACTTGCACTCAGTGACGGTCAGCTGCTGGGACCACTGGATGCTCTCTGAATGGGGAGTCACGTCCCAACATGAGGGGCTGTCCTTGTCCTCTAGCCTTTATCCGAGGAGATCGGCCTTGAACCCCAGGTCCAGTGAGCAAAAATTCCTTGCTTATCTCTTGGAGAGAGTTTGTGAGAAGGTTTCGAATTGGCGAAAGAAAAGGAAATTGAACTTGGTGGGATACAATGCGTTTCCCCTTCAATACTCAAGACCTGGAAGAAGTCGGGAAGCTAAAGATGAAGAGGGTAAATGTGCTGTCCAGCTGGATATCTGGGAAAGCACTTGGGTGACCTTGATTCCAAAAGATAAGTTGCACAGTTGGGTCATCACAAAGGAAGGGGTGCTTTTGGCTGGAAATGTGGGTAGCGAGGGCACCATCCCTGACTACTCAGTTTCTCATTGAGGGTGACCATCATTATCTGATACCGCCGCACCCCGGCTTTGCTTGCTGCCTGCTGCCCCCGTAAGCACTGGCAAGGACCTTTGCATTTCTTTCCTTTTGTCATACTCGGGAATGGGATGCGAGGGGTTCTGAGTAGGGTTCCTGGTTCTCCAGAAATTCAAAAAGAGGCAAATGGTGATTTGCTGCCTCAGCTTCATCTCCAGTTCTGAGTGTAGGGAACAGGTTGATCTGTGTTGGAACCAGCTGTAACATCTAGGGGCTCCCCCAGTGCCCCTCAGTGACTGCTGCTGTCCACTGCACCGAGAGGCTGACTCAGCACCCTTTGGACGTGTTTGTTTAACTTGGCATGGCTTCCTGGGGCTGGGGGCAGGAGAGCATTCACAGACAGCAGTGTCCGTCCAGCTCCCACTTAAAGCTTGTTTGCTCTTTAGGTAAACATTTAAGACATGCTTTCTTCTTACACTTGCAAGATAAAATACAGAGCCAGCAAGAAAGTTGTTGTTGGTTTGTTTTTCACATCTTTCAGTCAGTGGGTCATCCTCCCTGATTTACAGGATACAGTTGCATTGACAGAAGGACAGCGCTTATGTTTGGTTTATCTAGTTTTACTCCCACCATTCCGTCTATGCCCTCTGCTTTGCCTCTAACTCCAGTCACTGTTTAATCTGTGTTCACAAATAAATATGTGTTTAATATGTGTATCCTTGAGTAAGTTTTTTTTTAATGAGTTCAATTGGTTTGTAACAGTGTGTAAATTTCGCTTACATAGTTACACTCCTTGACAACTGTATGCCACACTATACCACCATCCAATGCTTAGTCATCATCCACCATCTACCATCAACCTGTCAGCCCCCTCTAGCCAAGCCCTCCCCTTCACTCCTCTCTGGCAACCACTATTCTGTGATCTGAGACTAAGGTTTCTGTTCGTTTGCTGTGTTCCTTTATCTTCCAATATAAGTGAAATCTTACAGTGTTTGTCTTTCTCTTTCTGACTTATTTTCCATAGCATAATCCCCTCAAGGTGCATCCATCATGTTGTTGAAAATGGAAATAGTTCATCTTTTTTAGAGCTGAGTAGTATTTCATCATGTAAATGCACCTGTACAAATGAGATCACACTGTGTGCTTGTTCAGTTTCTTTCCATTCCCACACGATACTTTTAATGATGACCTTATGATTGTGTATGTCTGGCTGGATCATAGCTTCTGCTGAAGGAATTTTTTAGTAAATTCTTGGGACCAAAGGAAAAAGAAACCAATAGTTCAGTGAGGTATCATGTAACTGTCTAGCACCAGGACATATGTTAAGGTTCATGACAGAGTCAGCCCTTGCTCCCAACTCCCAGCCCAGTCTTTTCCACCTCTAGGCCAGTGATCGTGTTTTTCTTGTGTCCTTTGGTGACGAGCCTTCATCCTGTCCCGGCTCTGGGTCTTTGGTTTCTCCCACACCTCAATTTCCACATCCTGTTACTCTGTACATATGGTTTTGCTCACAGACTTTTTCGATCTGTCTCCTGCTTTTTTTGAATCAATAAGAGATAGCAGTGCCTCCCACACACTAGAGCAAAGGGAAGATCATGAGTGTGTTATTATTCTTATAGGCATAAGAATAATAGCCTCTTTGTTCTCACAAATGGAGTCCAATGGGCTTATTTCAGTTCATTATTATCATCCACCTCAAGAGCTTCATCAAAATCTGCTCTTTACTAGAAAACATATTATTTATGGATGGCAGTAGTGGGTGATGATTTAGAAGGAGGAGAAATTTGGGGGCTTCTGAACTCAAAGTCCTTCCTTGCTAAAATTGTGGCCCTGTAAAAGGTTTATGAAAACTATTCAGAAATGAAACAGATCTCAGAAAAGAGTGTTTTTTTCAAAAGAGAACTGCACATGTGCTTTCCAAAGGGTCTAGAAGAACATTATTTGGAGGGGTTTATGAGGGCACTGAGGAAGTTTGGAAGGAACAGTGCCTCCAACTTATCCCAAAATCCAAAACCCAGACAGAGTGCTTAGAAAGAGACATCAGAAAGAACAGGACAGAGGAAATGAAAAATAACTGTGGACAGACCAGTGATTGGCCAATTTTGGGTGCAGAAGCTACAGAGTAAGGATGAGATAGTTTTGTAGGAGAAAAAGTTAAGAAGTAGGTGACAAAATTTGTAGTGTTTGAGTATTGAATGAAAGTTGATACATAACTTTAATTATATCATTCTGTTATTTGTTACTCTATTATTACCGCCCTTTTTATTTAGCAACTGAGTGATGAGAGAGCGTTGATATTGATGAAGACCTTGAAGCCAGAATATTTATCATGGGACCCAACTTTCTTGGAATATGTGTCAAGGAGCGTAGATTCACAAAAGAAAATTTCATATTTGTGAGGACAGTATAAGTATTTGGCTTTTATTTATGTTCTCACACGCTACACAAATAGGTTTTCTGTCCAGTGTGCTGGAATTTATGCTGCTGAGTCTTATTACAATATTGTAAATTGAACTATGTATGAATTTTCCTTTGGAAATACCATTATTTTTCCTGACTGTTCACCTCAGCCAGGCACTTTTAAAACCTTTGAGTCAAAACGGTGTAGTCTGAATTAATTATGTATTTGTTTGGAAGGAAATATTTGCTGACTGGCATGGATTGGAATAATGATTATTAAGGAATCTAATTCATTTGACAAATTGTGGATTGCCAGAGTTATGAGATTCACAGTATAGGAAAGAAAGTGTCTCCTTGCAAGGTCGATTTGGTGAGTGACCTACGATCTGTGTCTCATTTCTTGGGGACGTGGTATAGGGCTCGTGTCTCTGGGATGACACCCCCTGGACCTTCAGAATCTGTGCCCTTTCTGTGCTCATGCCGTGTGTGCCTTTATAGACAGTGTCTCCCGGCTCCAAACCTTGATGGCTCTCCACAGCCTCAGAGGGGACAGGTTGTCTCCGGCTGCCACTAAGAGGCAGCCCTTCGTGCCCAGCGTCCCATCCGCCTTCTTTCCCCAGACTGTCTCCATGTTCCCCAGACTGTCATCTCCACATTCCCCACTCCCCAGCCAGTTTACTCCAGGTCCGCAATGTGTACATCCCTGCCTCTCTTTCTGACACCTCTTCTGCCTCTCTTACTCTCTCATGTCCTGGACCATTGTTCCAGGTCCACGGTCGGACCATTACCTCAGACTATAGTTCCTCAGAACAGACTTTATCTTCTGTCTCCAGCCCAGCTGTGTTGTCTGTGTGAGAAAAGGCAGTTCAGTGTGATGGTGAAGAGCCTGGTTTCGAATCCTGATTCTGCCACATACCAGTCAGCTGACCACTAGCTGCCTCAGTTTCCTCTTTGGTAAAGTGGTGCTGGAAGTACTAACCTCACAGAGTTTTCATGGTGAGTGAATTATCACTTGTGAAGTCCTGACATACTGTAGGCTCCATAGGCCATAGCAAATGAAATCCTGAAAACATATCCTTTTGCTGCTGAGTGTAGTTGCTTAGCTATGGACTTGTGCTTGATCTTCTCATCTGGACTGGACGCTGCGTGGAGGCAGACCAACCTTACGTGCCTGTGAAACGCTCTACATCTAACTCTCTGCCGTAGCAGGGGAGGGTAAAATGGGGAGCTGGGCCTGGGGTAGGGGTGGGGGACCGTGCCTCCTGCAGACGGGTGTACTCCAGCTGCATCAGGGAGCATTCTGGTGTCTCCTGGACGGCAAGGATGGACACAGATTCTCCTCCTAGTGTGCCAGAGAGAAACACCCAGTAGGAAAGAAGCCTAGCAGAGAATGGAAAAGTCCTCGGTTTGCAACAGGGCTGGGTGATGATTTCCTCTTTGCATCTCTCTTCCTTCATCCCACTCTACCCTTGGCTTGATCATATTTATGGTCACCAGCATGAGTGTGTTCCAGGATGGGGATTAATCACTGCCCTTTCTGGGTAGCCACTGCATCGTCTCTACTTCCTGCTATAGAATTCTTAGAGCATGTAGTCATCCGATGAGAATCTGTCTCCTGCACCCAATTTTAAAACCTTGCTTGGATTGCGTCCCTAAACTGCTGAATTAGTTCTTGAAGTGGCATACTTACTTGAATACCTACTTTGTAACACATAGAAAGTGGAAGTTAGCTGGGTCTCGAGAAGTCAGCCATCTGGCTAAATGACAACTGAATAATAATGAGCTCGGTAAGTCATTAATGAACGCACTAGATGGTCCCAACAGCAGAGAGTCTAGGAGTTTAGCGGAGTGGAAGCCTCTCCCACCCTACACCCTGCCAGGGAAGGGTTCCTGGCACAGCCGAAAGCCCTGTGCTTACAATTTGGATTTACCTGAAAAGGCCATGATCTACTCGTTGGGAAGAAACCAAGTCCCCCACAGTCGATGTACAATCAACCTCAGGCATGTGCAAACTATATACTTCTCCATTGTGTGCATTTTGGAAGTACAATGTGCATCTTTATAAAGAAGTAGCAAAAATCACATTTTTAGAACACAGCTCAGCCAGTCATGTGGGACCCCACCATTAGTGGGAAGGCAGAATGGGAGGTCTAGGTGGCCAGGGCCTCCCGCCTGTGGCTGCGGTCAGCCTGGGCGCCTGGCCTCATGGCCAAGTCCCTCTTAGCTCAGGTGCTGGGACGTTGGGCTTTGTCTTCAGGGTGCCCAACACGCAGGCTTCCACGTTTCCTTGTCAGTAGGAAGGGGTACAGGCGTTCTCTGTTAACTTAGTGATATTGCTCAGATATTCAGGAAGTCATTTATTGTTTCTTGTTCAGCTGATTTATTTTCCCAGCTAAATCACCATGTCCTTGATGGGACATCATGTTCCTCAGCGGTGGGAGTAGAGGCTCTATCTCCTTCCCCCCGATACTTGCTCTCGTCACCCGTTCCCCATTCTGACAACTATCAGCTCAGGCCCAGACCTGCTCCCCAGCTTCAGATCCTAATTTCTGACACTTCTCCCTGAGCCTCCTCATCTTCATCATAGCCCTCACTCCGGTCTGCATCCTTTTATGCTTTCTGGTGCAGATGGCAGGGCCAAGATGGCACAGGCGCGAGGTCAGTTTGTTTTCTCCTCCTGCCCATTCTCCACTCAGCGCATGGCCGTACGTCAGAGCCTGGGACGCCACCTCTGGGTCCATCTCATGTCCTTTCCCTCAGGTTCATTCCTGCAGCTTCTCTCAGACTCTGTCTCCAGTCTTGCACGGTCCCTCTTAGCCCAGGTCTTCATTATTTAGCCTGTGTCACTGCACAGCCTCCTTTCTGATGGGCTCTCTGCTGTCTGCACCATCACCAGGGTCGCCCTCCCAACACGTGGTGTGTTCAGCAATTGTCGAGTTGAAGGACCCTGGACGACCTGGGGGCTGGAGGCCCACCTTTCTAACGGGAGCCTGTGGTTCTGTTCCTACTCAGACCCCCATCCTTCTTTCCTTCTCCTCTTCTCTGGACTTTGCCTTTGCCTGGATGAGCCACACGTGTTCCATGTCTGCCTTTGTTCAGGTTGTCCATCGTGTCTGTCCACTGTGTTTCCCTGGTGAAGGATGGTCATCCTCAAGACAGCTCAGAGTCCCTTCTCCGCGCCTCTGCGGGGCAGTGAATGGCAGTGTCCTTGTCTGTTGGCCTGCTGGTGGGAGTTAACTTCCTGAGAGTTGCCATGGAGGCTTTGCAACTGTAGGGTCTGCGCCTCCACATTATTGGTTGGGAGGAAAGAAGTAAGCAAAGAAGGAAGGAAGGAAGGGAGGAAGAGGAGGGAAGGAAGAAGGGAGGAAGGAGGGAAGGAAGGAATTCCATTTGGAATGCTAACCTTTCTCCATGAAGACATTCTCTTATCTCCCTAATGCTTCATGATGTCACATATTTTTGGTCTCTCTTTATGGAGGAAACATTAGTTTATAATGCTGGACAGCTGTCAGGTGTACAGCGCTCACCTCCATTGTATCTCTTGCACCACACCCACCACCAAGTGTTCATTCACCACCTACTGCCCACCCCCACACCTTTCTCTGGCCACCACTGTTGTGTTTTTACCATCTAAGGCTTTTAGTTTTATTTGATTGCTTTTTTCCCTTTGTGGTGCACAAATGCGTGAAATCACTTATTTTCTTTGTTTGCTACTCAAAATCTATCCAGGCGCCCTGGCACATAGTAGGATCTTAGTAAATATTTGCAGATTGTCATATGTTTGCAGAATATGTGTTTTAAAATTCACTGGATGTCTGTAAAAAGAAAAAAAAACAAGCAACTGGTTGATATTGTCTGCTTATAAATTAAAGATTTTGTTTGTCATCTTTAAAAAACAAATAGTGCATGTGCGAGGCTATTTGTGGTGGAAACAGTCTGCCTCCACCAGACTTTAGTGCTTTGTTTTTTTTTTAAAATCCCTTTAGGAAAATGCTAAACGAAGGTCATTTGGTAGCCAGCTGGGAACTCCATCTCACGTGCGTGCAGGCCTGCTTTTTGACTTAATGCTGAGACCCTGCAAAGTTGAAATGGGCAGGTCCCTTTTGAAAATAAGGCAATGAACATAAAAAGAGAAAAAAACAAGATGACTTTCCTTTTCCCCTGATTTTGAAAAACAGTGCAACTGCATTGTTTCTGTGTATTACCACATTAGCCACTGTTTTGTAAATATGGTGCAGTCCCATGGCGAAGGGTGAGGGGCACATGCGTCCGTCTCCATGGTAGAACAAGGGAAGAACAAAGGATGGGGGCAGGGAGCCCAGGCCAACTACCTTGACTGATTTTCTTGAAGCTTCTGATTGAGTGCACAAAGCAAAACCAGCAAGGAAGTGCTGGATGAGGTTTCCAAACGAGGATTGCAAGGAGCCTAAAGCCAACCAGCATTCCCCTCGTCCTTTAACGATCTATGCGTGATCATCAAACATCGCATATTTTTTCTTCTTCTTATATCCTTGGCTAAAGGCAGCCTGCTGGGTTCCACTTGCTAGGGCTTTCTGATAAATGTCAAGCCATCCTTTGGAGCTGGCATGTCGTTAGACAGCTAAGAAGTCACATATTTCCTCCATGCCATCCTCTTTCCCAAGGATATGGCTGCATGTTGAGGATAAAGCCCAGTGCACACTGCATCGGGCACAGAACAAACGCTATTAACCTGGAGGAAAGCTGACATTTCTGCAGGCTGCCGCAGTGTTGGTATTTTATTTGCTTCCCTTAGGACCTGACCGTATCCTGCCTCTTCCCTGCAGTGTGCTCAGGTGAAACTTGAATGCCGTGGACAGGTTTTCGAACAGGTTGCGGAAGAAAGAGATTTCATTTGGAGTCCTAGGATAGAGGAATCGGGGTGCACCTGCCACCTTAAATTGATTAAGACAGTGTTATTTGCAGGCTGGACCCACAGTTGGGGCTTTCTCATCAGTTATGGGAAATGGTTGTGCAAGCCTTTTGGAAAAAAAAATACAATAAATCCATAGCTCTCTCTGAGTCATTTATATATTATATTTTGCTTTCAACATCAAGAGAGAAAAATCATGTTTCAAAGCTTATTAAAATGTTACCCATATAAATAGTTTTAAAAGATAATTTATATTAGCACTGGTGCATAACCTTTTAAATTAATAATTCAGAACTGTGACTAGAGGTTTCAGTAATCTCTAGTAGTATATTATCCGTCTGTTCCACTGAGAAATTAGCACTGATGGACAAAGGTATAAGATTGAAAATTCTACCCCATTTGGTAGTCTGTTCTCAGTTACGAGAGCCTTTTTCAGAGAAAGCCCATTAGTGTGAGAATTCTGATTTCTAGAATCAAATCTATTTTAGCTCATTATGGAGTTTTATAAAGAGAGGCCTCGGCTGCCTGACAACACGTTGAAGTCTTAAAAGTAGGCAGACTATTGATTTTTAGCAAGAGTTTTACTGGCCTAGACACTGAAGAATGATTCTCATGACTAAAATTTATAGGTTATTAGGGAAAAGAACGCAGGCAAAGACTCTTTGGAAGCTTCATGAAATTAGCTCCTTTTGTTCGTTAGACTTCACTTGGCGTGCTTTCCTGGATCTAGATACAGCTGAGTCTGAAGTGCTGTTGGTGACGTGGAAACTCATACAGATGAGGGGCATACTGGAATTGTAGTTTAATCTGCGATGACACAGTTGCTTTCTGGAAGTTTTCAAAAAAAAAAGGTAAAATGGTTTTTTGGGGGTAGATCTTTCAAATTTTATTTTTTTGTGTATAAGAATGGAGTGGAGGTCAGAGGTGCAGGGTGTGGGAGGAGTCACCAGAGACAGAGTGGGGAGCAGAACAGGCAGATCTACTGAAATGCACTGCCGAGGGGAGCAGCGGGCCAGAGAGGAGAGGTCTGCTGCACCCTGTGGGTCCCCTCCCTGACCGGGGATCAAACTCAGGTGGTAGCAGTGATACTGCTGAGACTTAACCCCTAGGCCACCAGGGAGGCCCCCATTTTTTTTAAAGTAATATAATTCATCGAAAAGATCAGGGTGGTTTGGGTTTGGCCACTAACCAACTTTTTCCCCTGGAAAAAATTCTGTTCATCCCAAGGAGAGCAGCCACATTACAGTAAGCTTGCTCTACTTCAGGTAGGTATTTAATGCAGTGTTTTGTTTTTTAAAAAGTCACATTTTATGCCTCAGTTTAGAAGAGGAGCCTTTCTGAACCTCTCGGGGGGACATTCTAGTTTGTGGCTTCCTTGGGAACGGGCAGTTACTGCAAAGACAGCTGTGTGAGAACAGTAGGTAGAATCTCCTTTGGTAGAGGATTAACATGTAAGATAGGTCTTATGTCAGAGACAGTGCGGCAAGGATAAACTGCTGCACCAGGGAGACCCGAAGGTGGGCGTCTCGTCTCAGCTCCAGCGCTGAGCTAATGCGACACCTGACACTATGACTCTGTTTTTTCATCTGTAAAATGAGAGACCTAGGACTAATCATGCCTCCAGAATAAGCTCAGAACTGCAATCCATCCTCTTCTGTAAGGCAATAAGGGGCTGGTGAGCTCAGCAACCAGGAGAAGCACTCTCCCCTCACACCTGTCCGCAGGTGTGAGAACGCAGGTAGTGGAGGGCTGCTCGGTGGAAGGATGAAGTCGAGGATAAGGATGAGTTGGAATCAGCCATAAGGCAGTGCTTTTAAAACTGCATAGATGTAAGTAACTGATGGTGTAACAGTTTCCAATTTTCAGAATAAATATTTGTATTGCATAGCAGACACATAGAATATATCCCACAGATGTTTGTTATGTGAGTACATGCGTTTGTATATCAAAACCGATACTCCTTCAGAGCAGTGCATCGAAGATGTGCCCATGTCAGTGCTGTGTCCTCACTCCCTGTGACTGTGACAGCTAACTAGAGGGGCGCTTGCCTTCTGAGTGGCCTTTTCTTAGCTGATTTCCTCGCAGCTTCCAGAGAAATCTTCATCAAGTTCACATCTAAGAAAGTGTGTCTGCTTTCTCCAGCATGATGTCTGAGACCCACTGGTGGTGACCACCCAGCCCTGTGAAAATCCTGTCCCTACTTCTTGGCCTGGGAATCCCCCTGTGTTTCCCCTGCCAACTCTCAGCTTTCTCCCCACACGCACCCCTCCCTCTAGGCCAGCTGGAACAACTTGAATTTTCCCAAAGTGCCAGCTGCTTTCTGGCCTCCTACCTTGGCGCCTACTCTTCTTCTATCTAGCATGCCCGCTCTAAAACTGTTCTTCCTCAAGGTGGGACTCAAGTGCCATTTTCTCTTGAAATCCTTTGTGTGCCCCCTTCTGCCTACGTCTAGGGCTTCTCCTTCCACCTGCCTCTAGGGCTCCTCTGGTGTCCCACTGGCAGCAGTAACAGGTGGGACTGGAATCTTCAGTCCCTGGGTCTGCCTTCCTTCTCTGAGCACACTGAGATGACTACGTCTCCCTCATCTGACCTCACTTCTGCTGTGGCGATTGTCAGGCGCGAGGGCCCCGGCAGAGGGCTTAGGGCCACCCAGTCTGTTGAGATCCGTGAGTGAGCTGTAGGGTTTCTGTTCTTCCAGCAGAACTCCGAAGCCTTTATGAAGACAACAGACTCTGGCTCAGGGACCTTTCTCTGGTGAATCTTCCAAGGGGTGCTCAGGCTTAGGGGAGACAGGGCGAAGGCCCTGAAGGCATCCTCAGGAGAAGGGAGGCATTCAGAAGGAGCTGTTGGGGGTTCTGAGTGGACACAGGAGAAGAAAAGAGCAAACGGGGGGCAGGAAATGATTCTTTGTGGGCTAATCTGGGTGTTGGTGCCTTGCATCTCTCCCTCCCCCTTTCCACACAGACCTCTGCAGAGAGACCCTTCTTTTTCAATTTAATAAGATTGTATTGGTTATAATACTACATAAATTTCTGGGGTGCAGCTTCACCTCTTTATGTGTCTATGTCTCAGTCCTCCATCACCAGGGTTCTTGAATCCTTATGCCAGCGGGGTTGATAACCTCTACACTCCTTCCCCAACCCTGCTTCTGGAAGTCTCCTCTTTAGTGATGAGTAAGGAAGAGGCAGAAGCTTCCAGATCTTCCGAAGTGGTGTGAGATGTCACATACAACTGGTAAACTTTGGTCCGAGTGGCAGGACATGCAGGAACTTCTGTCTCAGCATCTGTTGACAGCAGCCGTCCCTCCAGCTGTGTGTGCGACTTTGGAAACCTAATAAATCTGGTGATTTAATTATACTAAATTACTTCATCAGAGAACTTTTTCATGCTACAAATTATTACTTTAATAAACCAGAGAGAATAAGGAAAAAATTTCTTGAATATCTCTGCCAAATCAGTCTAGGCATCCATTTTCAATTTAATAACTAATAGCAGAGGAGATTGAAATAGATGTTATTACAGATTTTTACAAGGCAAAATATATTTAAGCAGGATCAGAAGGTTAATTAAAATTATAGTTGGGTCTTGTCATTACCCAGCCACTCTTTTTCTTCTGCACTGTTGCTCTGAGTTTAGCATCTGTTTGATAAAAACGCTTAAAATGGAATTCTCATTTAAAAGAGAATGATACTCAGTATTATTTCTGAGCCTGATCTCATGTACCTACGTCGGAAATAAATGCATAATTAACCCTTTTTCATGATAAATTAACATTCATTTTCCTAGGATTAGTAGGAAATAGCATAATACAGGGCAGGGTTTGCGTTCATTCCAGTGGTCCCTGGGGACCTCTAACGCTCTTAAAGGATTAGCAAGGCCTGTGATTCATTGTGTGTCTATGTACATGGAAATAGGATGCAGCTCTACTGTCAGAGAGACAGAGAGGTTTTCCTGATTGACAGTTCTTACAACTAAACGTAGAAAGATTAGCCTGCAAATAATGTGAGGATGACTCTGGAGCCCTGGCCAGGGTGTGCTATAGCAAGAGCAAGCGTCCTGTGACCATTTAAAATTTAGAATTAATTCTTCCAGGACTTTCAGACATAAGGATACAGCAGCTGTTGAAACCAAGGTCCCCAGAGAACAAGATAAGCTTTCAGGGGAAGCTCTTTGTCTGGTGCCTTCTCGTCCTGGAGACTCTTGAGGTTTGCTTGCTTATCTGAGCCCAGTTTAATCAACTGATAGGTTTAAATTTACATAAACAGTACAGTGTGTTTCATTTGATTTATTGAGATCATGTTAGTAAAAGCAGGGCCTGTTGGAAAATAGAATTCCGACTCTCCTTGAGCTTCTAACTCTGAATTCCCCAAGCCCGGGATATGGATAACTTGTCATCAGATATGCTTTGAGCCACCGGGATCCCTGAGGTAGGGAGCCTGTATTGCAGATATTTAAGGGCAGGGGGTGGGGAGAGGACAAGGGGTGAAGGAGACTTCTGTGGGTACAGCAATCATAAATAGGGTATAGGTTTCCTTTGATTTGGTCTAAAAGATAGAGCTTAGTAGAATGAATGGTTCTGCAAATGGATCCCCATCTGTTGAGTTGCTGTCATGCATGTCGTAGTCCAGGTATTTAAATGAATCTTCTCAACGAAGAATGTGTAAGTAAAGAATGGGACGAGTGAGAAGCGTACCCCAGAGGAAGAGTTCTGGTGATGCTCCCACTCTCCTCAGTGCCACACACTTAGTACATGCTAAGAAAAATAGCTTCTTCTGGCTTTGTCCTCGGTACTTAGCGGAATGCCCAGCAAGACATGCTCAGTGTCACACTGTGAACGACCATGGTGAGCTTGCCCTGCTCCTAATTAAAGTGAGCTGCCCAGGGGCCTCGGATGCGTGGGGGATCAGATCAGCTTTGGGAGAAGGAGTTTCTTATTTCACGGCCTAAAGTTCAGATCCAGGCGAGTCTTAAGAAAGTCAAAGTCAAAGAAAGTCTTAAGGAAGTCAAGGGAAGTCAAAGAAAGTCTTAAGGAAGTCAAGGAAACCTGGCTGATCTCAGGGGCACTAGATGAGTTTGAGTTTGTTTCTGACCTGGAGCGAGTGAGTCCTGCATTCTGGAGTCAGAGGCAGGACTCAGTGGTGCCGAGGGTACACGCCGGTGTGCAACCACCATGGAAGGAGGAGGCTGGCCAGAGGGCTGGGGAAGGGGCCCAGTCCGCGTTCCCTGCCCTGGTGAAGTTGCCGCATATCCCAGGGGCAGGTACACTTCACTGTCCCATCTAGAACCCACTTAGGGTTTTATTTTCGAAGGAAGCTATTGAAGGGCTCTGAAGGACTGAGGGATTGTTTACATAGCAGTCATTGAGGGTTTATTTTTGATAGGAAATGTGGTATGCATGTCATCTGCATGCTGGTTGTGGATGGCTTCAAGAAACAGTTGGATCACATAAAAGTAATGATGAATAAAATAACCCTAGCAGCAGCTAATACACATGAAAGATTCAGCACCAGCCCCGCAGCTCTGCTGGACAGGGGCTGGAGGCCCCCTGGGGACCTGGACAGAATCCCCTTCATCGCCCCCATTCTGCAGATCTGCCCTGTCTGCCAGTGGCCATGGTGGATGCCAAGGCGCTGGAGCGTTGACTTCGCAGGCCAGTCCCTGTGCCTGCCCCTCAGCGGTCCATGAGCAGGCCGGCCAAAGTCAGGGCTGAGGTCTCCTGGCAGCAGGCAGAGGAGGATGCTCAGGATGCAGGCCTAGCTCCAGGCCACAGATAAACTCCCCAGAAGCATACTGGCTGCAGGCGACATCGTGAGGGAACTGGCGACACATGCTCCAGAAACCCTTGTCTTCTGAGCCCGTGCAGAACTCCAGGAGCTGGTTTTTCTCTGACTTGTCCTCAGTCCTCTCTTGGCATCTATGTCAGTGGTAACTTGGAAGAGGGTTACCCAGGCTCCTCCCGAAGGCCAGGCTCAGGAAGGCAAGGGTTTTCTCTTTACTGAACTCATGGCTTTATGCCCTCAGTAACTTTTTGGTGATTGACATTTGCACTTAACCTGGCTGAACTAAAAGAAAAAAAAAAATCCATGCAGTTTTTGAGTGTTACTTTCTTAATAAGAAATAATAATTTCATAAATCTGGCTGAATTTTGCATCTGATCCAGAGATGAGTATTGAGGGGCAGTGTTTCTATCAGGATTATGGACACAAAGAGCTCTCCTCAGAGTGTGGCCTGGGCACTTGGACTGCTGGCAGAAATGCAGCCTTGCATCTATCCGCCCTTCCTGCTGCAGCTTTCTGAGGATGGCGTGTGCACATCACCATCTTAAATGTGCCTCTAGCTACATCTGCAGGACTGGGTGCTTTGGCTGAACAGGGGCAACAGATGAGAGTCTAGCAAAGAAAGTGGCAAGAGAAAACATGACTTTGTTACAAGTAATTTTGAAAATGAACACATTCAACATTCAGCTGGTAGTACCTCCCAGGCACGGGGCCAAATGCACAGAGGTTTTAAGAGGATTGAGACAATCTCTGTCCACCACAAGGTGCATGTCTGGCCAGGGAGAGGTGATGGGGATGGAGATAACCATAAAGCAGAAAGGTGGAGAGGGCTTTGAGAGATGAGGCTTTGTGGCTGCTGGTAGAAGGACTGGAGGTTGCAAAGGGCAGTCTTCACAGAGCTGGACTGTGATGATGGACAGGAGGAGTCCAGCCGCTGGGGACAGTGGGGAGGACAAGTTCAAGTCCCAGGAATTGCTCAGCCAAAGCATTGATATGGGGAAGCCTTGAAGAACAGTCAGCGAACTAGGAACACCTTGAGAGGCTGCTGTCAGGGAGGGAAAGTTCAGGAAGAAGTGGACAGTTGCTGGTCTTCTGCTGTTTGGAGGTTAAAGAAAAAATGTTTTAGAAAGCACTATTGGACCTGACCTGGAGAGAATTACTGGGATCCTTCAGAGGAGGAGATTCCATGGCAGTTAGTGGCTGAAGTCAGAGTTTAAGAAATGGGAGGAACTGCAAGTGAGGGAAGGAATATGAAGAAGTGGGGTGTCTGCTTGGCACCACTGTGCAGCAGTGAAGTTGGCAGCTGATGGCAATTTAAAGAGCTAACGGAAGGTGTTTTTAGATCTGAATGTTGTATGGACAGAAGAGGACTTTGTGGAGAGATTGATTGAAGATGCAAGAGAGAAGGGACAGAAACCTTTGCTTCGTGCACTGATGTCATGAAGGTGGGTAGCCACAGGATCCCCTCCTCCTCACACCTCCACTCCCTGCACCCTGACTTCAGTCTGTGTGGGATGTGTGACCTTGTGACAGGGACAAAGAGAAACAAAGGGTTAGATAAGATGAAGAGATGAGACAGAGACAAAGACCAAAGCAATAATTAGGAATCTCGCATGTGCGCAATGTCCCTGCAGACTTAGCCTGGTTAGATGTAACCTCCGGGACCAGGGAAAATGCCGTTCACGCCATTGTTGGAGAACCCCTCCGGAGCACTACGTGAGGGGGCAGGAAGTTTGCTTTCATGTGAGTTGTAGCCTGGCACCGTGAGTGAGTGAGAGTTTCTCTTGGGATAGCCTTCATGTCATGAAGAGAAAAATGGACCAAGTGTTGCAGGAGTATTTAAAGTACTTTCATATGACGCCTGATAAGAGAAGGATGGTTGAGCGATAAAAACAAAATATTGCCACACAGAGTCTCTGAAGTCTCTCTTGGGCGCCTTCCTGAGATCTGTTTGACGGCCAGGAGGTCTCTGCTTGGCAGAAGGCAGTTGGTGTTGAAGGCAGGCCCGTCCACGTAACATAGAACCTCTGAGGAGACTCACAGACTCTGGGATTTCAAGACAAAAGCTGTGAGAAGTCCAGCGTTTCCAGAGAAGGCAAAGTCTGGGCAGCAGTTATAAAATTCAATAACGTGCTTTTAAGAACTGTCTCTCCCTCACAAGGTAATACGAGAAAGTACAATATTGGAAAGCGTGCCGCTTACATCTCATAAAAAACAACAGGCTTTGTAAGAAACGTACTAAAATTTCCCAAGAAATTTTTTGGGTGAGGAACGCAATGCCTGTGGTCCTTTAAATGACACTTCCAACGGTGATCTTGGGAGGAACGTGAGAGTCGGTGTTGGAGGGTCGGTGTGTCCTGCTTCCCTCTGCTACACCCCGCAATTGGACTGCTGCTCTTTAAAGTGAAGTAGAGATCTTATTTTTCAAGTGCAAATCGTATTTGACTCTAATAGTATGAATTCTGTCAAGTAGTCCATAGAATAAATTTGCACACAGTTTAACATAACACGAGTACATTAAATAGGATTTGGCATTAAAAGACCTAACACCGAATGGGAATCTGAAAATAAATGCCCACATTCTCCCCAGAACACTGTTCACCCTGAGGCCTTGGGCATTAATTTAACTGAATGAGGAAGCCACTGGGGCAGCTGTCGGGAGCTTATTTGATTTGTGAATAAACAATGCCTTCATTTTAAATGCTGTTCGCTTTTACCCAAACCAAAGCAGGACGGAGAGCACAAAAGAGACTAATTGGTTATACAAAAAATACTGAAAAACAAAACAATCTGAGATTTTTTTTTTTTGGATCAGCGTTGGATTTTTTTTTTTTTGAAAGAAAACTGCAAAACTCAAGCGATGCTGCTAATTTTGAAGCCGAGGGAAAGGCTCAGCTCCAGCTTGTGTCTTGCAGCTCATGGAGTCAGTCAGACCAGTCAGATCAGGGGAGAGGAGTTGGATGGAGGGAGACCTGCTGTCAGCCAGAATGAGTTGGTGTTCTGTCCCAGCTGGCAGGCGGGTGTGACCAAGGGCCGGGAGCGTGGCTGCCCTTTGTTTGCTCCCTCAGGCCAGGACACCCGCACACCCGAGTGTGCGCTGGGTGCACCTCTCCAGCAGGGAGCAAAGTGACAATTGAAAAGCAGCATCGGGGCGTCTATGGGACCTGCAGGGACGTCTGTGGCCAGGGCTTGTGCACACTTGACGTCTCCTGGGTGCTGGGGAGACAGGTGAAGCCCAAAGACACAGGCCACTGAGGCTTACTTGCGCTCCCAACCCTGAGCAGGGACATGAAGGCAATCTGCGGCCAGTGGTGAGAGGCCTGTGACATTCTGCTGCTCTGGTGCCCTCCCCCTGGGTCATGATATACCGTAACTGTAGTACATACATAGGGTCCATCAGCCTGAAGAGGCAAAAGTGACCATCCTCCAGCAGGGCCTGTGGATTTGGGTTCTGTAGCGCAGTCCCTCGCTCTCTGACCTTGGGGAATGAAGCAGCCCAGGGGGAGTGAGGATAATGTGGAGGGGATGGCATCCTTCCCAGGAGCAAAGTGCTCGTCTTTATGAATCCAGGTGGACGTCATGGTGCAGCCTGGGGTTTGCACTTAGCCCTGACAACTCAGGATGAAATGAGCCATGACAACACCATAGATGCGCCGGAAATCATCTTCCAACGACATCCTGACCGTGTTGCAAGCACATTGACTGGTCCGTGCTCCAGGCCCCTGGAGCCTCAGGAAGCACCCAGCCCGTGGACTCTGAGCACATGTTGGGTCGGAACCAGGGAAGTTGGTGTGGACAGACATGAGGAAGAAAACGTTAGCCTGCGTGCCCACAGTCCTTTTCCCAATCACGTGCATTAATGGAGCCTGGGGTTATGCCCTGCTCATAGATTTTTATGGTATTTTCTTTCTTAAAGAGCCAGTGAGTAACTAGAGGTGCCCACTGACCTTCTTTATGAGCGAATTCCTCTTATGGGTCATTACATTGATTTTCCTCATCCAGGCCTGGGGAGATTAAGAGCAGGGCGCTTGGCCTTTCCCACACAGCGGACGGCGGGTGGCCTGCCAGGAGCAGCGTGTGCCATTAGCATGGTCAGCAGCCTGTGAGCGTGGCAAGGAGGTGGCCGCTTGCCATTGGAGACCCAGGTCCCGAGTCTGTCTTTGAGAATCTGGCCCCTGGGGGCACGCACAGCCCTGCCAGGAAATCTCTTCTGAGTCAAGGTCTTTATCATTTACAGACCACAGACTCCCCCCAAAAGTGATTTGTTCCATTCACAAGGTTTGTGCGACGGTCACACCACAGGCTCCTGTGGGAAGTAGAATCACTGTCTGTCTGTTTAAAAACCTGTTTTGATCATTGAAAGCTTCAACATGGGTCGTTTGCTTTCCCGTGAGCTTTTTCCATTAAAGGAAGTGGTGTGTGAGTGTGTGTGCCCGTGAGAACACATGTGTGCAGGTGTGTGCACGTATTCTTCAGAACTTTGGAGTGGACCGTGAGGTCTGACCACAGCAAGAAGCAGCTGCGCTTGGGTAGCCTGCCCAGAGCCACCGGGGCCACCTCCGTCCAACATGGGATTGACGCCAGTGGGCAAAGGCACACCTCGAACTCCGAGACCCGAGCTAGCTGCTCCTGCAGCGGCTCTGCTCTGCCGCCTCTCTCTGCCTAGCGCTGGGTCCTGCTCTTCTCGGACTTGACCCCCTTCTGCTCAGTTCCCTGATGTGGGACAGACCTGGTTTCACTGCACGGGCTCCAGGTCCCGCAGCTGCTGCATTTCCCAGTCTTGGCAACTTTGGGTTCTGTGCATTGAGCTAGAGTTCTGCTCAGGAACCTGGAGCTTGAGAAGAAATTGGAAAGCAGGAACCAACCTGGAAAACCCATACTTTCTTAGCTGGGAATTACTATATGAAGTCGTGGCTTCACGTATACTTCTACATAACAGTTACCTTACAGGTTACTTCGTATTTGACCCTGTTGAAGATTGGCCTACAATTCTTTTTGCCATGTAGTAGTAAATTTCACATAGTAATATGTGCATTTTCAGGCATAGCTTTAATCAGTTTCCATTGTGTGAGAGTGTGTGTGAGTGTGTGTGTGCATGCAAGAGGTGGGGATTGACCTTTATTGTTATAGGTTTGGTTTTTTTATAGAGGTATTACTGGCTTGCAATACCATGTATGATAGGGGACTAAATCCTCAGATGTATGTCACCATACCCACCACCAAAGTAATCACAGTCTTTTATCATAGACCACTGGGCCCCCTTCCCACTTTTTCTTATCCCCACCTTCCTTTCCCTTCTAGTAGCCTCTATTCAGCAGCCATATTTCTAAGGGGGGAGATAGGCTTAGTTTTGTCTGTTCCTTTGTTTTGTTCCTCTGTTGTCCACCTGTGATTGAAATCATCTCCTATTCTTTCCAATTTACTTAACTTAGCATAATCCCTTCCAGTTCCATCCAGGTTGTCACAAATGTAGTTTTATTTTTTAGTTGAGTAGTATTCCATCATGCATGTAAACTATTTCTTAATACACTCCTCGGTCCTTGTGCACTTAGGTTGGTCCCATAATGTGGCAATTGTAAATAGTATTGCGGTGAACATTGGAATGTATATATTCTTTGAAATTAGGGGTTTTGCCTTCTTTGGGTGGATACCTAGGGGTAGAATTGCTGGGTTATATGGTAAGTCTATATTTTAAATATTTTGAAGAACTGTCACACTGATTTTCATAGGGGTTGGAATTAGTCTACAGTTCCACCAGCAATGTACAGAGGACTTTTTCTTTGCACCCTCATGCTTGTTTGTTTTTGATGTGGGCCAAGCTCATGGGAGTGAGTTAGTATCCTAATCTTATTGTGGCTTTGATTTGCAATTCCCTGATGCTAAGTGAGGCTGATATTTTTTCCTGTGTTGTTGGCCATCTGTATGTCTTCTTTCAAGAAGTGTCTAATTCTTCTGCCCATTTTTTGGACTGGATTCTTTGTTTCTTTTTTGTTCATTTGTATGAGTTCTTTGTAGATCTTGGATATCAGCTCCTTATCCAGTGTATGATGTGTTGATGTGTTAGGAGGGTGTCTTTTTTTTTTTTTAAAGATTTTTATTTATTTATGCATAAAGCACTGGGGTACAGGCCAGACGTGTGTGTGGGGGTGGGGTGAGAGGATTCACCACAGAGAGCGGGGAGCAGAACAGGCAGAGGGGAGCAGCGGGCACAGCAGGAGAGGTCTGCCACGCCATGTGGGTCCCCTCCCTGGCCGGCAGCAGGGATCGAACTCGTGCTGCAGTGGCTGCGGTTTGCTTCATAGTGCATTGCTTAACCCACTGCACCACCAGGGAGGCCCGGAGGGTGTCTTTTTTTTAATGATAGTTTCTTTCACTGTGCAGAAGCTTTTTAGTTCAATGCAGTCCCATTTGTTATTTTTGCTCTTGTTTTCTTTGCTGTTGGATTTGAGTCTTCAAAGCCATCACTGAAACTAGTGTTGTGGAGTGCTTTACTGATGGTTTTTTTCTATGTATTTTATGGTTTCCAGGCTTACATCCAAGTCTTTAATCCTTTAAGTTGATTTTTGTTTACAATATGAAAAATTAATCTAGTTTCATTTTTCTGCATGTGGCTGTCCAGTTTTCCCAACACTATTTGTTAAAGAGACTTACCCTTCTCCATTGTATACTCTTAGCAACTTTGTCATAGTTAAACCATTCATGTAAGTGTAGGTTTATTTCTTGGCTTTCAATTCTATTCTGTGTGTCTATTTTTATTCCAGTACCATACAGTTTTGATTCCTACAGCCTAGTAATAGAGTTTGAAATCTGGGAGTGCGATACAGCCATTCATCTTCTTTTTGTCAAGATAGCTTTGACTATATGGGGCCCTTTCCATATTTCAGTGATATTTACTCTATTTCTTTCAAAAATTCCTTGAAACTTTGATAGGGATTGCATTGATCTGCATATTACTTTGGGTAATATGAACATTTTAACAATGTTTGTTTTTCTAATTCATAAGCATGAAGTCTCTTTCCATGTCTTTGTGTCTTTTAACAATGTCTTATAGTGTTCAATGAATATCTTTCACCTTTTTATTATGTTTATTCCAAGGTATTATATTTTTATATTGCTGTAAATGGGGTTGTTTTCTTGATTTCTTTACAACTTCCATCCTGATAATAGAGTTTTGCTCTTTTTATTAGAAATAATTATATTTTCTGAATTAATTCTTATAGATAGTAGTGTTCATCATCAGTGAGATTTGTATGTTTGAGCATTGTAAGATGAGGGTCTTGGACTCAGAACCAGCAGGAAAAACAACACATCCAGGGGAGTGAGATAAGGGTGGAAGCATCAGACTGGAGCATGAAAAAAAGCTCAAGTTTCAGAAGATCATGGATAGTATGCTTCCCTGTTGAAACGTTCCCAGATTGTGCTTAAAGGTGCATCCCATCTTGCACTCCGTACAGTCATTTTCAAGGATGGAGCTTAGAGCTTTGACCTCACCTTTTATTTCCTGATTGGTAAGGTCATCAGCTTATCCCAAGTTCCACCTTCCAGGCCCCTCCTCCAGGCTTGAAACCATCCTATCTCTCTGATTACCTGTGCCCAGAATTCTCTAAGAACAAGACACGAGTCCTGGTTTCTACTCTAGCATGGATTTCCTATGAAGAGGTGAGCAGTAAATTAAGATCTTGTAATGAAAGAATTAATAATTCATTGTTGTTATTGACAGGTGTCCTCCTTTCCAAGTAGTAGGACCCCACGCTGGCTTGCGTAGAATTGAATGTGGCATGTGAGTGGATATTCAGATCTATTCATGGCTGTGTGCCTGGTGGTCCCTGCCACTTGGGAGTTGTCTAAATGCATGATTTGTTAAAGGCAATACATCCTTTTGTGAGACTTATATTGCCCATTAATTGGTCATTGATCTCCAGCCCATTTAGGACTGTTATCCTTACAGATAATTGTATGCCTTTGTCATGTTGTATAACGCTGGGTCTTGGTTTATTGGTTGTGGATTATGGTTTCATCCCAGACACTTGAATGATGTCTAATGATTTCTTACTGACATTCTTCCAGCAGATATTCCTTGAGCATCTATTGTGAGTCGGATGAAACACCAAGCACGTGATACAAAGAGTGATGCTTGCTGCCTCCCAGGCATTTTCTGACTGTTTGAGGGAATAAGACATATAGCCAAATAACTAAAGAGCTAAGCACCCTTCTTCTAGACTGCAAGTGGGAATATAAAATGCTTACAACAGTTTTGGAGATAATTTGACAAATATCTTTTAAAGTTGAATACATCCTTCCCTTCAACCCCACAATTTTCTTTCTAGGAATTCAGTGTACAAACAGTGGCCCATAAAGGCATAAATTCCATAATGTTAATTACAACTTTATTTGTAGGAACATAGAATAAAAACCAAACCTCAAACCCAAAAGTCTTTCATGCCCAGCTATAGGGGACCAGGAAGTAGGTGACCGTTCTTAAGAGGCACTAGACTGAAGGTGACCCCAGAGATGAGACATTTCCATGGATTGGCCAGGAAAGTTGTCCTTGATATACTGATGAATGAAAAAATGTAAATGTCACATGATTCTGTTTCTGTAAAGGAAAATTTCTGTATATTAGAATCTTTATAGTTCACTTTTTGGTGAGAGGTAGTTATTAATTTATGTGGTTTGTGCATTACAAATCATTTATCTTCACATTTTGTTCGGTTGCTTGATGGGTGAGAAGTTCTGGTGGGTGGGACGAGGGGGGTGTGTGACCCACCATGTGGGGTCTCCTGTGGCCTGCGGGCTGCAGAGGGAGACCTTGGGGGCCACAGACAGGCCTTCTGTCCCAGCCTCTCCCATGACCACAATTTCTCTCTTCATTTGTCCAGAGGGAGTGAGATTTTGTCTTACATCTTTATTACCAAGTCATTGACATTCTCACTCTCTCTGAGTCACAACCATTATCAGATCCCACCCAAGGACAAGGCTCAAGTAGAGTGAGGGGCAAGCAGCTTCTCACTTGACAAGCAGGTGAACCAGTGTGGTTTGTAGGAAAGTCCACCACGTGCACGTCCAACAAGCCGTCAGCATCCGCATCAAACCCAGACGTCCAGGGGACATGGATTTTCATGCCCCAAAAGGAGCACCTACCTGTGACAGGAAAGGCCCTGTGACATGAACCTGCCCCTCCTCTCTTCTCTCATCCAGCCTATGAAGTAGTGGGGAGATGCAGCATGGCACACAGAGCTACCTGCTTGAAGGAGTCCCCCATCGTTGGAGGGAATGAAGGCTCTGGCAAGTTCTGGGAGGATGGATAAGGTGTAGGAGGCAGGAGGTGGTGGACAAGTAGAGGGAATGGAAACAGGATGGTTTTTGTGATTTCTTTTCAACTTCCTTCTTGAAAGAAAAAAGTGGATTCTGCGCCTCTTAAACCAGGCATCTGGAGTTTATTTGGCTGAGGAGACCTTGGGAAATGCATGGCTGAAAAATCCCTGGCACTTGATGGAGCAGGGCAAGATGGGTCTCCCGGTTCCGCTGCCCCCTGCAGAAGGCCAGGGGAGGAAGGTAGCCTGACATTGGTGACTTCTGAGGCTGGTCTTGTGCAGCCGCCACTGTTTGGGTTGTACGCACTGATGTTCTGCACAGTCTTGTTGCCCACAGATGAAGACAGCGGTGCTTGGCTTGTTGTTGCTGTGGTTGGTTTGCTTCATGGGCTTCATATGTCCATGCATGGGGTACGACAACACACCATTAATATCAAGTGTGGAGTTCTGAGGGGGAGGGTGGGTGGCCTGTTAGGTGGCACTGAGGGGTCCAGTGTGCACGTGTGGTTTGAAGGACCACGTGCACTGCTCATGCGGGACAAGACTGTATCTGTGTGGGACCTCCAGTACTTTGTACTTCATACTCCAGTACAAAGAACTTGGGGGCACAATTTCTCTGAGCTTTCCCCTGGGCACCTACTTCCTCGGTACTGAGGTTAGCTGATCTAATCTGGCCTCTGACGTCGTGGAAGAAGTTCTTGCCATTTGCTCTCTCTGAGTACCCTTGGGGTGGGGATAGGAGGTGCATGTCTGACTTCCTCTCTCTGAGAGGTGGCCACTCTCTAGCTGGATGCCTCTGTCCTCATGCCAACTCTGATCTCCTAGCACTACCCCCTTTTCTTCTGGAAGTATGGCCTTATCCCACAGTCATGAGCCCCTCCAGCTTTGCATTGCAGCCCAAAGTTCAACACTAGTTTGTACAGAGCAGCCTTTTCCATGCATACAACAGAGAAAACCACCTTTGCTGACCATCGCTTAAGGTTTTGCACAAATCATGCAGTCATTCAACAAACACATACGGAGCCTGGCACTGTGCCATAACTTGGTCCCAGCTCTCACAGATCCTGCAGCCAGGACTCCTCTGGCCATGCCATTTCTGATGTCCTGGGCAAGCTCTGGCTGTCACGGAAGTCCTCAGTTGTGGGGAAATCCTCGCTGTGTGGCTTTCCCAGCAGCACACAGACCTGGGCCGTGGACTCTTGGTGGCGGATGTCCTATGCCTCCGCTGGCAGAGAGGGTGTGTCTGAGAGGAATTCTGCATGAACCCAGCCCAGGCATAGTCCCTGCCAGTTGGGAACGGCTAGTCATGAACTGCCAGAACTAGTTAGTGGGAGAAACCCAGAGCCCAGGGCTTTCCGATAAGACGCTCCCAGCTTGCCCAGTGGGGAAATGAAGATGGTCTGTTCTGACTTCTGTGGTTGTGTGACAGCAGGGGAATGTGAACGCGAATGAGAGATGCCTCCCTGGGGAGTCCAGGTGAGAAGCTGGACGGTGACCTTCCTTTTGTTCACTCATTCCTTCAACAGGCCAGCATCCATTGTGAATGGTATATTTAAAGTAGCTTTATAGCACGAAACACCCAAAAGTACCTCTATAGCACGGAACGCCCAGTTAGCAGGACAGACAGACAGACAGAGAACAGATGCTCGGGCAAGTGCTGTCCTTGAGGGGGTACGGCGGGGCCCAGGGAGGAGGACCCTCACAGGAGGACAGGACAGGACAGTGAAAATCCTCAGGGAGGGCTTTTTCCTCAAGGATACCTAGGAGATCACCTGGAGGACAGAGAAGCCCTCAAGTGCTGGCTGAGCAGAATTCCGGGGAAGAGCTAGTGTCCTGCTGACTTGGGTGCTCCCCAGGTGACTGGGCCAGAAGACTGCAGGAAACAGTGTGTCCAGCCTGGGCGTTTGGCACCTGATCTAGCAGCTCCTGAGTTTGGACCTTCCGAAGTCACTAACACCCTATTTGGGAACCACGTGGCGAGCAATTTGCATTCAAGGCAGCCAGTTGCATTTGCTCAGCAAACCACGTCCAATTGTCTGAACCCCACTTAGAGCTGTCCGTTCAGAAATGGCGCCCGGCAAGCCCATGCCAGAGGGAATGTTTGGATTACTCCTTCCTCTGAAGGGTTCATGTTTGAAAGCACCCTTTCACCCAGCTCCCTCCTCACAATTCAACCTGGCAGAGCTACACAGGTTGCAGCCGAGTCGTCGTCATTGATGGTTCGAAGACAGCTCTGCTGCTAAACTCTGCAGAGCAGTCACTAGTGTTGAGAGAAGCTGGTTATAATTAGCAGGCTTGGCAACGTTAAATTCATAAATGAGGGCACCCCGTGCAACACGTTGGAGGAGGAGATAATGAACCCTCCCCCCAGTTTGGAAACACAATGGATACAACTCAAATTAAAGAACAAAAGGGAGACAGTGTAAAGCCTGCAATGAAATAGCATCTCTAATTGGGTTTTCCCTCCACAATAGCACAGATTAAATGCGGAGTATCAACTTAACCTTTCCATTTGCCGACTTTGTCAGCCAAAAACAGATGGTTAACATGATTTATATTTTTGTTCTTATTTTGTTCTTAGCCATTTAATTGGAATCAGATTATCAAACTGTTTTGTAAACAACCTGGAATGGAGATGCTTATTTTATCCTGGAATTTAAACAAATAAAGAACAGGTATGAATGAAATCGTCTTCCACTGAACCGGAAGAACACGACCTGGGAGATGTGGGGGGTTGAGGCAGATGGCGGGACACTTCTGCCATACTCGGCATGCGTGCAGGCTGCCGCATCGTGCTCTGAAAGGTCAGTAGAGCCATGTAAATATTATCTGGGCTCTGAATGAAACATGCAAAATAAAATTCTGGGTAAATTCTTCATAAAACTGAAGACACATCATTTAAACCCATAACTTAATTTGAAATGATTCCTAATGACCTGTAATTTCCTCCTTTTGAAATGGTCCCATCACATTAATCAGATTGATGTAGCGGTGATAGATTATTCTCATTAAAAGGAAGACTCTTTTGTTGTCTTTGCTGATCTGCCATCTAGAATCACCAGCCAGGAGTAGCTCAGAAGGCTGACTCCATTCTGTTTTGAGTGACCCTCTTTGTCTGGCTTGTTTTGATGGGGGGCCCTGTGTTGCTTCTTCTGTGTCTGAGGAGACAATCTGTGAACAGAAATAATCCCTCCTTTGCTACCTGTTTCAGGTGAAACTGAGTTGTGTGGGCTGCTCAGACCTGTGTGGGATGGTTGGCTTCTTTGTTTTCTAGAATTTTCTTTTAGTGGCTGTGCTGGAGAGTCTGTTTTGACAGAGAGCTTCTCCCTTTCCAACCAGCCAGATTCATAAGCCAGATTTGGTCTTTACAACCATCTATTTTTTACCAAGTCCATAAACCTCTATGGCTCTGGCCATGCCTCTGGCTCCAGTATGCATCTAGCATAATGATTTGGTGGCACAAAAGCTGGGCTGTTTACACCCTGACAGTCAAATCTTCCATTTTTCATGAAGTGCCAGGAGAATAGCGCTTTTCCTCATTTTCCTCGACACATTGCTTTTCAGAGCTTGGCCTTTGTTTATTGGGCTTCCCTGAACTTAGGCATCCTGAACTGATAGGGGTTGCTCAGCAAAGTAGTGAATTTGGGGGTAAGAGATGAAATCATGTTTGTTATATTTTATTCCATTAATATTTTATCAGTTTCTGAGCTCTGGAAGAAGGTTTTGTTCTCTCTGGATCTTTTCTCGCTGTTTGCAGGTGACTCGAAGCAAATCACTCTTGTCTTGGGGCTGCCTGTCAGCATCCCATGAGTGAAGGCAGGTGACAGGTGGGATCTGTGGCTTGCCTCTTCCCTCCCTCCACTGGGGATGGAAGTTCTAGAGGGAAGATGTGTCACTGCATGGAATAGCAACACCCATTGTTCAAAGGTGGTGTGGAAGCCAGAACCTGAACTCCAGCCATTCTACTCTGCTAGTCAGTCACCAATCTGTCACCTTGGGCATATTCCTTCACCTGTTTTCAATCGATTTCTTTATTTTCACTATGGGAATAATAACACACATCCGATAAAACTGCCATGAAGATTAAATGACAAAGTTCTTGACACATAAGGGTTTGGAGAAGCTATTTGCTATAGTATTACTTTAAAATGGGGCTGGAAATGGCAAATAGTTTCAGTTCTACTGTAACTGATCTATAGCTGCCCACTCTCAAAAACAGGGACATACTCAGACAGTTAATTGACTTACTCAGGATGATCCTTCTTTCTGAAGAACTGGCAGAATTAATTTGAATAGGGGTTCCCCTGTGCTCATTAGTGTCTACTGACTGGTCATCTGAAGCCCAGGGGTGGGAGTGGAGGGCAGGACTTCAAGTCTGAAGGTCCAGTCCAGCAGATGCTCTCTCCCTAACTGCCCCAACCTGTGACCTGGATGCAGTAGGTTCTCAGTAGATGCTTGTGATGAAGGTGTTAGGAATTATTGTTTTTAGAGTTAACGATTTGTTCAAGTAAACAGAATAGTGAACAAATCAAAATTACTCATCTGGAAGTACTAGATGAGTACCATTTTACAAAGTACCACCAAAAGCAGAAGGAGGAAATCCAGAAGCCCCCTCACACCCCTCCTGGCTACTCTTCCCACAAGGTGGCTGCTTCCTGTCATCAGGGATTCATTTGCCTGTTGGAGAATTACGTAAATGGAAGATATTACTGCACTTTTGAAGGCTAGATTCTTTTGCTCACATAATTATATCATGAGATGCAGTTCTGTGGTGGGGGGATAATTTGTTTGTTTTCCTTGCTGTATAATATTCCATTTTACAGTGACATCAAAGTTTACTTGTCTTATCTTACAGTTGTTAGATACCTGGTCATAGCAGTAGAAAATCCTTTATGTTTCTTGAGTGAACATGTGCGTCTTACTTGTTGAGTAAAATTGCTGGGTTGTAAGAGAATATGTGTATCCAGACTTAGTCCTACCAGACAATTTTATATTTCTAGGGTGGTTGTACCAACGAACATGCCTACCAGCAGACTCTTTAAGTGTGCGAAGCTCCTTATTCTCAGTCATGTCTGTTTTCAGTTTTGTCCTTTCACAATAGGTATCTTGCTGGGGGTGGGGGGGCAGTGGTGCCTCCTCATGGTTTAATTTTTCATTTCCTTGATGAAATGGTTGAACACCTTTCCATGTTTTGGTTGACCACATAAGTGTTCACTTTTGTGAAATGTACATTTGAATGCTTTGCCCATCTTGCTAGCGGGTTGTCTGTCTTTTTGTGATTGACTTGTAAAGTGCTTCTAAAATCTGTATACAAACCCTTTGTAAGATAAATGTATTGCAAATATCTCCTCCCACACTGTAGCTTGCCTTTCATTTTTTCAGTGGTATCATTTGAGGAACAGAAGTTTATTTATTGAATGTAGGCCAATTTACAGTTTTCCCTTATGGTAAGTGCTCTTTGTGTTTTAAGAAATCCTTACCTATTCCAGGTCATGAATATATTTTCTTATGTTTATCATTTACCTTCACAGTTAGTAGAGTCACTACTTTTTAAAGAGCTCTCTCAAGTAAATAGAGAACTATCTAAAGAATGTCTTGAGGTGTAGAGGTTTAATTTCCTAAGCGGCAGAAACACTCAACCTGGCAGGGGCGCAAGGCTGTATGGGTGAATGTGTGTGACACAGTCCCTTTGCTCTGCTAGGGGCCTGGCTGGACCACGTAACCACAGGACATTGCCCACTTTCCACTTGGAAGTGCCCCAGTAGTCCTAGTCTGTCCCAACTTGCTGTTGCTCTAGAAATTCGAGAAAGATTAGAAGGGCAAAGAGCTGGTAACCTGGGGGCTCCAGGAAAGTGCCACTCTTGGGCACTCCCCAGTTTTACCTTGTTCCTGCATTTTTTAGAGAACCTGGACAGTTCTCTTACAACTTCTAAACCTGCTCTCCTGGCCCAGGAACTCCATAGATTACTGGCTTTGTAGTGGGAAAAACTCACTTACCTGTTTTGAGTCTTGATCTGTAAAACTAGGGCAGTAAATATCACTCAGTGTTTATTCCTTGTATGGATGGACAGATGGGTGGATGGATAGATGGGTGGCTGGTTGATTGATTGTACTAATGATTGAATGAAGACTAATTTTATAAAGACTTCAGTCCAGTGTTGACACACAGTGTAGTGCTCAATAAAATCACTTGTGTCTCCTCTCTTCCTCACAAACACCAATCACTTGTTTTGCTGAATAATGACATGTTACCAGCTTAGTGAATCTAATTCAGCAGGTATTAAAATAAGTCCAAATTATGTTAAGAAATTTGCAGTGCAACTTTGCCTGGTGATCACAGTAGCATATGTATGTGATTTGGAAATGTCACCTAAGTAAATATCCAATAATTAAATAAATGGCAGTGCCCTACGTGTTTAGATGGGGCAAATATGACTGCTGCTGAGTGGGTGGGCAGGCTGTCGGAAAGGTGTCTGTGGGTGAGCATTTTCAAGTGCCGTTATGAAGATAAAGCTGTGTGATTGCATAGCTCAGGGTACTGAGTTACTGCAATAGAAGTACCCACTGGCTTTCTGGCTACCTCTCTGGTCCTTCTTACACCACCTCGCTCCACCCAGCACACATGGATCAGATGATGTCAGTGATTTCCCTTTGCACTTGGAATAAAGATGAATCACCTTCTTGAATTGAAATCCCAGTCCATCCAAACTCCTTACCAGTCTTATCCATCTGCATAGGCCCTAACCTTTGCCTCATTTCCTGCTACACCCACTTCTCACACGGGGCCCCAGACACAATATCAGCACTCACCTTCCTGGCAACCTCCCTGACTTCTCTCCCTAAGGTTGCATCTGGTAGAGTTAAGATCTCATCTTACCAAGATATTCTTCCTCCATAGAACAAATCTTGTTTATTTATTTGTTTGCTTGCTTGCTTCTCTCCCCCACTGTGTTCACTTCTGGAACACAGTAGATGCTCAGGAACCAATTAAATGAATGAATGACCATTGTTATCTGCCTCTCCCCATCCAGGATTTTAAGACACCAATCGACCAGATTTTCATCATGTTGATTGTATCCTCCTCCCGCTTCTGTCCATGACCACCAGGCGATGCCTTCTGCCCGTTCCATGTCACTCACAAGTTCCAGATGGGCTCTTTTCTTCCATCTCGCCAGGGGAGCTTGTAGCCTCTTAGCTCCCTATTAAATCTATTGTCCCCATTCGTGTGGCTCCTTAAATCCCATTTATTGAGTGATAAAAGTCACTGCTCCAATCCCTATGGATGATCATCAGCTGTCTCCCCTCTAGGCCCAAGAGAAGAGTCAGGGGTTATGACATGATGGGGACCCTTCCTGTTTAGCCTTGTAGCAGGAATGTATAAGGGGGTGTTCCCGGTACCCCCACCAGGGGCTTCCTCATGCCATCAGTTCAGTAACATAAGTTACCAGCGCTCCCTTCTGGCATGTTCCCTAGTCAGTGGTCTCTGGGTTGGGATTAACAGAAACCAATTCAGCTTGCTTAATTCACCCAGTTTTAGGGAAATGTAGGAGTGGAAACTCATCTGGGGCTGTAAGGGACTTCGCCTTGATCTTCATCCTCTGTCCTCATAGCACATCGGTACCAGAGTGCTGGGAGACAGTATTTCATTGACCCAGGTTGTGACCTATTTAAAGAAATGTGGCTGGGGGAGTGGGAGGCTACCAGGGGGAACTTTTAATGTTCAAACAGTTCTTAAGAGGATGTGCTATGCAGACATCTGGGGGGCCTGCTTGGAACCCCTTAGAGGTATTTTCTGTGTCCCATGGCTAGGAGATCACATGCCATGTGGAAACACTAGCAGAAAAGGCTGGCCTGCTCTGACCTGGGAAGCTTCCTGAAGGAAGTGCAGTATGGGCTGAGTTTGTAGAGGAAGCTGGGGCACCAGGGTGGAAGGAGGAGCCACGTGGAGTCTGATACTGCTACCTGGAGGCTTGGGAAGCCGAGCTGAGGGCCAGAGTGACTGGGGGGGAGAGGGGAATGCTGGTGACAAAGGAGGAGGCATCAGGAATGCAGTGACACAGAGATGAATCACCTTCTTGAATTGAAATCCCAGTCCATCCACTTTTAGCTCCTCTGGCTCTCCAGATTTCTTGGTTTTTAAATTAAGGAGAACAGAATAAGAGAACGCATGTCGTGTTTCATCGGTACTGTGTTGGGCACAGAGTAACCCTACAGTAAATATTAACTAATGTACATTAATCTCTAGAAAGCTGTAGCTGCGTCTGCCTCAAGGGAGATCATTCTGGAAATGATGGGGACAAGTTAAGAAGGGGGTTTTTTGGCCTCCTGGGGCGTGATTTCAAGCCTTCAAGGGAGTGGGTTTGTTTTTAATAATGAAGAATGGTCTGATGAGTAATAAACCACACTTACATCCTACTCAGCCTGAGGAATTAAGGGACTGATTCTTATCTTCTTCTTATTAGAGAGATATATAAGAAGAAAAGTCCAAAATCAATGTCTTCATGGACATCCTCAATTAACACATCGGGATGTACAGCTTCAGGATGGCCTGAGTCCATTAGGTAGAGCGGCAGGCGAATCTACCTGGACCGATTTGAAAAGCTTGGGAATTGTTAAGCAGTAATGATGTGCCAAAGAAGGAATACATTTTCTCCTTCTCAAATTATAGGTGTTTCCTGCAGGGGGGAATGTGTTTTCTCCCGCCAACGTGGAGGGAACAGTTTGTGTGCACACAGCTTAATACCCCTTCAGCTATGCATTCCCTTTGATCCCGAGCTTATTAAAAAATGCAAATCTAAATTGTATCTTATTAATGTGATCCTTTGTGTTAAAACTGTGGGGGGTTAAAAATCCCAGTTTCTCTAACATATTTGGATTTTTAATGTGCAAAGTGCGACGAGAGCGTGAATTTCTGCAGGCCATATTTTCTAATCAACTGTTATGAAAGATTTTTTTATTGTGCTGCTATTTCTTGCTTCTTGGAATTCAAGGAGATAAAGAGTAATGACTTCATTGTTACACCCCAGGTATTCTCAAGCATGATGAGATCCTTCTTAATTTGCTCCAGCTTCTCCAAAGTGTCAGTGGCTCTGTCTTCCAGGAAAATTCTGGAAGCTGATTTTAGGGATATGCATACTGCTGGGGACAGCTGATGCAGATTCTCTGCTAGGAATGCCCCAGCTGGTGGAGAGCTGGTGTGGTGACAGTGCCTGGTCTGTCCCTTGTCCAGAGGTGTGCAGTGGGCCCGGCGCCCATTCTGTTCTTGTTTTTATGTTATTATGGCTTCCCTTTCAAAAGCAATGCATCTGAAGTTTAATTTAAATCAAGTTTAAAATTGATCCCATTAGAACACCAATGCATTTTTCTCACCTGTATCTTTTCTTCTTCTTCCAAGTCCTCATCTTCTCCTGGCTTTCCTCAAGCACTGGTGTTAGCTGCAACCTTGTGCTTAATGATTTCACTCCTTAAGATACAATCCAGTTACTTTCCACCAGAAGTCGTCATCCAGAAATGATCATTCTGTATTTATGAGGCTGTCAGGGAGGCAAGCCCACCCACAATGTCGTCATGTTCCATGTCATTTCTTTCCAGTGTCGCCATCCCAGCTGATGGTGAACACAAGGACCTCATTCGAGGATCTGCTTTTGTTATCCGTGGTTTCGGCAAAGTCATGCATTCTGACAATCTAGCATCGACTCTAAGTGAGTGCTTCCTGTTCGTACCTCCGGTGAGAATCTTTCTGAGCGTTGCTGGTGACAGTGGGAACTTGGCCTGGTGGAAGAAGTCACTGAAACGGTCACTGGCAAGATGAAAACCACAGACACTGTTGTGAGTGCTTGTAGTGCACTAGGCACATGGTCTTTCCTTTACCTAGGCACAGGCTATGCCTTTGGAGTTCATACTGCTTTTGCTATGTTCTCACTTAACAGATGAAGAATTCAAGGCATGGAAGTGTGCTTCTTGCCCAGACTCTTGATTGTCAGGGTCAGAGGGTCTGTGTCCCTCACCTCTGCTCACCGCTCGTTTCCCTGCTGCTGTGTGGCGTCAGGCAGTTATCCTCTCTCTGATCTTTACATTAGAATACTGGGCAAGATTATCTGGGAGGTCACATTTGGCCCTAAAGTTTTATAATTCCTGGTGATTATCTTAAAAGTGTTCCAAGTGTAAGCCGGAAGGCAAAAGGCAAACTTTTCAAATTATTCTCCAGCCCTACACACACACACACACACACACACACACACACACACACACTTTATCATCTTGATGAAAGCACAGTGGTAGGAATCCCAACTGTTCCAGCCTATAATATTCTTTATTTTAGGCAGAAATTGCTACAACTCATATTCCAGACAAGGCTCCATGTGGTTTTTTGACACCTCTTCTGTGTCCCCAGGAAGCGGATATCGGGGGAGGAATGTTTGTAGGTGGGAAGAGTGGAAGGTCTATTTTTAACGTGAGACCTTTTACAGTATCGCTTCCTCCTCTGTTGTCTCCAGTTCTAGGAAATGAGATTTCACTTGCACTCATTCTCTGATACGACATCGTGGTTCCTAAAGGAAATCTTCTCCTGCTTGCTGTTGAAGTGTTTTACAAAAAGAAGTTCGATGTGCTCTGCGAGGGGCTGGCAGGTGGCGGCTTTCTGTGTCATTCTCTGACATGTGCCAGCTGATGTGAAGTGACATGTGGTGACAGAGTCTCACTTGGGACTGGTGGCTCTTTGTCTTGAACAACAGGTAGCCCTTTCTGTGGGGAGTCAGGAGTGGGGCCCAAGCTGGCTTTTCAGAAAACAGGGCTGTGTCACCGGCGCTCCTTTGGATGCCTGGTGGTGCAGTGCCAACTGCCAGGCCCCACTTGGTGACGGGCAGCTGCCTTAAGCTCTGGCAGGCTGCCCTTTCCCCCAGGACCCAAAAGCTCGGTCCCAGCCATCCCTGCGAGATCCTCCTCCTGCCATTCCCAGGAGACTTCTGGATGCAAGCGGCTCAGCATGTTCTCTCTCTCTTAATGAAACATTTCAAATATATAAACAAATGTAAATAATAATATAAATGTACATACAAGTACCCACCAAGCTGGTTTTATGAAATCTTAATGCTTTGTCTTATTTGCTTCTACTCATTGGTTCTCTTTCTCTCTCTCTTTCTCTCTCAGACACACACACACACACACACACACACACACACACACACTCTCCCTTTGTCCTCACCAGATCCTCAGGGCGGCATTTACTTTGAAGCTAATACAACTTAAGATGCCATTGCTCCCTTCCACTCACCCTAAGTGAAGTCCTACCGATGTGTTTACATGATTCCATGTTTTTATAAACATTTGTAAAATCTCCCCAAAGTGAGAGATTGTAGCTGCCTTGGGTGAAGAGCTAACACTGTCTTTCGCTTGGCCTTACCCACACCCCGTGCCCCCTGCTGTGTTCAGAATGGACTCTCCTCAGTTATTCCAGTATCTGATGAAGGGTAAGTGACATTAGGGATACGATCAGGCTGTGTTTTAAGTGATTCCTGGACATCCCAGTGGAGGAATGTCCTTGATTCCCATCACCCACCCATGACTGGAAGGCACAGGGCCAAACTCGTGCAGCAGAATGTTCCAGGACGACCCACACATGGTGTTCATGGAATTAGAGGAGAAACGTAGTTTGAGATGCAGAGCCAGACGCTAGTTTATGGGAAAGTGTCAAAGCATTAGACATGTCAAATTCCAAGTATATGATTCTATTCTTACCCACCTGCTCAAATTAGAAGAGTTATCCTATCGGGAATATGCTTGATACCGTAGCACACAAACAGTAACAGACATGTCTTATTTTTTTTCTTCAAAATGCACTATTTGTTTTCTTAAAGAGAGCCTCCTAATTTATGTTTGTATGACCCTGCAAAACCCAGGTTCCATCCAGGTATTGGATTCTGTTCTTTTCTTGATGTGATATTTATCAGTCGTTTGCATATTTCTTTTAACCTTCACTACATGTATAAATAGATCCATATATACTATATCAATGGTGATGGTGCATATACACATTTGTCACTGGTTTTTCATTCTTTATTTTTTGAATATAAATGGTTTTGGTTACTTCTCAGGGCCAGGGTCTATAAGAGCTCTGTATGTACAAAATTAAATTTGTTTTTTTTCTCCTGTTAATCTGCCTTGTGTCAATTTGATTCTTAAACCAGCCAAAGAACCCAGAGAAAAGCCCCCCTCTGCAATATTACCATCACTCCCATCCATCCAGAATTGTTTATATTTTACAAAACTGAAAGTCTGTGTCTATTAAAAAAAATTCCTCATGGTGGTTTCCAGATAGAGGGGTGAGGGCACAGTGTGGACAGTATCTTTCTATGCTTGATGTAAATGTTTCTACTTAGTACATTTACTCTTACTACTTGCCTTCTCTTCAAACACTATTGTGAGATTTATCCATCTTATTACATTGCATAGAGCTTTTGTTTATTTCTTTCTATTGCCATTTATAGTATTTCATTGTATGAGTGTCACAATTCAGTTGTTCTGTCTTATGTCAATAGGGATGGGTTGTAATTGTGACTAACTGAAAGTACAGTTTGTCATTGAAAATCTGGTACTTACTCATATAAGACCAAGTTTGTGGTCCTCAAACTTTTTTTTTGGTACTCAAACTCTTTTACTCAGTTAGTCCCCAAAGAAGTTTGGAAAACTGCCTCCTCATACATTTTAAAATAGACAAATCACTTCAGCAGGTGTTTATGTAGTTGAGAGGATTTATTTTACATAATATTGTGACGTGGATATTTAAAGGTAAAGCTAGCGATCACTTTTTTTAAAAATAATGCAATAAAATTAAAAATAGATAATGACTTAACTCGTGCACATCCTTTTAAGTAATATACCAAGATTTTCCTTATAAGTTAGAAAGTTGATATAATTGTCTTTGCCCTTTGAACTTGAAATTCCATTCTTTTCAATCCTCAGAATCCTATCTTAATGCAATATATTGTAACAAATGATGGTGTTTTATTGATCACATCATATTTCTTTCATATTGATTCATAGAAGTTCTGTGTGATTTCTGGATACCATTCATCTGTCATTCTGTGAGTATAAATATCTTGTCCTCATCTGTGTCTTATCTTTGTACTTTGTGATTGCAATTTTTGGTTGTATTGAGTTTTTCATTTTAATGTTGTCAACTTATCAGCTTTTTCTTGATAGTTTGGGGGTATGTGTGTGGTTTAAAAATGTATTTCCCTTCTTAAAGTCAGGAAGATATTCTCTGATGTTTTCTTCTAAAAGTGTTAAAGTTGGTTTTTTTTTTTTTACATCAAATTCTTTTATCCACTCAGGATTCATTTTTGTGAATGGATACTTTAGAAATATAATTTTGTCTTTTTCCAAGGGGATACCCATTTGTTTAAAGGACTGTTTTTGAGTAGTTTCTCCTTTGCCAACTGATGATTACCACCACACATTAGTTCTGTTTCTTCCTGGAATATACGTGTTCCCTGAGTTTTCCAAAAGCTTAGCTGATGTCATCCTCACAGGTAGCCACACATTTATGCCAATGCCATGTGTTTAATTAATATGTACTGTTTAGTTACTATTCATTAACTTGAACTGAAGGTGAATGGATAGGGATAAAATTTTTATGACTTAACCTGATAGTAACCATTATACATGGTAATATGAACACTGTGAATGAATAAGTTGCGACGGAATTATTAAACTGTACTTGTTACAGCTAAAGTTATTATTGGCTTGTACTTTTCAATTTAGAAAATTGATCTCATTCATGGACTTAACTTTTTAGGAAGTCCTTTTCTTTCTGCAGGACTTTATTTCTTAAAACGTGGTCTAGGAGAATTTCATAGAAAGTGTGTTAAAATGCATATTTGGGGGCCCCACCTTAGATCCACTGAGTCACACTGGAAGTGGGATGTAAGGTCTCCTGGAGGGTCTTATGCTCAAAAAAGTGAGAGTGCTGGATTTAATGAAATGTTTTCAGAGTCCGATTCAAACATTCTACCAAACAGGCAGTGACTTCGGGCCAGCCCCTCCTCTTTTAGCATAGCCAGCAGACTTGCAAGTCATAACTCATTGCTGCAGGGAGAACATTGGGCTGAGATGGGGGTCTGGAGTCTCACATTCCAGTGCTCTTTGCAGGCAGAGATAAAATTTTGACCTCCTCGTGCACATGCCTCAGTTCTCTGTACTTTAATTTCCTCATCTGTGGTTCTTCCAGCTTGTTGGAGAGGTGTAGTTAAATTGGCCATGTTCGTTGTAGGACTGAGAAAATTAAACTAGGGCTAGGAGCCCTGCCAGCTGCTCTCTTCTTCTCTTTCCATAAATCTAAATAACATGCAGGTAGCAGTTGCAGCGTATGGCTATTTTGTCATCAGCTCAGTGACTCTTGCAAGAATTTGGCTCGCGGTCCCAGCATGGAAACCACCAGCTTTGCCATTTGTAGGTTGTCTTGGTCACTCAAAAACAATTGATTGCAAAGGCTGCCTGCAGGGTCCCAGATCCTGCGTGTTCTAAAGACAGCCAAAGGAGGTTATCCAAACCTACCTCCTTTGTAGACTCATCAGGCCGTCCAGGTGCTAAAGAAAAATGAAAACAGTACTGACAGTCCCTGTTTGTTTAAGAGGTGCTTTGCCCAGTGCTCTAAAAGCCAGCTGGTTCATTGCACGTCTCTGCAATACTCCGGCTTTTTCTTCTTCATAGTAATTCAATTCAAATGAGTGCACATTTGGAGGTATGTGAACCATACAACTGGTTTTCAGCAGGGATAAAGCTGGGATCATCCCCACCTCCTTCCTGAATGGTACAATCATTTTTTTTTTATTTCATTCTGCTGGGCAGTGGCAGCAATTAAAGTTCCCAAAGTATGAAATGTTTTCATCAAGCAAGGCATCAGAAATATCGGCCTGTCAGTGGAGACGTGGACCTGTACTTTACTGCAGCTATTCTTCAGCCGCACCGGGGCATGAAGTGGGGACCAGCATTCATTTTGTGAAGTGAAAAAAGAAGGCCAGCTCGGGCTTTAATCTTTATTCTAAGGAGTCCAGTCCTGTTGGAATGTAATGAGCGGATGCACCCCATTTAGCTTAAAGTAACAGGTCTATATAGAGTTGTTAATTTGTAGATAAATATGGGTTTTCTACTATTGATGTTTCTGATCCACACAAAGTGGTTATATTAATACTGAAACATTATTAATCGATGGCTTGCTCTTTAAAAATACATCAGTAAGACTACCCAATTACCTTTAAGTATATTTCAAAGGGCTCAAAGCATTCTGACGTATACTCAAAGTCCATTAGAACCACCAGACATATTAATTAAAATTTCTAGTTACAATGAACTTTACAGTGCAGGTAAAATCTTTCTGGCTGTCTGAAATGTTGAAACTGGTAAGTCCATTTGGGGGCACAGGCGGGAAGGTCAGGGGCAGGGTTTGTCCTAAGGAAACATAGGGACATCAGCATTTTACTTGAATCCAGCATCTAGAGTGCGTTTACTCGGGACTGTGACCTGGCACATGCAGGCGGCTTTGCCCCCGAGTGTGGTGGAGGGGAACTTCTGCATGAAAGGAAGCATTATGAAATGCAGTGGTTTTGAGGCACTGCAGGTAAAAACCTCGCTGGAGATTAAAAACAGAACAAACCATTAAAATGTGTGTCTCCCAGATCTTTCTTGTCTGGCTACATGGCCAGGCAAGATCCTTGAACTTGATCAGTCAATGTGACAAATACCCGCAGAGAATAGCCCTCACTGTGTGATCCCTGCCCCTTCACAAGTTATTCTTAATAACAGAAGACTCCGAATTTGTGCCAAGAGGTGAATAATGTTTCGTTTGGTCATCTAGTGAGAGAGGTAAGCTTTCCTTTGGAATTCTGGTTCTCACTGTTAATATCCAAGCCAACTCTCTTGTCCAAGAAGATCCACTTAACCAAACTATTCACCAGACTGGCACCAGGAACTCACAGAAAGTCCAGGAACTCAATAAAAAGGCAGAGACAAAGGACCAAAACAAGTGAATGTGTCTGTGCTTCTGGCTGCTTATCACAAGGAGAGAGACAGGGATAAGCTCTTAGAGTCTGGAATGTGATTTCTACTGTAGGATAACATATCACTGAACGAAACTCCAAGGCCAAGAGGAAACATACCTGAGGGCCACATTTAAGCATCGTTACCTGCATGGCCCCATTTGGGGATAGACGTCCCCTCCACCCCCTTGGCATCTGTCCCTGGGGTTTGATACGCATGGGCCATCCGCTGTGAGCAGCGTGAGGTGTGACTGATTGTCACTCAATGCCAGTGGAATCTTTAGGTGCACATTAGTTACCGTTTTAGACATGTTAGCCTCAAGTGGAAGCAGTCAATTATAGACCAGAGGTTTTATGGCTACATTATTACCATCACACTATTAGGTTTTCAGCATCCTCTTTGATCGATCTATACCAGGACATTGATGGATAGCTCTGTTCTTCAAATGTCAAATATGCGGGGCTTCTATACTTTATGTATTTACTGACACACTAATCTCCTGTGGATGCTTGCCCCCTCTGTATGTTGAGTTTTAGTACATTACTGTGATCTCTTTCCTTAGAAGACTGGGGGTGGGGGGTTACAACCACATTTATGATTTCCATTCTGTGCCCTCTTCAATGCAGGAACAGTCCTGAGTTACTGGTACTTTAAAGAAGTCTTCACCACACCAGGAGGACTTGTTACCTTCAAGACAGACATTTAGACAATAGGTTTTTCCTTTCCTTCCTCCCTTTTTTCCTCCCTCTTTCCTTCTTTCCTTCCTTCTTTCTCTCTCTCCCTCCCCTGCTCCCTTCTTTCTTCTTTTCCTTCTGTCCATCTTTCTTTCCTGACATGTAGCATGCAGTCAGGGTTCCGGGTTAGATTTACCAACCTCTGCCTTTCGCTTATTCTGCTATTCGACTTATCTTTCTTAAAGCTACAATTAATTTTTGCTTTTTGAACAACTGTGTTTCTGAACCAAGGCTCTGAACTGCATAAATCACCACTGTAATTCCCAGATATCACTAAATATGATCCTGCTTATAATATTGAATGGGTTTCTCATGTGAAATCCTTGAAGGGTTCGTGGAAGACCTCGAGAATGGATCTCCTTTCAGTTAAAACTGCTGGCTCATAAATCTAGCATGGGCCATCAGTCTGTCCCACATAATAAATCAAACAGAAAGTGAGAAAGCCTATTTCCTCACTCAATAGCCAACCAAGATTCTGTTTTATTTCTATACAAAAATTTCTAGAAGGATGCATGATGGTCTAGGAATGCCAGCTTTCTTCCTGGGTCATCAGTCCCGTTTCCACCTTCATGCTTCAGCCTTAGAAACTACTTTCTACTCTGGTTTGTACATTAAAAACTTTCTTAGTTCCCTTGAGTTTGCTCATTAACCAGCCACAGAGGAGAGCTTGCCCGATCGTTCTTGGTAATGGAGGCAGCTCTCCATGCTTCAGAAGGAATTCTCAGGAGCTGTTTGTGATTCATTTTTAAGGATGAAGGGCAAAAGGGTAATACCTATTTTTGATATTCACATGGTCAGAAGGCTGCATTTCCAAGACAGAAGGTCTGATTTTGTATGGTTCTTCCTGTGTCTTAGTACAGGACTTTCTGTAGCATAGAGCCTCTTGCATTAATGTGTGGGTGGCCCAGATCATTGCCTCTGACCAGAATGCAGGGGCAGCGTGAGCAGCTGGCCAGCAGTTCATCACTGTGCTGAGTGTCATTTTCCTTTCTCTAGACACATAGCTGATGGAATCATCTTGACCCTGGTGTGCCCATCCAGCTTAATACTCGGCCAGGGTCCAATGTAACTGTTCCAGCGGCCATTTCTCACAGAAACTAGTTACTGTCCAAGTCCAAATCTCTATCAAAAAAGGCACACTTCAGGGGCCTCCCTAGTGGTGCAAGGGGTTGGTTGAGGGATGCAAGGGGCTGCACTGTGGAGTTTCCACAGCCACTGCAGTGTGAGTTCGATCCCCGGCCAGGGAAGGGACCCACATGGTGCGGCAGACCTCACCTGCCTCGCTCGTGCTCCCCTCAGCAGTGTATTTCAGTCCATCTGCCTGTTCTGTCCCCTGCTCTGTCTCTGATGAATCTTCTCACCCCCCACCCCTGCCTCTAGCCTGTACCCCAGCTCTTACATGCATAAAATAAAAAGAGGCAGATTTCGAAGTTGGAAGGAATTTGGGGGTAGAACCCAGGCATTTGCCTAAACTATACCTGCTTTTTACTAAACAAATAACTGGTGGATATATCAGAGCCTAGGAGCTGAGGTTCCTCATTTAGCCCCAGGTTCTTCATTTATGGGTGTATCAGGGACACAGCAACAGTATTGCTGACACACTTGTGTGAGAATCCGAGGAAAGACACATTCTAGAAGATTCTAGAAGCCACCTGAGTGTTCCACCTGCCTTGACCTGCCTCAGCAGACTCCCAGTATCTGTGGACAGGAGCCAGATGGGAGAGGTGGCTTAGTGCCCACCGATACCACGTGGATTTGTCTGCATTCCCTCTGTGATTCCTGTGGGAGACAGTGCCGCAGGCGGGATCAGTTGCAGAGACACGGTGGCGGTCCTGATGAAGGAATTTTAATGTCAAAATTCCAGGGTTTAAACTTAATCCTTGTGCTCACTGGTGGGGTCTTTCACATGGGGATCTAACAAGACTTATACTGGCATTCAGAAAGGTAAATGCGTGCACGCACTGGGAACCAATTTACAGCTAGAAATGAAATGAGCAGAAACATTTGCCAACACGCTGTTCAAATAAAACACGGGTTCACTGAGGCATGCCGATGGGCATACTCACCCTGCTGTCTGCTTCCTCCACTGCTGCTTGTGGGAGGCCCTGGGGGATCAGTGGGAGGCTCTGTCTTTGCCCACCTGGAAGCATCTGTGCTGGGGCCAATTGGTATATCCAGATGAGGCTTCGTTCTGAAGGACAGTGAGAACAGGGGCAAAGAAAGCTCTTCATCAATAGGATCTCCATGGAGTAAGGTCCAAGTGAACTGCATTCCTGAAAATATGACCGGAACCAACCAGAAAGCCAGTAGTGCCTAGAAAAGTACATGGAGGTTCAGATAGGTAGGTAGTGAAAAGGGATGATTTGACTTACCTAAAATCAGCAAATTCCAAATCCTGTCATCAAAAGAATCCAGGAGCTTCAGACAAACAGATTCTCAAAAGATGGGACCTGACCCATCTTCTGTTTGCTTTTGAAGTTGATTCTCTAGGGTCTTCTGATGCACCCCCTAAGTTTAGTCATTGCTTGAAGGAGCCAGTTTTCAAACCTTAAGATCTGTTTGCATAAAAGAGAAATAATGTGCCACTCTTCATTAAAATAGGTTACCTAAGACCCCTTAACCAAGCAAAAGATGATTAACACAACTTGAAATGGAACAGCTTTTTGAGGTATATACCACACACACACACATACACACACATGCATGCGCACACACACACAAATCTCATTCACAGATCTGACCAATGAAGACGGACATGGACGTTCTCTTTCCCCATACTCTTCTGAAAGGTGGCTTCACTTAGCGCCGGACATTCTGCCCAGCCCGGTGGCTTTGTCACCTTGAAATGGGCCTCAGCCCTGGGATCTGTCTTTTGAGCGTGCACACCCTGTGCAGGCAAAGCCCTGCCATTATTATTCATGCAGCTTCTGTTTATCTTCCCAAAAGAAACAATTGAGTTGTAGCAAATGAGTGATGGTGGCAGGGCGGTGGTGAAGGGAAAGCCACTGCAGGTGGAGTGGCTTAATGGGGTATTAATTGGGAGGCAGGTGAAGGCAAATAGGTAGCACAGCAGGTATGTAAATAGGCTCGTGGGAGGAAAGGCATTGAATTTTATGCTCTTTAACTAAAAATAAAGACCTGATATTTAGCTTATCTTTGCTGAAACCCTACACTACGAGGGCCCTGACAACTGCCAGCATCATCAATGATTCATTATTATCTCAGCATCATCCAGGCTACTTAATAGGATCTTCAGCCTCTTCATTTTTCATCGTTTCAGCTGATTCTTTGGCTTCAGAAAGCATATTTTACCTCTCTTTGTGTACCTGAAGGCCAGACCAGTTTCTGTGGATTGCGTAGTAGAAGTGACAGTTGGCCTTTCGCCTGCCTCCTGGTGGCATGGTTTTGCTCATTGGGAAAATGTCCCAGCTGGCTGTGGGTAATTGGTCTTACCAAGCAGGGTACAGGCACACGAGGATACTAGGGGCTAAGTCCCAGCACCATCACCACTGCAGCACGATTTCAATCCCCAACCAGGGAGGTGACCCACATGGCGCAGCAGACTTCTCCTGCCTTGCCCGCAGCTCCCCTCAGCAGTGTATTTCAATAGATCGGCTTGTTCTGCTCCCCACTCTGTCTCTGGTGACTCCTCTCACCCCTTGCACTTTTGGCCTACGTGTACCCAGCTCTATGCAAAATAAGTAAATAAAACAAAAAAGACATTGTCCTTCAAAGGACTACTCCAACACTATCATTTGCTCGAGATCTTTTCATTAAGCCACTTTGCTTGTTATTTTCGGAGCCTATTAGTAAGTTACTCATGTGAAAATTTTTTATTACATATATTCATCACTTATTTTCTACCCTTAAGCCTTACATCCCCCATTTCATTACTGCAGCTACTGCTAACTGCCATTTGGCTTCTAAAATCTATCCCCCATGCAGAGATTTGTTGTTGCTCAGAGTATTCCACAGAACTTGCTTCAGGCTCCCAAGGAAGAGTTCCATGAAATGTCTGGCACGCTGGCAGCCACTTTGGGGTAAACATCCAGCTTCTCAAAGAGACAACTTTGCTTAGTGCCCACTGAGATTTCTAAATTTAGATATGTGAGTTAAAAATTCGGGCATACTATTTTAAGATTGTCTTTGTACTTTATAAAAACTCAAAGAGTTTTTAAAAACAAGCTACCCCATATTTTCCTTCTAATTAGCTCTCCCTATAGTGATACGGTGGAAAAGTGAGGGGGAACTTACTTGGTTGGCCACATTTGTTGTTTGCTCTGGGATGACATAGACTCGTTTGGCCTTGTTGTTGAAATGGCTAAATAGCAGTGGAGCTTACATAGGTTAAATATTAGTGGAGTTACAGTTAGTACCCCACGAAATGAATTAGCTTTACATTATCATGCAGATCTTCTCCTGTAGTTGAAGTACTCATTAATTTTACTGCTAATGAGATGTTAGCAATTAAATACCTTTAATTAATGAAAATCAGACAAAAGCAAGCACTGCTCTCTCTGCCTTCATAAAAATGGGGAAGATGTGTGTAGATGTCCTTGTGACTTTTGTCTATAAAAGGATCACAAATCTGAACTACTCGGGATCAAGTGTTTTGGTCCAGAGGAAGTCATTAAAAGATTTCACTTTTAGAAAATTAAAGAAGTCGGCATTTGGAGATGTTACAAAGATTATCTGAGATTGGAAAAAAAAATACTCATAACTGAGAGCCAGTCCTACGTGTAATAGCAAATTTCACGGTTGAAGATGCAACAGGATTGAGTACAATTAATAGTTCTGAAGCAGAGTCATTGAGTTCTGGGGTAGACCCTGAACACATAATTAGATTATTAAAAATGGCCTGTCTTAGGCCGACTATTACTAAATTGAAATCCAATTATGGCTTTATGATTTTGCTGGAAAATATTTAGCTGTCTTGCTTGAGTCCTCATAGAAGTTCATTTCCTCTTTGCATCAGCGTTTGCACGTGTCACAATACATTTTCTAAACAAATCTGACCTCAATTATCTCAGAATCAATCTTACATTAGATAAAATATATTTTAATGAGTGTTTTTATGTCTAATATCATCATTGTGCCTCTCCATACTTGAGGAATTAAAAGATGGCGGTAGAAGACTTTGTAAAATATCTTTTTAATGAGAGCCATGCATATTTTAGAAATAACCAAATTGTGCCATCTTAATACACAGAAAGGCATTATACTCAACTCTGCCTGAGTGTGCTGCTACACAGACTTGCTTTGGTTTTCAGTAATTGGCGCTGGAACCGTAATAAAGCAGTTGTTTGCAGAGAGATGGACTCAGAAATTTCATGCACTCCTGCAGTGTGGATTTAAATGCTAAGTTAAATATTTATGAACCCGAGATTTTTATAATTGATCATTGTATGATTTATACACAGTAATTATAATTAGGTTGAAAGAGATTTTAAGAAGCCAGTTTCCTGGTAGCCAGGGCCATTAAATAACGCTAAACTGCCAAAACAAAAATGAGATGGGAACCGAGCCACTGAGTGTGAGCGCTGTCCCACATCTGGTATGGCGGGGCACCCACCACACCAGGCGTCTCACCTGCTGTATCACCTCTGCATCCGCCGCGGTCATTTTTCCTGCCTGTGTTTCAAACCTAGTTGAACAGAAACAAGTAGGAAACTTCAGAGATCCAGTGTATAACAAAGGGAAAAGGTGGGGGAGGTTGGAAAGGTTAATTAAAAATGTAATGATCCCATTTGCTGAGACAGCACTATTCATCATCCTGCAGCGGCAAGCACGCCGTTTGCACACCATATTTAGGAGGCATGTAGTTTTTTAAGGTATGGATGTGTGTGCACATTACAGAAATGGGAGCTCTAATGGGTGGGCTTGGGCTGAGCCCACAGCTCGTGCTCGACATGGAGCACTGTCTTCACCACCCAGAAGAGGTGATTCCAAATTCACAGGTTTTCAGAGTCACTCAGTGTCTGCAAACCTCAGAGAAAACGCGGGCATGACTCGAGGCTTAACATAGCTGTGTGAGATAGGAAAAAACAGGAGTAGCAGAAGATTCATCACTGTGTAATACAATAGGTCTGAAAAGGTGTATGAATGACAAAATGGGCTCCAAAGAGGCCACATGCATGCTTTAAATGTAATTTTTAGCACCCCAGCTGGAAAAGGCCAAGCTCTTGAAAGGATCGATTACAGGGGTCACAGCCTGTATGAGCAGATATGCCATCTGATCCACGAGGATTTCAGGAGACCAGACTGCAGATGTGAATTTCCAGAAAAGCCTGCTCTACCCTGTAAAGCTCTTGGAGCCTTTTCCAATTTCTTAGTTGCTGGGCTAGCACATGAAAGGGAGACCATCAGAAGATCAGTAGTTATGTTAGCCTGCTCATTAATGAAGTCAGAAAGAAAGGGGAAACCAGTTGTGAATTCAGATCTGCAGCCCCAAGGAAAAAGGCAGAAGAATACCCCAAACCAGCAGGCACTGGTAAACAGTGTTCTCTCACTCTATCTTGTGAACCTTCTGCTTAATAAATCACATCTCATGCAAGCTGTGCAGATTTTAATATATGTACTGTTTTATTCCAGCTCATAATCTATAGAAATGGATTTCTAGTTGCTTGCATCTGTGTTTCATCCTGAATCATTTCAACTGGTTAGCTGGCCCTGGCATTTGCCAATAACAGTGGCGTTTTCTAAGTGTAAATAATGAGGGGCTGTGGCCACAGCAATAGCCTCCTTGATGTGGGACAGTATGATTTGGGATAAAGGCAGTCCCTGGCTCCAGAGGAATGTCGAACAGGGAAGCTTCTCCCAGTACATAATTCATCCCTGGCACCTCCACGACTCATGTGTTGGAGGGACCTTTTACATTTGCTCTCCCTGTAGGTCAGGAGTGAAATCGCTGGCCCATGGGTTCTTTGGAGCAGCAAACAATGGAGGGGGTCAGAGTCTTTGAGATCATAGAGATTTTCACTGGCGTTTTCCATTCTGTCCCTGATCATCATGTTCCATTATAAATATTTGACTTCAGAATCAGAAAAGGCAATTTAGATTAGCGCCATCGAATCAAAGAACCTTGAAGCTTGAAGGGACCATACATAGTTTGTCTCACATGTGGGGAAACAGATCCCCCCTTCCAGCCCCTGGAAAAAGCTGACTTGTGCAGACATACATATGCTTGGACCCCTTGGGAACCCCTGGCTCCTGACACCTCGCTCCTTCAGCAACATTTGACCCTTTCCATGCCATGGTCTGGGAGCCGGCCCTATGGTCGCTACAGATTATCCCTTTCTTGCCTCTCAAAGCAGGAAAAAATACTAGATGTGACCAGAGCAGAGAGGCTTGGAATGATGCTAGAAAGGGCAATACGAAAGCTGCAAAGTAACGACGTGGTATGTCTAACTTTGAGAGGAGACGCTGGTGAGACGCTGGTTAAATGGTTCAGTGGCAATCTCTGTGATGCAGAGCTGGGTGGTGCTGGAGAGAAGCTCATCAGCCAGAACCACCCTCACATACATGCCCTCCCCCAAGAAAAAGAGGATTTCTGGTAAACAGCCTGCATGCTGCGTATACTTCCCATTCAGACAACATCTCAGACATTCTACTAAGTTAAAGAATGAATAACAGCAGATGGAGGGAGAGATTAGGGGTGGAGGGGAGGGGGGAAGCAACATTTTAATGCTGGGCTCTAAAATGAGCTGTGGAGAGGATGGCGCTCAGAGTTATGGGAAAGCTGTTCAGAGCCTTCCCATGGAGGCGAGGAGACGCGTGTGCCCAGAACATAAAACACGGGCGCCCGCCTGCCCCTCGTGCAGCCTGCGTTGAAAGAGAATTGGGCGAGACTCATGGATCCAAATCGAATCATCCTGCCCATCCCTCCCTCTGCTCTTAAGTCACTGAGGGACCCATTTTGTAGCTATGGGACCTCAGTCTCTGCCTGAGTGGAAACTGAGTCCTAATTTACTTGTTCTGGGATTTCAGGAGCTTCGCCTACTGGCAACAGGAGATCCTGCAGTAGGGAGTGAGCTGGAGGTGAATTTGTGGAGGTGAGGATGGGCGCACAGTCAGGCTCAGAGTCGTCTTCTATATTGTATGTGTGAACCTTTTTATTTTATTTTAAAGAGTAGGGTATAGACGAATTCCCCTCCCCCCACCAGTATTTTATTTGATCATTTTCAAACATGTAGAAAAGTGGGAAAAGTTTCAGCAACTTCCATCTAGACTTCATCATTAAATTTAAATGTAGTTGCTTTGTCAGCAGCCATCGAGCCGTCTTTTTGTCCATCTATCAGTTCATCTAAGCTCAGAATCGCTCTTTCCCCCCCAAGTGCCTCAGCCTACATAGCATTAACCACTTTTCCATATTTGTTTATTTTTATCCTTTTGAACTAAGATTTATATGTGCATGAGACCTAAGTGTACCATTCTCTGAATTTTGACTCAGACTTCTGGAAAGCTGGAGACTAGGACCAGCAAGCCAGAAAGTTCCCTCTTGCCCCTTCCCAATCAATCTTGACTTCCATCCCCTCGAAGCAGCCACTATTTGTTTTCATCATAAATTTGGTTTGCTTATTCTAGAACTTCACCTACATAGAATCGTACAGTGTGTACTTCCCCATGGAAGGCTTCTTCTTTTCATTCAGAGTAGGGTTTTGAGATTCATGACGTTGTGTGTTTGAGTAGCTCATTTGTCTTATTTCTGGGTGATCATCCCTCCTCATGTGCATAGATTCAGCTGATGGGTCCATGAGCTTTTTCCAGGTTTTGGTTGTTTTCAATGCAGTATGATGCTATTCTTGTACAAGTCTTTTTGTGTTCTCATGTGTATTGAATAAATACCTACAAATGAAGGTTCTGCATCATAGAGTAGATGGATGTTTAATTTTTTAAAAAAGCTTCCCAACATTTTCATAAAGTGAGTGAGCGATTTTACACTCCTGCCAACCATGTATGAGATTTCAGGCCCTCTACATCTTTGACATTTGGTGTGGTTAGACTTGTTGGGTGCATAGTACCTCTCCTTGTGGCTTTAATTTGCCATTCTCTGATAACTAATGGTATTAAATAATCTTGATGGGCTTATCATCCCTTTATACATCTTGGTTTGACAGTTGTGTCTTTCTAGATGTCTTATCTATTTTTTAATTGGATTGTTTCCTTTAAGGGATGTTCTAGGCTTTCTAGATACAGCTTAGAGATTGGTCCTTTCTCAGAGATACAGTTTTCAGCATGCTCTTCTAGTCAGTAGTTTGTTCATCTTTTGATGAAATCTAACTTACCCTTTTTTGCTTTTATGGTTACCTGCATTGAAGATTATTGTGTGTTTTCTTCTGAAAGTTTTATGATTTTAGCTGTTGTGTTTAGGTCTGTAATCCATCTTGTATCAATTTTTATTGTGGTATGATGTAGAGGTTGAGGGATTTTTATTGCCATTTTTTAAAATTTGATTTTCAGTTATTCTAGTTGAAAAAAACTTCCTTTGTTGTTTTTCTTGACTTTGTCAAAAATCAAATGTAGATAATGGGTGTACTCCTGAGTTCTGATCTTCTGATCCGTTGTTTAATTTGTCTGTAACTGGTCTTGGAAATTTTGTAGTAGATCTTGAAGTCACTGTAATGTTCTTCAATTTTGTTGTTCTTTTTCAAATTGTCCTTGCTATGCTATGAACTTTGCATTTCCATGTAAATTTAAGAGTCTTGTGTCAATTTCAAATCATATTAAGACTTGGAGATAACTGATCTTAACAATATTAAGTTCTCTGATCCATGAACGTATTATATTTTCCCATTGATTTATTTCATTTTCTCAGAAATGTGTTTGTAATTTTCATTGTAGAGAGTTTTTTTTTTCGTGCCTTTAAATTTTAACAAGTGAATTTTGTTTTTAAGTTTTGTCTTCTAATATTTTTTTGCTGGTGGCTGGCTCATAAAAATACAACTGACTTTTATACTAACTTTAACAAACTAACTTAAAAGTTCTAGTAGTTGTTTTGTAGTTGCTTCAAGATTTTCCAAATCATCTACAGAGATGTCTTTTAGTAGCTATATACCTTTTATCTATCTATCTATCTATCTATCTATCTATCTATCTATCTATCTACTTATTTATTTATTTATTTCCATTGTCTTTTTTTTAATAAGGACATTTTAATTCTTATAATTTAGTTTCACACCGCCTTTTACATTTCTTGTCCTTCCTTCCTTCCTTCCTTCCTTCCTTCCTTCCTTCCTTCCTTCCTTCCTTCCTTCCTTCCTTCCTTCCTTCCTTCCTTCCTTCCTTCCTT
>JAGFMF010011658.1:7575919-7859250 GCA_019455555.1 Galemys pyrenaicus | reverse complement strand
TAGACTGAGGAACCTCCATACGGCCTTCCATAATGGTTGGATTAGCTTGCATTCCCACCAGCAGTGTACCAGGGTTCCTTTTTCTCCACATCCTCGCCTCAACTGTTAAATATGATTTTAAACATGATATTTAGATGACTGATTAAACAGGTTCCCTTTTTAACTTGCTGAGCATATTTCCTTATGAATTTTTTCTTACAATTTCTTATGAAATTGGATGACTGCTTCTTTACTGAAATACTCATGATTCTCTCTTTTGGTTAATATAGTGAATTGCATTGATTTTTAAGTATTAAACTAACCTTGCATTCTGAGATAAACATTAGTTGACGATGGCACAGTTTTACTTTTAACATATCGCTAGATATTTTTTGTTAAATTTTTTGAATCTATAGTGGTAGGAATACAGGCCTGTAATTTCCTTCTTTTGCTTTCATCAGGTTTAGATATTTGGGTAATGCTGTTCTCATATGTCAAGCTGGAAGAAGTCATGAGAGCAGAAACAAAAAGAAAGTCACACGTTGTCCTGTAAGCTGGAATCAATTAATAGATTTTTGCCTCTCTGAATGTGCCAGGGTTTTGTCATAGACCCTGAAATAATGTTAAGGAGATGGTGGTCTCTGAGGGTTGTATATTGATGAAAACAGAATCAGCTGAAAAGGAAACTGAGGCATGCCCATTGATAAATGGAGGGAACTTGAGCAACTGGTTTGAACATAGAATAGTTCACCTTATTCAAAGTCTGTACAGTTTTCTTTGAAATTTGCTTTTCCCTGTTGGATAACATTAAGAAGAAAATATTAATAGTTTATATTGTTTTTAACAACATTAAAAATGAAGCTACGTTATTGTAACAAGGCAGACATACACTAAGCCAATTTTTGGGGGTCAGTTTTATTGAGATATAATTGACATACAACACCTTATAGATTTAAGGTGTAATAACATAACAACTTTACACTCATATATTGAAGAGTGATTAATAAGTTTAGTGTCCATCTTCATATAAAAATAAGAAATAAATTTTTCCTTGTGATAAGTAAGAACTTTCAAGATTTACGTTCTTAGCAACTTTCCAATAGATCATTCAGCAGTATTTTTTTTTATTATTTTATTGCTTCTGTCATATCCAAAAAGACTGCTACGATCCCATACCAAAGAACTTTTTCCAGATCAATTTTTAAAAACACCTTAAAGTAGTTTGAAAACTGCTTTCAGAGAGAGATATCATGTGCTGAGTTTTATTATTTTTATCATAACTTGATTTGAAATTATAATTATAAAACTGTAAGCTCTAATTTTTTGTTTTTATGCAACTACCAGAGCAACTTATGCACACAAATTAAATATGAACAAAGCTTTGCAAATAGTGAAATAATAGCATTAATTCAATATAAAGGATGATATTGTTTTTCTAACACTTAATTGGTGTTTAGACCAATTAAGCACAATCAATTGGTACCAACCAGACCGTACCACTCTATTTCAACACAAGTTCCTTGGAGGGGCAGGCCTGTAGAACCAACGCCACGTGAGGGCTTAATATTTTTGCCATTTCTCTCCATTTGAACTTCTAGGAGCTGTTTGTTACATCATTGGCAACACTATTTAAGGATTAAGTCCACCTCTGTGTCTTTGTTCTTTTCTTTTTGGCCAGAGAGCATGTAGCCAAATTAACACCAAATTAAGTGTCAAGGCAGGTAGTAAAATTGTGTACCAACATCCAGCCTTATGAGATCTGCTCCAGATGATTCAGAATATGGTCATATTAATTTATTTTAGATTATCATTAAAAATGCATAAGTTAGAAATCTCCTAGAGAGCTCTACACCTTCAAGAATATAAATCACCGCCCCTGAGCCCCAAAGCACCACATTACAAGTCTCAGAAGAGGAGAAGGCTGGCCTCGACACCAGACCCGAGGCTCTGGGGATCCTGTGAAGCTCACGGTGAATATTTCACTCTTTGAGACCTGAGACCCTTGGGTATGGAAGCATAAGGGCCGGCTTGGGCAGGAGATTCGTGATGGAGAGTCTGCACCAGGTGTGGTTGTGCAGCCGGCAGGGATGTGCGTGTAGCTGCTGGTTTCTTGCACCGCTCACCCAAGGAGCCTGAATGTCGCGTTTATTGCCTTCGGCCTGACATTGCTGGATTCAGGTGTTAGGTAAAAACTTGAACATGGGACACAGTAAGATACAGCTTGTGTGCCAGGTATCATTTTGTGATTTCAAGATTTTCGTATATTACGTTGTCTTAAGGCACAAATCAGTAGATCAGGGAGCGTGTCATTCTAGGAAACATAGACTTGTTCTTGTGTACCCTTACTTACTTTTTATTTTAATTATAATAAGAACATTTAAGAGGAGATCTGTCCTCAACAGATTGTAAGTCTACTGTGGTTTTGCTGGCCACAGGTGTGATGTCTCACGGCTGATCTTCATCTTTTGTAGTTGAAACTTGAACCCCTGGGTTAACAGTGGCTCATCGGTCTCTCTGCCTGACTTCCTACAGCTGCCACTCAATTCTGCTTCCATGAGTCCGGCTGTTTTAAACACTTCATATGTGTGGAATCATGCAGTATTTGTACCTCTGTGACTGCCTTATTTTGCCCAGTGGTGTCCTCAAGCTGCGTGCACACTGTCCCATGTGGAGGGGTTTCCTTCTTTCTCCTGTACCTTTTATGCTCAACCACTGGCCTTTCAGTCCCACCAACCCACCTGGACACTTTCTCCTCCCTTGTCAATTCTGTAGCCTCTTGCAATTCCCCAGATGTCTTCACGGCTCCCACAGACTAGGGAGAGCGGACACAAAGAGAATGAAAGGAGAGTTCTGGGACCCAAGGAGGGCTGAGACCCGAGCAGGAACTTGCTGGCGTTGAACCCCACAGTGGTGTGGGGCTTTATGGCTGTGTCTCTGGAAGGTCACGACTATGCCTTATACCTCAGCTTTCCGTGGACCACCTCATGAGCTGGCCATAGAGGTTTTTCCGTCACTTCCCTTCCTTGTGGAAATGCCTGCTTCATAGGGACTGAGCTTAATTTCCTTGTGCACTCCTCTTTCAACTTTGCCTGTTGGGCTTGACCCTGGTGAGTCTGCCCAGCCCCCCCCCCCACCCCATGGGCCTTGCCTCCGCTACTCTCTGTCCCTGAACTGAAACCCCCAGTTTCTCTGTCAGCATGAACTCGAGGCCTCTGGTGCAGGCAACATATGCTTTCTGAGATCCCTAAGGCCTGTCGTTTTAAGCCCATTGAAATTCCATCCAAAATACTAGCTGAGTTTTTCCAATCTGCCACCTCAGTGCTCGTAGATCCTGCGTTTCATATGTCGTAAGTTAAGTGGTAATTGAGGTTTACAAAATTTTATGTAATTTATTCTGGTTTTCTTCCAATGGCCTGTGAGCTAGAACTTAAACACAGCTTCATTGTAGTTGCTTCTTCCTGTTTAGAGAGCCTGGCATAATATTTTGTCTTCTGGGCTCAAATAACCATGTAATTACTCTGTAATCATATAGTAATTAGCATGTCCTATATGCATTTATTACATAATTATATTCCTGGAGGCCTGCATGGCAATTATACTTACATTCAGCATATCATTTTATATACTGTATAATGAACAAGTATATAATTTGTTGCTTTTTTCTTTTATCCTAATTTCAGTTTACCAACCAGGAGCTGAAGACTTATTCTCCTGTTGCCTTGTTTATATGGAGTCAGGGCAGGTGCTTGAGCTCCTTTGGCCTCACTCAATACCTCCTAATTATACATCTCAGAGAATGTTAGGCATTTGTGTGCTGCCGTGGGTCCCAATATTGGCACTCCTGACACTTTCTCCTTGTCATGAACTCATTAAGTCATTAGCTTCAAATAAGAGTGGATCAGAGCACCCAGCACGGCCAGGTAAACGGCCACGTCTCAATTACTAAGGAGCGAGTGAGCAGCCTGGCGCCGGGCACGTGATCACGCCTGCCTTCCTCTTTTGCAGTGGAGCACATTCCCAAGGGGAACAACTGCCTCGATGCCGCCAAGGCCTGCAACCTGGACGACACCTGCAAGAAGTACCGGTCGGCCTACATCACCCCCTGCACCACCAGCATGTCCAACGAGGTCTGCAACCGGCGCAAGTGCCACAAAGCCCTGCGGCAGTTCTTCGACAAGGTCCCGGCCAAGCACAGCTACGGGATGCTCTTCTGCTCCTGCCGGGACATCGCCTGCACCGAGCGGCGGCGCCAGACCATCGTGCCCGTGTGCTCCTACGAGGAGCGGGAGAAGCCCAACTGCCTGAACTTGCAGGACTCCTGCAAGACCAATTACATCTGCAGGTGAGCGCTGGCAGCGGGGCACGCGGGGGGCGGGGGTGCACCTTCGCAGCCAGCTGCCCGACTCTGTGTCTGGGAGCACGGAGGGCACCCCTGGTGTGTACTGGCCAGAGGCTGACCTTTGCACCTTTGCACCTGACACGTGGCTCCTCAGAAGCCGGTCAGACTCTTGTGATGGCGCAAGGCCCCGTCTTCGACATGGGGGAGCTTGCTGGAAGGTGGTAAACAGTCTGTGTGTAGTTGGCACACAGGGTCACCTGAGGCCAGGGGGCTCCAAGGCACCTGCCCACTTTGCCAACTGGGAGCTGCCAGGGGTGCAAGGGCGTAAACCAGGGGAAGCGTGGACTGGAGACAGATGAAGGATTTTGAACTTTTGAGGGCAGAAAACCAGCCAGGGGGGTGAATTGTGTCCAGCCCTGAAAAGAACTTCCGAGCCCCTGGCCTTCAGTCAGCAGCTGTGGGCCTTCCCACCTCTGCCTCTCGCAGCCGTGAGAAAGCCTGCCGAGCTTGGGCCTCGTGGTTGAAAGCACTCACTTCCTGTGCATTTTATTTTAATGTCTGGAGGACTCCTTGAATATATTCTCTGTTTCAAAAAACAGAACAGTGTGGAAGTAGGCAGAGAGGAAGAGAAGGTCTCCGTTCGCTCTGCTCCTGCTCAGCCACGACATGATGTGTGTCCTTCTAGAACCTTAGGGCTGGGTTGAGTTCACTTGTGATGGAAGCGAGGCCCTTGGGATAAACAGACCGGGAGGTTCACGGCTGCGGCCGTGCTATGCTGCGTTCAGGGTATAGTCGGCTGTGGGTCACCTGCTGCGGGGGAAGAACTCAAAGGACCCAGGGGCACGCAGGAAAGCTCGTGTCTCAGGGGGCCCCAGGGACAGATTTCCCCAGGATGCCTGCCTCCCCACCCCTGTTCCACTGAGGCCCCTCAGCAGTGATGGGGAGGAGGGATGCTGGCCTTGGGCAGCTGCAGCCAGAGGAGGCCGCCAACCAGGGCACTCTGCAGCTGAGGAGCAGGATGTGCATGAAACCCAAGGAGATCACTTGGGGTGCAGGTGGAAGCAAGCCAATCCCGAAGACCTCTGCTTTGGGGACCCCTGGATCTGAAACCCAAATCCTGGGCTGCTTTAGTCTGAGCCTCAGGCGTCACTCTGCTAGGAGCAGGCCTGGGTGTTAGCCTCTTTCTGTCAATGTGAAAAGGGAAGTTCCAGGTTCCCTGCCCCCCAAGGAAGGGTAGAGCGAGCAGATAGGGGAAGTTAGAAGAAGACTGGAAAAGAAGGAGAGGAGCGGGAAGACTAGGAAAGAATCCTAGAGGAGGCCAGTGGAGCAGAGAGGCATGTGAAGAAGCCACGCTTGCTTCTCAGCCTTGGACTTGTACCGAGGACTTGGGGAACATGAGAAAGGTGTTTAGACAAGACGTGTGAGAGACCCGCGTGGAGGCTGACAATGGCAGCTTCATTTATCTTGATTCATATTTTGATCTTGCTCCTTTCCTTCCAGACTCACCTGGCCCCTTCTGCCCCTCCCCTCTGTGTCCCCACCAGAAGGTTCCTTAGACTTGTGGCAGCTTTGGGGCCTCAGTGGCCCTGCTTCAGGCCAACCCTCTTTGACGGGACATTTACTCATGAGGGCCTGGGTAACGTGGGCTGCCTCATTTGGAAACTGCTCTTTCTCGTCTCTCTGTTGCACACTGATCATATTAAAGTTCTGTGCCTTTGAGGGTTTTACACACTCAAAGTATGTATTATCTTTATGCGGTAGATGGCAGAACCCATTTAGGGCAGGCGGGTTTGGGGGTCTCCGGTGCGCCTCTCTCCCTGCCCGCTAACATCCTTGCCTTAGAGGCAGACAGCTACAGTCAGGTCCTCTTCTGTTTGCTGGTGGGTCCATATGAAGACACCTGGAGATGGGCTGCTGTAGGGGGAGAGGCTGGGTAGTGGGGGTCCTTTGAGCAGTGATGGGAGGTGGGAGAGGGCATGGGGAAAGCCCTCCACAAGGCGCGTCTTGTACACAAGGTCCAGGAACGTTCAGCGACAGCCAACAACCCACCCTGAGTGGTTCATTTACATTACCTGACCTGTTCTTCTAAAATAGGAATCCGTGGAGAGCTGGTGTGGGTTAGTTCAATCAGATCGCTTTCCTGCTAAGCTATAGAGAGAAATAGCTGGGGGAGGTGGAGCACAACCTGCAAATACCTGGATGGGTTGGGTGCTCTCTGGGGACTCAGGTTGACCTGGTTGGAAGGTGCCAGAAATGGTTAAGACAGCCCCAGTGGCAGAAAGCAGGCTCCACTGCTGGGGCAGAAGTGGGCAAGGGACAGTAGGATGCCCTTGCCTGATGGCTTTGCCTGATGCTCTGTCTGGTCACCCCAAGGTTGGGGTGTGGTGGACACCAGCCTCTGTGTGGTGGGCTGAGGCCTGTCCTGCCACCGCGTTCCTGGTGGTGGGGGGTGAGCTGTCCGGGAGTCCAACCCCCAGACACTCCAGAGACGCAACTTAGGGAATGAAGTTTGTCTCGGGTGACTAACAGGTTTTATCCCCTGTCTTGAATAGTCTCTGGAAAGGTGAATCAGAGACTCCCCTGATGTCACCCCTTGTTACTTAGCCCATAATTTCCTTCCACAGCAGGATTTACTCCTCCTGATCTGCCCCTCCCTGTCAGACGTGGTAAATGTAATTTAAGCTGCGAGGCAGACAGTGGTGTTTGCTTTCATCAGATTTTATTAATCTTGTCTCCAGTTCCATGCTTTCAATTTCATCCCTTCTCAACCCATCTCTGCCTTTGTAGTTCCTGCTACACAGCAGCCCAGCTGGGACCTGGGGTTTCTAGGTACGAGATGCAGTTGCCCCAGCCTGTACCCACTGAGAGAGGGAGAGGGAGACAGCCTGGTAGGATGACTCAAGGCCTAATTTGAATATCCCCAAAGGGAAGAGATGGCAAGAGGGAAAATCACTTCCTAAAAACCATCTTCTTCGAAAGCTCACACTTCCAGATGCTCCATTTTCATCTCACCATCAGCTACTATCAAAGAGCTGCTCAGCCTCATTAAAACTTCCTGCACTTCACACAGCCTCGGAGGCAGCACGCAGGTTTCCTCCCCTGGGGTCCCGCAGAGCCTCTGCAGCACACAAGCTGCCTCGCCTGCCTCTGCCTTCCAAAGAGGAGCTGCAACCTTAGCGTTCCCTTTGGACTTTGTTTTACTTCGAGAAGCTGAGCGCTTCCGGTCCTCTTGGGGTGCTGGGGAGAGGCCAGAGCCTCCAAGCTTGGTCTACAGGAGAGTGCATGTGAAGTGTAATGAGGAGGGTGACAGGAGAGTTAAAAGCCTCCCATTCCTTCCCTTAAGCAAACCGTCTCCCTTGCCGGTTGTCAGCTGTCGCTTTCCTTCCTGCCCAAAGGATGTCGGGACGGGGTTTCCTCTTATTCCTGTTGCAAGTTGCTATATAGACACCACCAAACTTGTGCTTTACCTCCTGTCCCCCAAACTCTGACATCCAGGCTCAGCACATGGCACTGGTTTGGGATGCTACAGATATGTTCGTATCTTAGTTTACCTTTCTAATCAGTCACTGTGCTGCCTCCATTATACTTTATTACCAAAAGATCCAGCGTCATCTTCCTGAGCATGGCCCCCCTCATGTTTCTCTGCTTGCAGTCCCAAGGGAAGAGGGAGAAGGGGGTCTCTGAGCAGCCCACCTACCTGTGGCTTCAGCTGCTGCAACATGGTGCCGCCGTTGAGAACAGCCCTGGGCATGCTTGGTGGTTGGGTGGCAGAGTCCTTCCTGGCCATTCTGTGCTTGTCACAGAGGTGCTGCATGCATCGGGGCCCCAAAGTAACGACTCTCAGTCATGTTTCCCAAAGCATGACATTTTCCTGGGTCCTGGGTCCTCAGGGGTGCCAGCCAGAGCCTGCCCTCCAGCCCTGACCTCTTCCATTCTACCCTAGTGTTGCATTTTCTCTTTCTTTCAAAATTTGTTTGTGATAAGAACAGTTAACATGGATCTACCCTCTTAACAGACTTTTTGATGCACAATATGATCCGACCTCTATACGTATGATATCTACAGTAGTTTTCTAAAATGTATTCATCTTGCATAACTCTACTCATTGATCAGCAACTCATTCTCCCTCGTTCAGCCACCAGCAGCAGTAGTTCTCCTCCTCATTTCCATGAGTTTGATGGTTTTGGGTACTTCATATAAATAGACTCATACAGTAATTGGATACTTCTGCCACTGGTTTATTTCGCTTAACATGAACTCTTCCAGGTCCACTCTTGTCACACATTGAAATATTTCCTTCTGTTCTAAGGATGAACTAGAGTTTGGTCAAGGATATTTCAGTTTTTCTAGAACAAATCTGATAATGTGATACATCAAAGGGTGTCCCCAAGGTTTTCGTGGGTCCAGTGGAAATGCGCTTGCACCTGCTGGTGCACAGTCTCTGTGTCCCCAGAGTGTCCCCCCCGTGGTGGCTTTCATCAAGTGACCAAGTAGATGGATCAAGTGACCAAGGGGACCAGGGAATGAGGAGCCCCCAATTATATCCTGGGGACCTAAAGTTCTTCTTTGTTTGCTTTTAGCAAAACCAAGATGTTCTTCTTTGGTAGCACTCCCGAAGAACAGCATATACCATCTTCAGAATTCTATTCTAACCAGCACCCCCTCTTCCACAATGGGGCTGATGCTGTTATACTTCAAGGAACTGTGTCGCTATTAATTTGATAACTGGAACAATTGGAGAAACATGTCACCAAGTCATGCAGCATATTTCTGTTCCGCCAACTTTGGTCTGACAGAAGCAGTCCCTTGAAAAGCACTAACCTTTAGGGGTAAGGGTTGTGCTCCATTTGCTGGGCGTCAGCCCCCCTTGCCGTCAGCTGAGGCTCTCAGATGTCACAGTACCCTTCGCTGCTTGAGCTCAGTCCCTGAGTTAGAAACTGGCTTCTTCGTCACTCTACCCAGGCTTGTCTTGACATGTGGCAAGCACAGGAGAAAATGGCTCTGAGGATAATTAATGCCTAAAACTAGATGGGTAGATTAATTTGGCACTTAATTTTATTTTACGCTGATTCATTCACAAATGGAAATCAGCAATTAGACAATGCAAACTTTTGAACCATGGAAAGAAAGGTTGAGAAATATGAGAAAATACAAGTAAAACATTTTCCAGTTCATTTGAGCAGTTTCCATTTTGAATGATTACATGGGTGTCTTTAGCAACGGAGCCACTGCCAAATGGCTTGTTTTTTAATGCGCCCACCTGCCTGGGCTGCTGCCGCCCAGCCTCGGAGCTGGAGAGCCTGGACTCCTGTGAGGGACTCCTCGTGCGGGCAGGAATCCCCCACAATCTGGAGAGAAGAGCAGGGGTGTCCTCTGACATCTGCTGCTGCGTCCTTTCCTGGCTCCATCAGACGACAGAAGCTTCTTGTAGGATTTTCCAGGCCCCACCCCCAACCTGTGCCTGCAGTCTTGTGGCCTTTGGTGTGATCTAAGCAGTGTCAGAGCTCGTGTGTCGCCAGCTCTCAGGGTCACCTGAGCTGGGACCCAGGCAGGAGCCGTGCTGACCTGCTCCTTCTTGTCGTCTTGTATCTCTTTCCGTATCTCTCTTGGGCAGAGGCTGGTGTGAAGCTATTTGTCTGTTCCTGCTGGAGCCTGTCACTAAAAATCACCTGTTGAGATTAACTCCACTTTCTCTTTCCAGCCAGCCACTTGCCTGTGTCTTCCCAAGATCAAAGTCTCTGATTTTCCTTGCCCTTCCTTCACCTGCCCACTGCTGAAGTCACTTTTTCCATCTTGGCTCTGAGACAGAAAGAATCTGAGGCTCCTTTTCTTTCCATTTGCATTTTCTGTTGGTTATTAGATCTACGTGGACAGATGGAGTCTTGGCGCCAGGACTCTCTTTTGCTGTCTTTGAGTATGAAAGCATATAGAAACAGAACTGAATTGGATCTGCCCAGGATGTCCAAAGAGGGAGCCCTGATTTCTTTGGAGGGGGAGATGTCACGACAGAGGCTCCCGGGGCTATATTCAGACTGGACCAAGTTGGCTGAGAAGCAGAAGGAAGGTAGCTCTGTTTGGGGGAATGCAGAATGACAGGTCTGGGGGTAGCCTGGGTCTGTCCAGGACCCTTCAACACCATGTTCAAGTGTAGGGCGAGAGACATGATCAGGGAGCTCCCCAGTGGCAGTGTGGAGGGGGTGGGGTGAGCCCAGGACAACGGGTAGGAAGGTCTTGCAGGGACCAGAGGGGAGGTGATGGGGAGAATGGAGTGAGAACTTGGGAAATTTGAGTCCCCACTGAGGGGAGACTTGGTGACTTCTTGAACGCCTGAACGGACAGAGGGTGGTGTGTGCCTCTTCAGCCTGGTGACCCAGTAGTTGATGGCATTGGCAAGATGGTCACAAGAGGAAAAAGGTGCAGACCTGTCTTAGGTTAGAGGCAGGGGAAGAAGACCATGAGTTTGGGGGCCATGTTTGAAGGGTGCGTCATCAGTACTCTTCATCCATGACAGAAACAAGCTTAAGTGTCTTGGGATGAACAGGGAATTTGTTCAGGTAGTTGAGGACACCCAAGATGGAGGGTTCAGTGCCATTGTCACAACACTCTGTCTTCTGTTCCCATTCTCTTGTCTGCTTCCTTGTGTCGTGCTAGTTCTCAGTGAGTGTGGCCACCACAGCGCCTCACACATATCTTGTCCCTCATGGTCAAGGAGATACTCTTCTCTCCCCAGAACCTGTCAGGAAAACCCCAGATCAGGACTCTGGTTGGCCTTGTTTGGATCATATACCTGTCTCTGGACACTGAGGCCAGAGGGTAAAAGTACATTATGGTCCAGTCAAAACCGGGCTCAGTAGAGTCTGCTGTCTGATGCCAGCGAAGGATGCTGGGCTCAGAAAATCAAGGCCAGGTCGAGTGTGCAAGGATTTCCATGGGGAGACGGAGGCTCCCATTGCCAAGCTCTCTGGAGAGAGGGGGTGTAATGGGTCAGAGGCACAGAGCTGTGGGGCCAAAGGTGTGGGGGCTGAAATATCAACCCGTGTACCAGGTTTTGGCCCTTTGCAGCACTGGGATCCACAGCTCCCAAGGGTGGTCTGCCACCAGCCCAGTGGTCCAGCAAGGGGAAGGCCAGTAGGTGAGCAGGGACCTGGGAATCAGCTGGTCTTGTTCACGCCAAAACCTGGTTCCTGTCACCATTTGCAAACAATTGTTCTTCCTGACAAGACTACAGTGTTCTGACACTATTCAGTCTTCTACCTTTAGTTCCAGACAGCAGAGCATTCATCCCAGCCAGCCCCGCATCCAGATGCTCTTTATGGCTCAGTGGCTAAGACAGCCTCCGTTTTAAAGACAGTTTTCAGAGAGAGTTAGGACATAATGTCCATCAGAGCCTCTTAGCGTCATTTATTTTTTTTTTTTTTCTAAGAAGCTACTCAGGTAATACATGCTCATTAAGTTCTTACTTCACCTAATTTCCTTTTGAGCATTCACTGCTGATTACAGAGGGTTTCTCTGTGACAGCTCACCAGTTGCCAGCGCCATCTCTACAAAGAGGGAAAAAACCTTCACACACTGAAAAACCCTCATGCACTGTACTCGTATTTTATTATAATTGTTATTAACTCGATCACTCCCTGGGGACACATTTGCTGGGTGCTGTCTGCCTGACCCGGGGCCACGACGTGTACATCACGTGCCCTCTCCTGGCCGTCCCAGCCCTGGGTTGGCTGTGTGGCTCCCTGCTGGGCCAGCCTTGGGGTCCAGATTCCTCCACCCTCCTTGGCCAAAGGTGGCAGATAGCAGGGACCCAGCTGCGTATCTGAGGGGAGATGATTTCTTTGCTGTCATGAAGTGATAAGCGGCTCTAAATAACCCAGGGTCCCACTGCCAGGTTAGGGTCATCCAGGTGTCGGCCTTTGGACCTTCTTCCCGCCCTGTGGCCCTCCCATCAATCACAGGAAATCCTCCAGGTGGGGCTTGCATCTCAAGGGGAATGATGTCAAAGGATGAGAGGCCTCGGGTCCATTTTTGAACATGCTGAAAGAGTCCCTGGGACCTCCGACCTCAGACCAACTTCTCTGAGACTGTGGGCTGCTGAAAGACACCCCCAGGGGTCATCTCTGCTGCCTGTGTGGCTCATTCCTCTTCTGAGGGGACCCCTCTGGTGTGTCCAGAGGCTGTTCACGTGCAGGGATGCATGAAGGTCACAGGCAGAACGAACGAGCTTCTCCCTCCAGCCTGGACCTAACCCAAAAAGATCAATTTTATGATCTCCTATTTTTCTAATTCCGTGAAGGAGATATTTCCATTTCATTTACCTCTTTTTTTCCCAAATGTATTTCACCACTGCATAAGAAATGGGGTGCAAAGGGGAGATCCCAGTATTTCTTGGGGATTGCCCACTCATCCAGACCAACAGCCTGTGGGGTCCAAGACCATTACCTTCCTTTCCTGACCCCCTAAAACAGACATTTCTTGGATGAGACACAGCTTGCAATTGATGTGAGTGCCTTAGAAGTCCAGGTCACTTTGGACTTGACCCGGTCCAAAGTCACGTTTTTGCCAGGAATTCAGTGTTGGGGTGACTGTCATTCACTAGCACCCAGACCTCAGCCAGGCGTGAAGTCCTCCTGGCGTCTACCAAGGGGGCCCCAGATACCCAGTCAGGCATTGCCCCAAGTTATCAGTCCTAACTTGTCGCCACTTACGCGTCTGTGGGGTATTTCCAACTCAGTGAATGGGAAATTGCTCTGTAATTTCCAAAAGCAATTAATTATGCAGAAAATGTTGCATCCAAGAAAAACAAGAACTTAAAAGAACCATCGGTGTGCAAAGTGCCACACGAGCTCAGAGGTGGGAGTTATTTTTGCCTTTCCCCGGTGCTGTCAGTGTGCGTGAGCGAGCCCCACCTGGGCGGGCATCCAGAGCCGGGCAGCTCAAGACCTCAGGCTCGCATCTTCGGACCGAGCAGGGGCCCCGTCTTCAGGGCCACGGCGAGAGTCAGACGAGACCCCTCTGCAAGTCAGCAGCGCCAGCAGTCCCGACACGGCAGACACACAACAGTCCTTCCTCTCTCTCCAGAAGTGTTCATCATAGAGGACAAAGAAAGCTTAAGATTCCAAATGTAACCCCCCCACCTCCCCCTCATCACAGACAGAGAGACCTTATGTTGGTTGGGGGGCGGAGGGGAGAATGCCTGTCGCTTTTCCACACCCCCTGCGTTAAGCACCACGTGGAAATGCCGCCGGTGCTGTGCCTTCTTCATCACCATCTTCAGTCTTTGTGCCCCTGGGGAGACAGGGGAGGAGGAGGCGAGGGCAGACGAAGTCCAGAGGTGCTCAGAGCATGTGTCATCTGGAGGACATGCCTTCTGGACTAGACGATTAGTGGGCGCACAAAGACACACACAGTGAGGCCGGCAGGGAGGCAGGTGCCCACGAGTAGACGGGCCTGGGCGGTGGAGTCACCATTGTTTAAACTGAATGGGCAGCGGGGGCACCGCGGCAGTCTCTGGGGCACGAGCCGTGGCAGTGACCGAGTCCCTGTGAGTACAAGGCTCTTAGGGGCAGCTGCGTCTGAGTCAGGCGTCCAGCAAAGGGCAGCGGCTGCCTCAGTGCGCCGAGTGGGAAGCTGGCTCCCCGCTGGGAGGCCTGCGCTCTGAGTCAGCGCGCGCAGCTGCGGCTGGTGGTCCGGCCGGACGCCTGGCGGTCTGCAGAGCAGGCTGTGTCTGCAGGAGGGCGTGGGAGGCGGGCTGGTCACGTGGTGCTGACGAGGGGCGCCCCCACGTGACGTTCGCCGTGGCTAGGCACCGTGCACTGCGCTTTGCACCATGCACTGCGCTTCACGCCGCCCCACGGTGGGGGCCGGGCTGCCTCCCCATTCAGGGATGAGGGAGTGTGTTCTTGACAGTTCTGCAGCCACACCTGTGGTGCCTGTGGGACGTACGCCCTGAGGGGCTGTGCCGGGGCTGCAGAGTCCCTGGCCGCTAACCAAAGGGTGCGTTAAACCACCCACACGGTCCAGACACGAGGGTGTGTGAAATTAGTCACTGCTGGTGATCTTATTTTCGTTTATCCATTTTAAAACAAGAGTTTAAACGGGAGACCTTTGGATCTCGTTAAGGTAGGGCTGAAGCGCCTTCACCTGTGTGGATGAAGCAGTGGCTTGTTGGCTTCAGGTCTGCCTTACTCTTCACTGTGGTGTTTGTTGGTTCATTCAGACTCATGGTGGGGCTCAGAGCTGGAGAAATGTTTGCGTGTCTGTGACTTCAGTAAAAATCAGACCAAGAAGCCCACTAAGTGTTATAATAAACAAACAGCAGGTAAATATTTATTAAAATCATTATTTTCTCAAACCAGAAATATTTACCTTTTTCTACATTTATTTTTGTTTGTTTCTGCACTCAAGAACTGGGGTGCAGGCCAGAGGTGCAGGGAGTGAGAAGATTCACTAGAGACAGGGTGGGGGAGCAGAATAGGCAGATTGACTGAAACACACTGCTGAGGGGAGCAGCGGGGAGACAGGAGAGGTCTGCTGCGCCATGTGGGTCCCCTCCCTGGCTGGGCATCAAACTCAGGCCACCGTGGCTGGCAATAGCTTGATAGCACTGAGACTTTAGCCCCTGAGCCACCAGGAGGCCCTCAAACAGAAATATTTAGAAAGAAGTCTGGCATTCTTTTATAGTTCCACGCATCTCAGGGCTGAGTGGAAGAGGCCCAGTTTCTCACACCTGCTTGGGCACGTAGTCCTTTGCCATAACTCCTGGGAGAACATGCAAGCGAGGAAGGCAATCAAAACCGAGTGTGGCTAAGAAAGTACTTCCGGCCTATGGACCTGAAAGACTCAGATCACCAGGGATGCTGGCCTTCACTTCGAGAACTGTCCGGAGTTCACTTTGGGCTGTCCCGGAGGGGCCAGAATAATGTCCCGGAGGGGCCAGAATAATCCTGGGCTAAAATGTGTGTGCATAAATGCCCAGTGAACTTGGGCTCAGGACAGCCTGGGTGCCCTGCAGTAGGTGTGGGGTGGGGCTGGAAGGTGTGGGTGGGAGATGCCTGGGAGCCCTGCCAGCTAGAGTGGGTGTTGGTCTGTGGTACGTAGCCCCTGTTGGCCGTCACCCAGGAGTACCGGGTGGCGTCCCGTCAGTCAGCCTCTTCACAGACGCCCCCCCTCCTTCTTCTAGCACATCAAAGGATTTCAGAGTTGTGTTCTGCTCAGCCAGCCAGAACTTGGGGCTGACGTGTAAAAACCCAGAAGAGGTAGCGCTCTCTGAGCCAGGGGCTTAGGAGGGTGACACAGGCACCCATCTCATGGAAAACTCCTCTCTGCTCCTCCTGTTCTGTGATGGTTAGCCCCAAGAGCTGAGGGTTGTAGTGCTTTTGGGTCTGGTCTAACCCTTAGAGTTGCAAAATTTGCCAGGAAACTGGAAGTTCAAGATTGCGGGCAGTGAAAATACTGGTCAGAGTTAGCTGGTTAGTCGAAGTCAGTTGAGCTTCCTAGGACAGGGTTCTAGGGAGAGACGACACCTTCTTTCCCAGAACATTTGCTCTGGCAAAGGGTCTTGCCATTATCCTTCTGGGAAACCTCCCTTTAGAAATAGACAAAAGCAAATGGGAAGCACCTTTTTCCTGTTTCAGCTTCAGAAATTCAAGTTGAAACATTTTTTGTTACAAACCAGGTACATGGTTTGAGAAAATTTGCTTTTGGCTTACTGCCCTGCATGGGGATGGTTTAGCAGTGACCACTCCTTGGAGACAAAGGCTCCTGCGTCCGGGCTCATATGCATCTTGTCCATTTGGTCCGGGCTCACATGCATCTTGTCCATTTCGTCCGGGTTCACATGCATCTTGTCCATTTCCACCTGGGCCAGTCCCTCTGCAAGGGGGGGATCTCGCCCTCATGGCTCAGAGGAAGTAGACAGTTCATTGTCCAGAAGACTGAGAGTTTTCTGGATTGTAATCAGTTAGCTGAGTTATGTCTGAAAATGCAAAGCAAAACAGAGGGCTTTAAGGCAATTTTTGGAAAAGGAATTCTCCTTCCAGAATGACGTTTGGGGTTCCTTTGACATGAGCTATTTGAATAAAGGGCTGGGGCACGCTCTGATCTTCCTGCTGCCTTTCCACACGGGAGCATCTTTGGCAGTCAGAACATGGGACCGGCAGTGCCTGTGGCGACTGCTGCAGCAACTCAAACACACACGTTTCTGTGTTCAGAGCGCTCCTATCCCATTGCCTTGAACCCCGATCGCCTTGCCCTGGACCTGCACACTGTGTGCTCCTCACCCCTGGCTCCTCCCCGACCTCAGGAGAGGGAGGGTGCTGAATGCAGGTGGCAGCTGGCCGAACGCCAGGTCCTGAAGGACTGTCCCCCTTTTTGTTGCTGTGTTACCGTGGCCACTGGCTCACACAGCATCTTTCATCTCGGTGCTCAGAATCCATGTCATCGAAGGTTGGCCCTCTGTGCCAGGCACCGTGATGGGCTCTGGGATACTGAGAAGATGAATGCTCTCCGTCTGGACACCTGGATCCTGGCGCCCTTACAGTTCCACCCTGGGAAGCTCAGCTCCCGGACTGCCTCAGATGGCACCCTGTCCACGGGCTGGGGAGCCGGGGTGCCTGTGAAGCAAGGCTTGGGTCAGCTGACTCCTCCACGCTGCTGTGCATGGGGTTGCATTTAGCCCTCCCGAGCAGTGACAGCACGTAGGATTTTATCATGTTTTTAACTGCAAGTGCTATTAAGCAAAAAGAATGCCCACTCGCTCTGTCATTACACTTTATGGGACCTAGTAAACATTGCTCATCCCCACCTCTGCTTCATGAGCTCACACTTCTCATCAAAATGGCAGCAAAGTCCAAGAACAAAAACTTAAACAGCACAGGTTGTTCTTCCGGTGCTGGAGGAATGGATAGGCGCTTGAGAACCTGTGGTCTTCCTTCCCAAATCTGGCCCTTCTTCTTACAAGCGCCATGACTTTGGTTGGTTGTTGAACTTTCTGGACCTCAGGATGCTCCACTGTAAAATAAGGCTGACCTGGGGTGGGGGAAGGGAGCAAGTGAGAGGACCAGGAGTTCAGAAAACCTGGGGCCTGTGAGAAATCAGCCACAGGACTTCTCCAGTGCAGTGTCTGCAGTCATCGATCCTACCTGCTGCTTCTCCTCATCCTTTTTTCTTTTAAAGATTTATTTATGAACACAAGAGCTGGGGAACAGGCCAGAGTCACGGGAGGTGAGAGGAGTCACCAGAGACAGTGGGGAGTAGAACAGGCAGATGGGCTGAAATACACTGCGGAGGGGAGCAGCGGGTGAGGTAGGAGAGGTCTGTTGCGCCATGTGGGCCCCCTCCCTGGCCGGGGATTGAACTCGCGCTGCTGTGCAGCAGATGCTTCATAGTGCAGCGCTCAACCCGCTGTGTCACCAGGGAGGCCCTGCTTCTCCTCATTCTTCCTTGCCTGTTAGGTTGCCCAACCTGTACCGCTGGGGCATTCACGTGAGCTGCTCTGTAGGTGATGGAACCATAGTGTAGACGCTCAAGTTCACTTACTCACAATTGAGTCTACAAATATTCACTGGGCATCTGCTTCCTCCTGGGCAGGTCCACGGTGCCCACCTTCTGAAGGTGGAGGCCCGACTGTTGACAAGTGAGGGGGTAAAAGAGCATGTGATGGAGAGGGGTGTGGGCAGGGAGGCCGAAGTGCAGGCTCCCCTTGTTCTGAGGACCACAGAGGGCCGCAGGTGCAGGGCTCAGAGGAGACCCTCAAGGTCACTGTGAATGGGTCAAAATAAGCCTCAAGATCACCTCTTTGGTCGGTGGGTGCCATTTTCTTAGGAAATGACCCCTGTGGCCCATCAAGTAGCCGAGTTCCATAAAAAAAAAAAAAAAGATTAAAAGGAATGGAATGTTTTAAATTCAGTTGAAAGCTTTAGGTAAAATGTTTAAGCTGGGGTTTGGGAGGAGGCGATGCTGTTGACAGGAGGATGTTAAACATGAGAATGGATTACTAAGAAGGAGTTGGGGATTTTCTGCAACTGGGGGATGATCATCTGATGGCAACGGAATAAGTGATTTGTTCTTTTGATGTGTAACACCACAATTCCCGTCTCCCGAGCAGAGCCCTGTCGAGGAAGGAAGATATTAGGGAGTTCTTGTTTGCTGAGCTCAAAGTCTCTGTTGACCTTAAAACAACTTGCCTGGAAGAAAAACGACCTAGTGTATATTTACTATTCAACATAATTTTCCTTAGGAAGTCTGCAACCTTATTAAAGATTAATAGGAGATCTTATTTTCGTATCTTTCTGCTTAAGTCTGTTTGTGAAAATGTAGGCTGCAGCCATTCAGATATCCTTTCACTTGCCCCTCTCCCCACCCTCCCAGGGAGCTCAGAAACTGGGCTCCTGTAGTGGGGAAGGTAATTTAACATCCTGCTAAGCGGAGCTTGGAGCTTGGGGCTCTAAGAATTTAGCAAAGGTATTTAGTGCTTCTCCTTTGAGGGAGGTGACAGGGGAAGAGATTTTGCCAATTATTGAAGTCAAGAGAGCCTGAGTAATGTTCATTTTCCTTCTTTGTTTGGGAAGCCCAAAGAGGTGAGATTTAAGTCAAGGAGGCCAAGCAGCATTTGGGATAATTTCTTGAATATCCCTTATTTCCCCAAAGTAATTAGAGTTCAGTTTCTCTGGCTACACTATCTGCAGGGAGCTCTTCCTTGGAGGCCAGAGACAGCACCTCTTTATCAATTACGCTGTCCTGATGCCAGCCAGTCTGGTGCAGGGGACAGCAGTGGGGCCCCTGGTGACCTGTGTTCTGTGGCTGAGAGTCCATGGCCTGTAAAACACACTTCTCTGCTTCCGGATGTGGCGGAATCGCAGGAGGAATCTCCCTTTGGTCTTAGCGCTGAGACTAAGCCTGATGATAATCGCGCGCTGATCTAGCACGCACAGACCTCCACCAGATGGATTAGGAAAGGGCTTCTTGTGCCAGGTTACTAGCAGGTGCGGCTGAGGGAATTATCAGTGTTGTCATCACTACCTGGGCTTAGCGGAGATGGCCAGGTAAGTGTGACCTCCTGAGCCGGCCCAGCGCAGAACAGAGGACCCCATAGCGGGGCAGAGTCCCATTTTCATCTAGGGACCCAGAGGTCGCGAACAGGTGCCAGGTGCTCCTGATCCTCCAGTAACACCTGGAGGGGCTCAGTGTCCTTCAGCCTGAATAAATGAAGCTTTGGAGATGTTAAGGTAACTTAGCGCAAACATCCTGGTCAGTAGAGGTTGCGCTGAACTTTACACCTGGCCCGTTATTGAATTTTCGAGCCCAGCCCGCTAAGGTGTGCGGCTTCCCAGTAGTTTCAGGTTCTGCTGCTTGTCATGAATGGTCTTGTGGTGACTTCAGAAGACACAGCTTATGGGTGCAGGTTCTAGAGGTCTGCCGGGCTGAGCTCCTCCTGGGGTCCATCTCTTCTCTTGCCTTTTGCCATCCTCATCCTGACTCCTGGCTCCGTCTGTCAGAGATAGTCCAGGCCTCCATCTCTGAGAGATAGTCCAGATCTCCTCACACTGCATTCCTCCGACTGCCCAAGGTGGCCCTCTCCCATTCTCAAGGGCCCTGGCAACTACATTGAGCCCACTGCGTTATCCAGGCGAACCCCCGCCTCAAGGTCCATAGCTTTGGTTCATCACACCTGCAGACGCCCTTTTATGGCATGAGGTCACACCTTCAGGGGCATTTTTCCTTGCCCACCATAGTCATTTTGTCTGATGAACTGCCTTGCTTTTAATTCTGTGGGACTAGCTACTTCCCCCTCTCTTCCAAGGAGGGAGGCAAGAAAGCAGAGCCAAACCCGGAGCGTTTATCTACCAGGGTGTGTGTTCACCTAGGGCCCCTGTCTGTGTCCAGGTGTCCTGTGGCCTCAAGACCCGTACTCGTGCTCACATTGTTCTGGTGCACGGGAGCGTCACCTGCGTGAACTCCAAAGTCTGTTCTGAAGCAACAGGGCACATAAACCATCAAGGGAAGCCATGGAATGACCTTGGCCACCAGGGCGCCTTAGCGGGTGCTGGGGAGCTTCTTAGGTTCTAGGGTGGATGTGACACAGCTCTTATAATTCACTGTTGAGGACGGAGGGGCCCGGGAACACCGCAGGAAGTAAATTCACACAGTGTTGCTCTGCAGCTTTAAGCAGTGATGATTGGCGAATAGCTGTCCCATTTCTCCTACTAACTGAAAGTCACAAAACTGATGGTCAAAGTTTCCCTGCAAAAATATCTAAGACCCACTGGAGAAGATTTTCTTCAGGAGCGTTAGCAGCTTTGTCCCAGACAGCTATTGGGTATACAGAAGCTTTATGACCACGCCACCTCCCTTTTCCTTTCTCCCTCAATTTCTTCCTGTAGGAACAAGAACCGCCAAAGCCAGGTTTTTTCTACTAATGGAAGAGTTGAAATGTGAGTCATACGAAACAGCTATATTTGACTCGGCAGTGCCCACGGGGTGGTTTGCAGGTTATCACTTCCCCTGCTTCTGCCCTGACCATTCAGCTGTGCATGGAGAAGCTTGCTTGGGGGGTGGAGAGCGGAGGATGAAGGGCGCACTGGGTCATCCCATTAGAGGCTGCGAGAGCCCCTCAGAGGTTGCCTGGATTCCTTTGCCAGCCCCCATAACTTGCTTTTCGGAACTGCCACGGAGAGATTAGCTGTCAAGCCGCATCAGCTGCTGTGCAGACACTGATGGATGGCTGTCGGTGCCATGCTAGGTAGCTTCTGGAGGGTGGCCGAGATTGATGACACGCTGACCCAGTGTTCCTGTCGGGCAGCTGCAGTTTGATGTGGTCAGAAAGGCTAAGGAAGCTTCTCTCTCTGCCCGGGAGCCTGCCTGCCTTGCCCCCGAGACCTTCCGAAGCAGGGTGCTGGACCACATCCACTAGTGCCTCCTCCCATGCTCCCTGAATTCCAGTGGGCCATGGGCTGGCAGTCAAGCTCTGAGGATAGTGATGGATGCAGCCGCCTGTGATTGGTGTGCTGGCCAGGAGCTGCTGAGCTGATGAGTCAGGGCATCAGGCTTCCCTGGGGCAAGTGGGGTGGGTGGGAGGGTTTTGTCAAATGCAGTGGAGCCTCCTAAGTATCAGGATGAGGCTGAGCAGGTACAGAGAGGAAAACAGGCGTTAAGATGTACTTGACCTCAAGGGCCTTCCTGTCCCAGGAAACGAAAGCCAGTCTCGAAGGCTTCTTGGACCTCAAAGCGGTTTTTCCCAACAACATGTGGCTGTGGTCTGGCTAAGTTACTGCAAATAGAATCGATTGGCTGGCTTTTCGGAAGCTCACAGGGACTGGGAACCTAAGTTGAGGGGCTGAGGAATACAGGAGGGGTGGAACTTGGGCCTCTGCACTGCCGTGTGAACCTGCCCCTGGGCCTTTGCGTCTCCCATGCTCACTGGGGCAGGTAATCACTCCCAGGTGTCTGAGGAGTAGCCGAGAGCGCCCCAGCTCCTTCGCCTGCCCCCAGGGCAAATGCTGGGCCTTACTCCAGGAAACCAGAAAGTGCAACCCAGAGTGAGGAACAGAAAGGAAAAACACACCCCTGCAAAATGGATTTACCGTGGGCTGTGAGTCCCTGAAGGATGCTGTCCAGATGTGCCCTCCGGTAGGCTGCCGGAGGAGAAGGGGTGAAGGTAATTTTCTAAAAACAGAAAGGGGGACGTCTGTTTTGTGTCACTGTAGCAGAAAACCACCATTCCAGTGCTCTCGCTTTCTCAGCTAATGTTGGCGGCGTGTTTTTCGAATGACTTTTATTCTGCCAAAGAGATTAGCAGTATTAACAAACTTACTGGTATTTATTCATATAAAAAATATGTCTTTTTTTCCTCCAAACCCCTGGGAAAAAGTAGCTCTCTGTAAAATGCCTCTATTCCGCGAGCTCATATGACTGAGAGGTTTGGCATAACCCCACGAGCTCCTGGCTGTGCACCTTCGGATGTGTTGTGTTCAAGGTCTATGCCTTCAGTTGCACAGATGTAGCCTGTTCTGATATGTAGTAGAAGGGCCAGAAGAAGACAGGCTGAAATTTATGACTTCTGTGTCCAGCTTGCTGTGCATTTCTGTTCCCAGGGCCTCACGTTAGAATGAGCCAAGAATTGAGCCTCCCTGGCGGTGCAAGGGGTTGAGCGCCACCCTCTGGGACTTCCACAGCCACTGCAGCACGAGTTCAATCCCTGGCCAGGAAGGGGACCCACATGGCGCAGCAGACCTCTCCTGCCTTGCCCACTGCTTCCCTCAGCAGCATATTTCAGTCGCTCTGCCTGTTCTGTTCCCACTCTGTCTCTGGTGAATCCTCTCATTCCCCACGCCTCTGGCCTGTACCCGCCAGCTCTTGTATGCATAATAAATAAAATCTTTTTAAAAAAATGAACCAAGAATTGAGGGGTACAGATGAAGGCATGGGAGGTGAGAATTTATGGGGTAATGTGTATCCCGCATGTTAGCAAGCACTTTATAGACTTGCCATGCAGTTCCTCCAGCTGCATTTAAAGACAGCATAGATGGCTTGAGGGCTGTTCTCGGGTGAAGAAGCTGGGGGAGACGTTAGACAACGAGCTAAGATGGGAGCGCCCACAAAGGTGCATGTCCTCTCAGCCCGTCACACATTGTTCCCCTAGGTGACCCTTGAGAAAGGTTTCAGAAACCAGATGACTTGAAATGAAAACCAAGACCCTAAAGCCCTCCTGTTCACATGAGGTTAGAAGAAACACCGGCGGTTTCTTATGCAAGCCGATGAGTAAAGGGACGCTGGCTTCCTTCAGAGCATCAGTGCAGACCTGCTGGCGCTGGTGCTACCCAGACACCCCCTAAAAAAGAAGGTGGAGCCTAACGGATAGATGCCTCGTTGCCCTGTGCAGGCCTCCATTTGCATTTCCAGCTCCTAGTATGCTCTTGCTTTGCTTTCCAAGTGCCGGCTGAGACTAGAAGCTCATTGGAACCCTAGAAGGAGGCTGGTAGGAAACGGGGCACGAATATAAACCTGATGATGTTACTCAAGTCCCAGGGGAATTAATATCGCAAATTCTCCATGCTTTACATATCCAGGGATGTCATAGGAGGTCGGTCACTTCTCTTTGAGTGAATGTCAGCTGCCACCACCACCGTGTGACTCTGGACTGGAGCTTAACCCCTACGACCCTCAACTTCCCTGTGCACGATCCCCTGAGACAAGCTTGGTCTCTGTACTCAAAGGAAAGCTTAACACTAAAATTGTGGATGATGGCTAAATGGAGTCGGGGGTGAAGAGAACAAAGTGCTCTGAAAACAGGTGTCCTTTCCGAGTAACTTTGAGTGTCCCATGGGCTGTGTTTCTGAAGAGAAGGGGAAATCCAAGAGCAAAGTAGTTAAGCAACATACTCAGGATCGTTGATTAATTAGTACCAGAGCCTGGATCTCATTCAGAATCTCACAATTCTTAGTCTAAGGCTCAATTCCATCCACCACGAGGCTTGTGTCCAAGTCCAGGATTTGTCCTGCAAAAAACATTTAAAGGATTAGGATAATCCAGGATGAGTTAAACTGGGCATTGCTAGTATGTTGTTTTTTTTTTTTAACTTGTTCACCATAATACTGTTTTCCTAAGTGATACAATAAGAAGTAGGTAAATGATTTTCCCAACTGTCAGAAAGACCATCTGCTGTTTGAGAAGACTCTCCTAGATTTTATCATTATAATCATTTTTCTATTTCCAGTTAGCAGCATGCTCCTGTAATACGGGATTTTCTGCATAAACCACTATTTTCTCTTCAGCAGATTTCCCCAGGCTAACTTGGCATTTGCTGGCTTTTTCCTTCTCTTTAAGGGTGGGAAATTTTCTCTTTTGGAGGGAGATACATTTCTACATTAGGGCCTATTCATTTCCTTACCATCTTCTCAGAGAAAAACAGTCAGGTTCATCACTACTGTAGTCATGGAGATTTCGTGTTTCCAGAAGAAATGCAATTGTGGGAGTTTTTTTGTTATCCCACACTGGATGTTTAAGCTTTTTTTTTTTTTAAAGATTTTTATTTATTTATGCATACAAGAGCTGGGGTACAGGCCAGAGACGCGAGGGGGTGAGAGAATTCACCACACACAGGGTGAGGAACAGAACAGGCAGATCTACTGAAACACTGCTGAGGGGAGCAGCGGGGAAGACAGGAGAGGTCTGCCGCGCCATGTGGGTCTCCTCCCTGGCTGGGGATCAAACTCGTACTGCAGTGGCTGTGGAGACCCCATAGAGCGGTGCTCAATCTTTAAGTTTTTTTGTATGGGTCACAGCAACCTTAGGGGGAGGGCACTGAGACAGGCTACAGGTGATGCAGGTGATCCAGCTGGGCAGGGGGAGTTCTGGGGATGTGATGCTGGGACTGTGGGCATGGCCCTTGCACAGGCTGTGGTTGGTGGTCAGACAAATGAAGATGGAGGGCGCTCACAACCTCCTCAGCATTTGGCTCCCCACCGAGCAGGAACTCTGTGTGGACACGCTGCCTCGCTGTTTGCTGTGCAGATTTACCTTCTCCTGCGTCTGCATCCTCAGCAGCACTGTCTGCTGAGTTGTTTGTGACCTGCCCCGCCTCGTCCTCTCTGCAGTCTTAGCTTTCCTCCTAGCGGGCCCCCCTCAGTCCACGCTTCATCCTTCCCTCCTCCCCTTCTGGCCTCAGTTGTCCCCCTGTCCACTGTTGATCCATTTCTAAGTAACTGCCCCTCCCGCACTGGGCCAGTGCCCTGCTCTCCCCTTCCTGCTGGCACAGTGAGGGCATGGGATGGACGTTAAGGAAATATTTGCTCAACAACTGAGACCCAAGACTCTTCCAGCTCTGCAAATCTGATAGTGTTACTTCTCTGATTAAAACGTATCAGTGGCTCCCACTTTTATACCTTCAGTATAAAATCCCCCCATACCTCTGGCCTGCACCCCTGTTCTTTTATGCATAAATAAAGTAAAAAATCAATCTTTAAAATAAAAGTTGATAAAGTCACAGACCCCACCTGTGGCATGGTCAGGGAAAATATATGAAGTGTGTAAAGACATGCCTAACATAAGAAATACTTGCTCATGTTAGCTGTTTTTATTAGAAGCCTTTCTTACCTTTTATTACCCACTGGCCTCTGTATTATTTTAACCTTTTTACGTGTTTCTTTCAGCTTCTAGATTGCAGGTTATTTAAGTTCAGGGACAGGGAACTTATTCATTACGATATCGTAAGCAATTGACACATCACTCAGTGGAACAGACAAGACTTCAGCTGTTTTGTCAACACATGTCACACTGCACACATCGAGAGGTCTGTGAGTGTAGACGATACTGGGAAGGAAGGCTCTCTGGGGGAGCATTGCTTCCTTTCTCTGGGAGGCACTAAAGACTGCAGGTTGATGAGTAAGACACCATTTCATGGGGTTTTGGCCTAGTTGCCTGAGCTGGGGAGGAGAGTGTACACCAGAAGGGCTGGCACTCAAGTTTGAAGACACGACCCATGATTTATCAGTGGGACAGACCACATCATACAAGGTTCTCCAAGAACAACACAGAAAGCCCTGATTTCTAGGCTTTGCTGATGACCTCGGTGTAAATACTCCCTCCACGGCCAGTTCCACACAACTGCGGTGATTTGAACCAGTTGCCCAAATTCCTGGAAGTTGACTACTGAGCCAGTTGTGAGCGAGTCCAGCGCACCTCTGTTTATACTCCTGACTTTGGTTTTACTGTCTGCAAAGTGTGGCTCCGACGCAGTGACCATCTTGTCTGAAGTATAAACGTGGAGCGCAGGTGGGTCCAGTGAAGGCGTCACGTTCGTGTTGCAGTGACGTCGCATGTGCTCACAGTTATTTTGAAACTCTTTCCATCCGCTGGCTGTGCTGGTGTCTGGGGTCCATGCCGATGATCTCCTCAAAACCTGGCTTATCCAGGGCTGTGCTCAGAGCAGTATATCTAGTTTTATCCTCCCAGTCAGGGCTGTGCTCTCTGCGCCAGACTGACTCAATTAGCCTTTCATTCCAGGGTACAATTGTGAGTCAATTCTGAGGTTGTTAAGCAAAATGAGTCTAGTGGCATTAGCTCTGCGCTGAAGGACAGTAATCCCCCTCACTGCACTGCTCGGTTAATAGTCTGCTCGAGAGACTATGAGAAACTGGAGACGGCCACCTTCCGTCCATCTCTGGGGACTGGCCGGGAGCTTGGGGCTGCCAGGTGGCAGAGCCGATCCGGTTGTGTGTGGAACTGGAACCCCAGCTGCCTGAAACCGTGCTGGCCTCTGCAAAGTTAGAAGCTCAGTACTGTGAGATCATTAACTTTCATGACCAGGAGAATTCTTCTGAAATTAACACTCAATCCAAGCTGGATGCCATTGGAGCCAGTTGAGTAAGCCTGAGCCCCCTTTAGGGATTTGCTCTGAAAAATAAATCCTTTAACCAGGCTACAGCAAACAGCTAGGTTTGCTGTCCTTCAATGTGTTCAATTAGAGTGGGAAAACACCAGCAAGGCTGAGACTGTGGGGGAGATCCAGGCACACACACAGCCTCGTTTGCAGATTTTGCCAAGCCACTTAGCTACAGCACATGGCCCTGTTTGGGAAGCCTTGTAAAAGGCCTCTCGGAGGAGTATCAGGTGCTGTGCAAAGAAAACAAAGCAGAGCTGCAGCACTTGCCCTGGGGACTCGCAGTGATGGAACCAGGCGCACGACAGACATACGGAGTGACAGATCAGCACGCACAGGGAGGCTCGGACGCCTCGTTTACAAGAGTTCAAGGAGAGACCAATCCCACGAACACCATGCAGCCTTCACCAAGTGCATGTGGGACTTGGATCATCCCATCAGGCCTTTTAGTGCCTCTCTAGTCACAGTTGTGGTAAAGGGACGCGTCACCAACTTCCTGCAGGCCTTTCACAAGCCTTGGTCGTCTACACAGCCTGCCTTTACCTGCTGTACCCCACCAACACAAACTTAGACCATCAAGTCTGCTACACAAATAGTTTCTTGGGTGGGAAGAAGTGAAAACAGCCCTGGGTACGTTGGCTGTCAACTCAGGCAGCTGGAGAGGTCAGACAACTGTCCATTGTCTCTCGTAATTGTCGGGTCATTTAAATTCTCGAGAAGTCCTTTGTGTTCCTCCATAGAAACAGAGCTGTTGTCCACGGCAATGACCTCAGGGCGGCCAGCTCTCATTCAGGGCTTTGCAACAATGTTCTCTCAGACTGAAGGATGCTGCTCACCACTCAGAGCCCTCCCGCTCCTGGGCAAGCATGCCTGTGGCCCTTCTCACTTCTGGTCTCTGCAGCTTCACCCCCACCCAGGGCTTCCGGTGGACAGCACGGACCCCTAGAGAGTCCCCAAACAGCAGACACATTCTGCATTCTCATCAGTGCCCCCAGCCCCCCAGCACCAGCTCCACCCACAGGCCCGTCACAACCAGTCAGACCATGCGGGACCCCACTCATGGCCAGGGACATCTGTCCCGCTCACCTTTGTTTTGGATTCTAGAACTCCTCCTCCATGTCACTCGGCTGAGATAAATCACTGGCCCCTGGGCTGATGGATGAGAGGCCGCTTACAAGACAGACACATGTATTTTTAAAGCCAGTAGGAATTACAGGAGCAGATGGGCTGTAGGATTCTATTTTGATGCCAGGGACATGTTTCTGTGGAAAGTAAATATTTTCCCCGTGTGGCTCTCCGGTGAGTGTGAAGAGGAGCATATTTCCTAAAGATGCAAATAAGACTAGTCAGAAATAAATATTGAATGGAAACTTCAAAGCCTCTAGATTCCTTCAGTGATAGGCCCTGAAGACTTATCTCCACATAAGCAGACATGCAGGTGGGTGAGGACTGGGCATGGAGGGGACCGCTGGGGGAACTGTGAAAGGAAGGAGGCTAATGTTTTAAGAATTCGTGGTTTCTGGAGATTTCTGTTTGTTTGTTTGGTGTGGGGAAAGTCCTCATCAGCAAAGGTTAAAGACAAGTTAGGTATGCAGAGGCTTCGGATGCTCTAACACGTCCCCTTCACACGCTCTTCCTGGTGTAGGTCTCGCCTTGCGGATTTTTTCACAAACTGCCAGCCGGAGTCCAGGTCTGCCAGCAGCTGTCTGAAGGAGAACTACGCCGACTGCCTCCTGGCCTACTCGGGGCTAATCGGTAAGCCGGGGAAGGTGGGGTGGGGAGGAAGTCTGGTGCACACAGGCAGGCTGTTTCCACGCTCTCAGGCACCGTCTGTGAGAACAAGCTCACAGGCCCTTTTAGGAACGGCCTGTGAAGAAATGAGCGAGAGCAGATCACGATGCACAAAGGCAAAGACAGACGGGCCATGAAAGGGCCGGGGCTGCAAGTGTGAGGCCCTGAGGCCGCTGTGAGGCCCTAAGGCCTCTCCGTGGGGAGTGGACCAGCAGGACAGAAGGAGGAAGGAAGCCTGGGGCAGGGGTGGAGGGCCCCACAGCCCGGAGCCTGGACCTGGTGCTAGGAGGTCAGCCAGCCTGGGGGTGTGCGTCTGTTTTCCAGAAATGGCCCTTTGGAAATGAACCCATCATGCTGAGACCTTCCTTCTCATTCATATTGCTGGTGATTCAGCTCTTGGTGGGCAGGAGGTGACTGAACCTAAAATCTATGCCTCTCCCTGAAAACAGACACAGCAGAAACAATATTTCCTGTGAAGACCTGTGGCTTTAGAAGAATCAGGTTCATGGGCCTCCCTGGTGGCACGAGGGGTTGAGCGCTGCTCTGTGGGGCATCGTCAGTCACTGCAGCGCGAGTTCGATCCCAGGCCAGGGAAGGGACCCACAGGGCACAGCAGACCTCACCTATCTCCCGCTGCTCCCCTCAGCAGTGCATTGCAGTCGATCTGTCTGTTCTGCTCCCCACTCTGTCCCTGGTGAATCCTCTCACCCCTGCACCTCTGGCCGCTACTGCAGCTCTTGTGTGCATAAATAAATAAATCTTTTAAAAAAAAAAAAGAGGAGAATCAGGTTGTCAGACTCAGGACAACAGAGCAGGTGAACCAGACACAGGCCACAGCGAGCTAAGCTTGTACCCAGGAGGAGAGGGAGGCCCTGCAGGTGGTGCCGTGGAAGGCAGGCAGGGCTCCGTCACCACTGACACTTGAGAGGAGCACTGGTGAGGACCTTGAGGGGAGAGGGAACCGCAGCTGTCAGAGTGGTGTGGCCCAGCCAGGATCACAAAAGTCACCCAGCGGGAAGCGCTTCCCACTGAGAACAGCACAGACAGAGCCTTTGTCACCAGGTTGTCCTCAACCAGAGCCCCTGGGGAAATCAGGATAGAGTTCAGCACAGGGATGGCATACGTGCCCGCACACTCAGCTAGCTTTAGTGTCTCTACATTCTCTTGGACCGTACCTCTCACCAGCTCTGGAGATGTTTGTGGAGATACCCCATGGTGTGTCTTCCTTCAGCCAGCATAACCCTGTGTGTTTGTGCTCCCCTTTTCTTAAACCAATTTGTCCCTAGTAGGGTTACTTAGCAACCACGCACGTGCAGGTTTAACCAATAACAGAAGCCGACACGTGCTTATTGTGCAAAGTTTTTGTTTTTTATTTTTTTTGACATACGTAAAAGCCCAGAGAAGACAGTGAGGAGGGTTTTCCAACCCACTCACAGATGTGATCACCACTCACACGTTAGTCCCTATTCTTCCAGGGGTCCAGGCCCTTAAAGGCCTGTGAATGGCCAAGACTAGGCACTGCCAGGCATTTCTGTGGAGTCATCCTGAATTTGGCAGATCCTTCCATGCCTGACAGTGATGAAGTCCTCCCCAATTAACAGAACAACTGGTTGAGACAGGGCATTCTGCAGACCAGATTTATTTCTCTCTTGGACTTGGCGCTCTCCCTCCACACTGGCCACTGGTTCTAACATCCTTTAGGACAGAGCTTGTCTTAATTCTTTCATGTGCCAGAGGTCCACGGTGGTGCCAGGCAAACTGGGTGCTTAGCAGACACATCTTAACCTCTTCACTCATTTTGGTGTCCCTTTTCCTTTCTCATCCAAAGTCAAGAGCTCCCTCTCTGCTATGAGTTGAAGTTCTTATGCCAACATATAATGGGATATTATTTAGTTAAAGTCAACAAGAAAAGTGGGCAAAGGAGATACACTCATGACCCAGAAGAGCTTCCAAGGAAATTGTTTCTTTCTGTTTGTGACCAGCGATAGCCTGTGGATTATTGACTGCCTGTTATTTCTTACTTCTACAAAGTATAGAAAAACCGGCTTCTTGGCGGAAGTAGGCATTGCCTAGTGGGAGCCACCCAGAAGAAGACATTTGGGTTGTATTAAGTCTCAATGTATTGTTTATTTGTGCCAGTGCAGAATTCATCAGAAAAAAACACAACCACAGGAAGATGGAGGCAAGAGAGACCACCCAGCATTTACATGAGCACATCTGAGGGTGACTGAGACAATACTCTAGGAGCCACCAGATTAGAGAGTTTCCACTGTTTCTTGCCAACTTGGAAGACTTCAGTTAAGTCCATTGAGCGGCAAGCAGAGCCCTCGTCCCATACATTCAGTCATTTGAAGGACAGTTTCTGAGCCTCCCTGTGCCCCTCCCTGAAAACAGACACAGCAGAAACAATATTTTCTGTGAAGTCCTGTGGCTTTAGAAGAATCAGGTTCATGGGCCTCCCTGGTGGCACAAGGGGTTCAGTGCCACATTGTGGGGTCTCCTCAGCCACGGCAGTGCGAGTTTGATCCCAGGCCAGGGAGGGGACCCACATGGTGCGGCAGACCTCTCCTGCCTCACCCGCTGCTCCCCTCAGCAGTGTGTTTCAGTCGATCTGCCTGTTCTGCTCCCCACTCTGTCTCTGGTGAGTCCTCTCACCCTCTGTGTAACTCTGGGAAACTATTTGCTTCTGACAGAAGTGGACTCTAAGTCCTGAAAGTCTCTATATGATATGTAGAACTAGTTCTCTCTATTTATGAAGATTAATGGCATATTCAGGAAAATGCAGGACTTGGCAACATACGCATTCTGGTTCATTCTCTCGCACTCCTTGACACTCCTGCCATCGGTGCAGGAAAATAATACCCAAGTGCAACTCAAGGAGTTCTGGTCTAATTTTTAAAGTAAATGTGTAAATTATTTTATGTGCTCAAGATAAATGGCCAAGAAAATGCTCAGCTTAACATAATTTCCCACTCAGCAAACACAGTGTTTGTGATTATCCACAATGCATCTGCTGTCGGGGTGACATTTGTCTGAGAACAGTGCATCATCACACAAGAATAACACCTAGTTTTTGTTCTAGGTACAGTCATGACCCCCAACTATGTGGACTCCAGCAGCCTCAGCGTGGCCCCCTGGTGTGACTGCACCAATAGTGGCAACGACCTGGAAGAGTGCTCGAAATTTCTGAATTTCTTCAAGGACAATACATGTCTTAGTGAGTGTTTTTAAAAGAGGAAACAAACCCACAAGCAAGTTGGCCCCTCTCAACTTAAGCCAGCTGCCCGTTCCCGTTGTTTGGGTCTCCTTCTTCTGCCTCTTCCCCCAACCTCTGATGGCGAACCTCTCGGCCCTGCCGTGGGGGTTATGCAGCAGGAACAGAGCAAGTAATGAACTAGATGCTGTCCAAACTGCAACGCCAAAGGCCTACAAGAGCAAGAGATTCAAAACAGGGTGCATTATGTGGGAAAGAATACTTCTGCCCACAGATTAAAATTTGATCTTGGCAACCAGTGCAAAGGCTGTTCCAGAGGTTCTTAAAACCTGGGAGGAATATATGATGTGAGAAACTCAGACAAATTAGATGTGGGTAAGCCTCAGAGGACTCCCTGAGAAAAATTAGAATGCTAACATCAATAGCCCCCTGGATGTTCAGGGATGTTTGGGGATGGCTCAGAGGCGAAACAGCAATTCCTGAGCAGGATAAGCTGGTGATGCAACCCAGAGCCTCCAGATGTTGGTTATCTGGGGAGCTGAGCTGAGCTCTGGGGGTGTTGCAGGGGTCCTGTTTGTTCTTTGGCAGTTTGGAAACACGTCTCCCAAAGGGAGAGTGATGGGGGAAATGCATAATGGAAAAATAGGCACTCATAGAATAGCTTCAGAGCACCATGCTTGGTCCCCTTCTGCCCAAAAGGTGTGCAGGTCCAGGTGAGCAGCTAGCTGAGACCCTGGAGAACCTCACTCACTTTTTGTGGCTGCCACCATTAATTTATCGGGTGCTTTCTACATGTGCAAACTCACTCTTGGAGTGTGCTATCCATATTATCTCACTGTCAGTAATCTGTGCAAAAACCCTGGGAGATGTAAGTCTTATGACTCCATTCCACATTGAGTAACAGGCTGCTATATACATAGTCCTTCTGTGCCAGAGATGGATCCAAAGTTGAGTTCTTCTTCTATCCTCCCAAAAGCTTTTGTTTCGTGTCTGACATGGAAGGGCCTTTTGGACAAGAACACTTACCTGAACATCAGGGGCCAGATGTGGCTTCCTGGTGGGAGTTGGGGGACCCAGTTTCTAGAGATCAAGTTTCAACCACAGCCATGTCCTCAAGTGACAATTTCTCTGTGATGCTGTGCTGTACAGTGATTCGTTTCTAAAGAGTCTACCAACCATGTGCACATAGAAAGCTTTGAAATCACTACTAAAACCTCCTCATTATTTCCTTTGTTAAAAAGAAATAATATCTGAGTCATTTGCTCACTAGGCACTGGGGTAATATGACTATAACCAAAGGCTCTGGTTTATAAACTAAAACTAAAACAAGCTTTTGGACCCTTAAGCAAAATTCAAATTCACCAAGGTATTGGTATACCATGAAATAGCACCTCCTATTTTGTTTTGACTTTAAAAAAATTATGTGGATCCTCTTTTCCACACCCTGAACATTCTTCTGGTAGCATACAAGTTTTGATGCAGTTAAATCAATGACAAAAATGGTCAGTGTGAGAAAGAAGATGATACTACAGCTAGCAGGAGATCTGCTCCCTCACAGAGAAATTAACATTGTCTCTACTTAATAATATTTCAGTGAAGGGGAGAGTAATCTGGTATCCTATTGCTAATGACTTTTCAATAAAAATAAATGCATTTGATCTTCAACAGGGACCAAAGCCAGCCAGAATTTTTCATAGTCATTCCATTTATACCTTGATCAGAAGGGACACAGCATGCCAAAGGCACAAGGCTGTAAATTCAGTCTCTTGCAAAAAGCCCTAGAGCAGAAGGGATTGGAATTTGTAGAGTTCAAGTAAAATGCAGTAACTGAGTTCCTGCTTCCTTCAGATTAGCCAAGCCTCTCCTGGATTTCCCTATCATGAACACAGCAGCAACCTCACTTCTCTCTGGTTATTGGGGAAAGAAACAGTTATTTTAGAGCCAAAGTGCATGGTACATAGGCTGGGAAGAGAAAAGAAGTATGAGCTGGAGGTAGAGGGCAGGTACCAATTCCTATCACTCCAGTATTTATTCAGATGTTACCTTCACCTCCCTGGATCACTGTTATCTACACAGCAGATCCACCTGCTTACCCATCCTTCAAACCAGCTTCTCTTGCCAATGAATGCATTGTAAATTGTTCTTATTGGCCTCCCCAACCAGAAAGTGACCTCCTTGAGGGCAGACGTTCTTGCTGCTGTCATTGTTCACTGCTTAAGCGTCAGCATAGGACACTGCCTGGCACTTACTGGGTGTTCCAGAGACAATTGGATGGATGGATGGATGGATGGATGGATGGATGGATGGATGGATGGATGGATGGATGGATGGATGGATGGATGGGTGGATGGGTGGATGGGTGGATGGGTGGGTGGGTGGGTGGGTGAATTTCCCCCAACGGGGCAGGCAGATGCCCTAGAAAACACAGGGAGTTTCAGTACTTGGCCAGGGTCTCTTGAATCTACACATCTTAACAAGGAAAAGGATTTTTTTTATTCTTTTGTTGTTGCTGCTTTGGGTCATTCAAGGAAATTGGTCCCCTTTTGTAGCTCTCTCTCTCCATTCCACCCTCCAGTTGAGCCATGTAACATGGCTAGGAGCATAAAAAGGCATTTATATTAATTTGAAGCTGTTTCTTACAGCCTAAAAAATGTAAAGTTTTAGAAAACAAGCTTCCAATTTGCTGAGCTTAAAGGATAACAATTTTACAACAAAATGTCACTTCTAAAAGGAAGATTAGGCTAAAATTATTCTGTCTTGTATATCGAAAAACGCCAGCTAAGAGTCATATATTAACAATTTGCACATTCCGGTCCCAAATGGAGGAGTTTGATTTCTTATACAATGAATATGAAATAAAAAATTCCTAAATCCAGGCCAAATCCCGGAGGACCTGATTAAAAACTGTTTTTTATTCATTTTGGGAAGGGGAACGCCACACAACCAATTTACTCTTGCCATAAAAACAATCTAATCCCATGAAATTGTAACAAGCTTTAAAAGTTTAACATTTTAAACTTTTCATTTAAGCAGGGCTGCTCCTACCTAATTATGCATATTTTGTTAGGAAGACTAGGAGCAGCAAAGGGAAAATAATCTTACTTAAATTTTCACTCTCCGTTGATGAGGTTCGAGGTAAGTTTTTCATTTTAAGGAACTGGTTGCATTTGTACTTGGAGCGGTGTCTGGCTTTTAGTAGGTGGTCTGTGGTTATGAATCACATTTTTTGCTCTTTGATTTTGTTGCTTGCCAAATTAGTGTGATGTTACTAGTGGCCTCAGTCTTATAATTAGAGATGTGTTACTCAAAAAAAAAAAAAAAGCACTAATTAGTCTGCTGTTAGTATAGAGTTTTGACAGAGCATGAGGATTTCTTGGAAGATAAAACAGCAACTGTGATCCCAAATCACAGGTCTGAGGCTGAGTTTCAAAAGGCTGGGCTGAGGAGTATTTCAGAACCAGGACCTCGCTCAGCACCTGGCACGTAAATAGGAACGTGATAAATATTTACTGCTCTTAGAGCATAGCTAAGCGTCCAGCTCAGTGTTTAATGAATGCATTGATTTGGGGGCACCTGACCCCATGGCTGGCTCTCAGCCTGTGGAGGGTGGATGGATGGATGGGTTTTGTTCAGAGATGTCCAATGCCGTAATCAGAATTTCCAGCATGCCTCTCTGGCTTCATGTATCCTGTCTGTTATATTTGCTGCCTGACTTTGAAATTGGATTTCCTCCTGTTTTACTGCAGAAAATGCAATTCAAGCCTTTGGCAATGGCTCTGATGTGACTGTGTGGCAGCCTGCTCTCCCAGTTCAGACCACCACTGCCGCCGCCACCACCACTGCCTTCCGGGTCAAGAACAAGCCCCTGGGGCCAGCAGGGTCCGAGAATGAAATCCCCACTCATGTTTTGCCACCTTGTGCTAATTTGCAGGTAAGAATGGGCCCCAGCTCCCCACTGGGGCCGCTTCTGGGAGAAGGCAGAGTCGTTCTCTGAAAGGCATTTGGAGATAGACGACAGAAGACCCAGTGCTGCTTGGGTTTGAATCTTAACGGTGCATTTTTACCATGAAAAATGAAGGCTGGGCAGGGCTCTGGAGTGGAGAGAAGGATGGATTTGGGGCTGGCGCTGGCTACTGGAGTGGGCTTTGGTGCCCAGCCGCTGCTCATTGGCTTTGGCACCTTTCCATGTAAAATGAGGGAGTGGGTGGATGCATCCAGCTCTCTGTTTGTGGGGTGCTAGAGCTGGTTGGGTTGGTTGCTTTTTCCTGCCTGTGCCCCTTCTGTGGTCAACACACAGCAGTGGTATTTTGAGAAGAAGGCCCTCTGGGGCTTATCACCACCTTGGGCAGGGAGTATTACCTCTAAGGTACCCCTGGAGTGGTGTTAATAGGAGGTGTTAACTCTGACATGGAGTCCTGTATGGGGTTCGTTGTTCAGGAGGCAAAAAATAAAAAAAAAGCTGAAACCCTCTCATGTGAAGGGTCTGGTAAGAATGGCCAGGAGACGTTTTGGGGTTGATTCAGGCCTCCAAGGGCAGAACCACAATGGCAGTTTTCTGAATTTCCTCAACACAAGCTTTTTTCCACCTTCTCACTGATCTCTCATAGTAGTGAGGATTCTGCTCTGTGGTGGGACATCACATATGTGACATGTTTGCAAGGCGTTTTCACATACTTTGTCTCTTTGGGGTTATCCTCCTGACCACTAGGGGGCACTGCTATGTTTTTAGCACTGTTTGTCTTGCTCCTGCATTTGGGGACACGGGGACTCAGCAGAGCAGCACTTTTCCTTGAGCCTGTGAAGCTAGTGAGTCGCAGAACCAGCAGCAGGGATCTAGAAGCCTGAGTTCTCTGCATGGTCTTCCTGTGTTTGGGGGTGTCGTGAGGACGTGGGTGTGGGCCACCCTTGTCACTGAAGCAAATTCCCTGTGTCCCCTTCCCTTCCCCACCAAAGATCAGCCTCACAAAGCTTTGTTCTGCCAAATGCCTTCTTGACCCTAGAAAGTTGGAAGCATTTTTCACTTGCTTCTTTCCCACCCTGTCTTCTTCCCCCCTTCCTCTGGGTAGCCTGTCCAGCATCCACCTGATCTCCGGCCTCCGGCCTCTGTCCTCTCCCAACATAGTTGCTTGTCATGATGCAGTGATGGGCTGGGCACCTGCCGCCTGGCCTCCAGCACAGACACGCACGACCACCCTTCCTGCTCTTTTGCAGCAGGCTAGTGAGGGGGCAGAGGTGCAGTGAAACTAAGGCACAAGCCTTCCCTCAGGGCTGCTGCTTCACTACCCTGTAGAGTGGGACATGGAGGTGGAGGCCCATCCAGGAATGAGGGAGCCATGTCTTTTTTCCCTGTGACTCACACAGTGCTGTTTGCCCTGAAGATATACAATATTCATCAATCATACCTCAATATAGCTGGAGGTGGTGGAAGGAATAGGAAAGAAGAAGCCAGTTTCCAGAGATAGCTGTGCCCCGGTGCTTCTTGAAGACAGCGCCTGGAAGGACAGGGAAGTCCAGAGCTCATACTGTGGGATATTTCTTCATGCCAACATTCCAGCAGACGTCAGGGAAAGACTAAAAGATTTTTTTTTTTTTTTGCATACAGTGCACTGGGGTATAGGCCAGAGGTGTGGGGGGTGAGAGGATTCACCAGAGACAGACTGGGGAGCAGAACAGGCAGATGAACTGAAACATACTGCTGAGGGGAGCAGCGGGCGAGGCAGGAGAGGTCTGCCGTGCCATGTGGGTCCCCTCCCTGGCCGGTGGCAGGGATTGAACTCGTGCTGCAGTGGCTGCGGTTTGCTTCATAGTGTGCTGCTTAACCCATTATGCCACCAGGGAGGCCCCGGAAGACGAAAAGTTTGACAGGAAAAGTTTGGTTTGATGATTTCTTTAGCATGACCTATGTTAAAAATGGTTGAAAGAATCATGGAGGTGTTGGAGGGAATGGTGATAGGGGGATGATGAAGTGATGAGAGACAGACCTTCACCTGGAGAACGTAGTCTCTGGACTGATTTAGGGCTCTCGCTTCGGGGAAGGCTCCCAGGAGGCTCATTCTCCCCATCTGTCCTTCCTCTGCCTGCCTGACTGTCTCCAGATAAATTACCATTTGCCAGGGGGTCCTCGAAATATCTCAGAATGGCGCTGGTCCCAGCTGCATGTGTCATTACTCAGAATAGAACTGACTTGAACCAGCTTGGGATCCATTGGTAACAGATTTGGAGAAAGTCAACTATCTTTGGCAGCTCTAAAGTTCACTTCCCTCGAGAAGCCCTCTCTTGTAATATTTTAAAATATACAATAATATGAGAAAACGCTCAGGGACTTAAATTTCTGTCTTAACATTTGAGATAGATTTCCCCCTTGGAAGGGAAGAAATAAGAATAAACATTTTCAAAAGTCGGCTTCCAAGAGTAATTATCAACAAACCAAACACAGTTCTGTTTGGGGAAATGGGTGGCCCTGTGTGTGGTGTGTGTGGGATTCACCTGCAGTTCAAGTGAAGGGCCCAGCTTCAAAAAAGGAAAGGTGATTGATTAGTATAAAATGTCATAGAAATGGCCAACTCCTAACCCCCTAAGGTGATAAAATACCAGATTTTGGGTAACCCGCCAAGCTCCCATGTCAGGATTAATTGGCAGTCGTGTTGGTAACAAGCATGACGCAGGCTGTGCTATTGTTGGCATAGCCCTTTGACTTGTCAAAGTGGTCACGTGAAAAAGAAGGAAACGTTAATCATTCGACCAATTATTTCATCTTCTGTGCATTTGAGCGGTCTGGTTGCTGGAAAAAGCTCAGGATATTTAAACCAAATGGACTCTACTTGCCACTTATTTCAAGTAAACATCTCTGGGAGATCTAAGTACATGCTGGAAAAAAAATCTCTATTTTGCATCAGCCGTTCACACTTAACTCTGGTGACTTAAAGTGAAGACTACTTAAAGTTGCATTTGTAGGCCTCTGATTTCCATGATTGAAAAATTATGCAGGCTGGGGAACGGGGCCTTGGGACTAGGGCTGAGGATCTGGGAAGTCGCCCGTGCTTCTTTCCTCTCTCTGTCCCCTGAAGGAGATGTGATGGGTGATTAGCAGGACGAGGTCTGGTAGGATGGGAGCCAGGCCTCGCTTTCCGGTGTGGGAGACTGTGAGCCGTCTGGGAGTTCTAGAATAATGCAGGTCACATTCCAAGTCAGGGCTTGTGTGCATGCGTGCGTGTGTGTGTGTGTGTAAGGGAGCCAAATGATACAAGTCTGCAGAGGGACTGGGGTCCAGCAGTTGTAGATCTCAAATGTTGTGTCTCCTCCCCTCCCCTTAATGGAACTTTTAACCAGCTTTCTAGAAGGGAAGCAGCAAGGCAGTCTCAGTCCTGAGAGAGATGAGGGCCGGGTCCAAACAGCCGTTGCAAGATGTTACAGCTGAAATCAGAAAAGCGGGGGCTGCCATCCTCTTCCCCTTAACAGTGGCATCATCTACTTTGGGGATCAGTTGGCTCCCATCTTGGAGACCTGCTTGCCACTTGCAGCGAGCATCCATCCTAGAGCAAAGAACCTGCTCTGTCCTCTGGATTCCAGTCTAGGTCCACCCGCCCTGGCCTCCCTGGGAAGCTTCTTTATAATTCCTTCTGTTCCCAGAGCACAGCTGGAGGTCACAGAAATGAGCCTGGCACTTGCAGCATGTGGCTCGGGGCTTTTATGTTGGCAGGAGGAGCAGGGGACTAATGGGATGTGGTGGCAGGAAGGCAGGGGCAGGTGCTCTATGATCTGGGCAGACGGGTAAAGGAGGAGTCCTAGAGCCCTCGGTGACCTTTTCAGGGTTTTGTTGATCTTTTTGTACACCTAGCAGTGGGGTACATGGCGGTACCAACCAGGTACATGGCGGGCAGCAGGGCTGGGGGGGGGGGCCAAGAGGCTGACAGGCCTGCCAGCCTCCAGCTAATCTTCACTCTCTGAACTCTCTTGTGTTCTCTCGTGCCTCTGCTTCTTTGCTGCTGGCATCCCTGTGACGCCACCCTCATACGCCCAGCCTCAGCCCAGGTGCACCCTCCTACACACGCCCACACCCAGCTCCAGGTGCCGCCATCAGGCTGCGTGCAGGACCGCAGGGGTCTGTCAGTGATGCTAATGGCGGGAGGGCAGAAAAACCTGCTAACTTCTGTTTAACCTACATGGGACTTGGCCATTTTAAACACCACCTAACAGTTCTTGCACTCCTCCTTTCAGATGTCCCCTTCACCTGTTGGGGTACGTTCCAGCACCCACCCAAACCCTCTAGAGACTGTTTCTTCCCATACCTGCAAGTTTAATGTATACAGTAGGCACAGCAGGAAATTAGCAACAGGGCTCATAAACTGGAACAATTATAGCAATATACTGTAATAAAGTTTATGGGAAAATGTTCTCTCAAAATATCTTAGGCCAGGTAGTATTTCCAGACTGTGTTTGGCCACAGGTTAAGAAAAACCAAAACCCTGGTGTAGGGTCAGAAAACTATCAGGTCTTTCCACTCTCCCGCCATTGGTATCATGATGGACACCTGCAGTGCTGTGCGCATGCCTAAGTGGGCATGCGCAAGTGAGCGCACCTGGGTTTGGACACGGGAGTATAAAGGCTGCGTCATGAGGCCGCTGAGAGGAGCCGCAAGAGCAGCAGCAGCGGGTGAACAGGAGGCTAGTAGCGGAACAGGAGCAGCAGTAGAAGCAGAGAGGGTGAGATGCGCGGGGGCCGGGAGGCCTTGCCAGCCTCCTGGCCCCCCCGGCATCTCTGCCTGCCATGTGCCTGGTCGCCTCTGAGAGAATAGTGTCACCTCTGTAGTAAAAGCATAAAAGCCACTGAGGGCTCCAAGACTCCTTCCTTTACCCCGTCTGCTAGAACCATCCAGAACTTGCTTGGTGCTCCTTCCTGGCACTACACCTGGATAAGGGGTGGGGCTAGACTACTGTCTCTGAGAATTGGATTTGAATATTGGGTATTAGAATATTGAAACTCAGCTCTACCTGAAGCAAGACTTTTCATCCCGGAAGAGCGGCCTGACCCCCTCATCGGACCCAAACCAAATCCATTTGTGCCGGATGGGGCCAGACCACACTGAAAACAATTTTGAAACTCTTCCCAGGGGCCAAACCCCAAAAGTCTAGATATGGCAGGAAGGCGATTATCCAAATCTGCTAAATATCCAGGACTAGGCTGGCTGGGACAAAGTGAAATTGTAAGTGTTGAGTTTTGAAAGGAAAGCTGCCAATGGGTGTTCTGTAAATCATTTGTGCCAGCAGACTGACCCCATTATGTCAGCTAATCCTGGAAATACAGGAGGTAAATTTAAATCTTCTAGCATGAAGCACTTAATCAATATTCTAAATGTTTTTCTTGCAATTTATGCTAGCAGAGCAATGGGGTGCTTCAGCATCCTGTTAATCTTCCACTGGAGAAGAGATGCTGGAGAGCGAGGCCAGGTGGTGGGGCCTGCGCAGGAGGTCTGGTGCAGAGAGGGCAGTTGGGGGAGAGGAAGAGGTGCTCATTTCTACACCGGGGCCCTGGCACTCACTCCACCCTTTGCAGCCAGGCCGAGCTACCACGCAGACACTTTCTCAGCGCTTTCTCTGTAACCTGGGCTTGACCGCCCGGCAGTTGCTTTGCTGGGCAGAGCACGAGTTTTGGGGTTGGCTGGAGCCGAGGGAGAACCCAGCTCGCCTCCCCTTGCTTTGTGATGCAGCGTGTGTTTCGTGCCCTCTCTGAATTTCTGCTCTAAAACGTCACCACCTCTCGGGTTTGTTGAGAGCACGAAAGAACTAGTTATAGTATGTAGAGGGCCCAGGGTGATTGGTGCCTGGCAGCTGACCGTTGCATTATGATTGCCAAGACTCCGGACATGGGGGACCTAATGGGTGGGGGAGGCTGTGCCCAAGACTGGGGAGCCACTGAGAACAAAGATGGCACCGTGTCCATGCCCACGAGGGTCTCCACTTCATCTAGCAATCTGCTTCTCGACACCATGATGGGAGGGCTGAGGCGTCATCAGACCTGGGTCCTGCCTGAGTAACTGAGGGTCAGGGGCCATCATCACCTCTCTTTAGCCAGGGCTGTCATTGGGAAGAGGTGAGCCGTTTGAGGGCAGAGGAAATACTTCCGGTTGTAGAAAAGAGGGTGTTTGAGAACCAGCCCTCACCTCAAAGCCTGGGACTGGCTGTCTTTCCCATCTCTGTGTTCTTTGATTAATATTTTTCTTTAAACTCAATTACTAGATGTACTTATTTATACACACACTGCTGTTTTTAGACTCATCAGAAGCTGTTAATAACACATGTGAAATTTATGTGACCCAACGTGCTAGCTCTCTATTAAAATCACTATATAAATATTAAAATTAAAACAATAAGGAATGTTTGCCTGTCACCTAAATAATGTTGTATACACCAGTGGTTCCCAAACCCCACTTGGGGAAACATTATAAACAATCAAATCGCATAACAGATCTCTCAGCTACTCGCTCTGATAACTTGGATCATCTCTGCTTTTATGGTTTGATAATAAAACAAATGGCATCTTTTTATACATCGTGTGTGTGTGTGTGTGTGTGTGTGTAAAGCCTCATGGTAACCTCATGAGGTCAGTTCTATTACGATTCCCATTCTTCAGACAATAGGCCTGAGAGCAGAGAAATAAAAAGGCAGCCTTGCCCGCCTGTGCATGTTAGATGGATACACAGAGCCTTTACCTTTTTGTTTCTGGAGAACTTATTCATCACTATAGATTAAATCAATCCCCGAATTCTTGTGGAACATCTGGCAGATGGAGGTGCCAGACTGGTTCATAAAGGCAGGTAATGATGCCAATTCTGGCACCAACTGGTGCCCTGCAGCACAAGTGGGCTCTGACATGGAGCCCAGACACAGCAGCGGCTCCCGCAGGCCCCACCCCACAGGGGTCCCGAGGCCAGCGGCCTTCTGACCGACCAGCTACCAACTCGGTTCCAACACATCTCGCAGGTCCCATCTGCTAGACGGACTCCAGGAGACACTACAGTGAGGGTTACGGTTTAGGTGGTTTCGTTGCAAGGGTGCACCTGAGGACTAGCCGAACGTGCGGACCCAGGCCGGGGTCCGGTGGTGGGAAGGGGTCTCCAGCAGGGGGAGACCTCGTGCCCTGGGCGCAGTTGTGTGTCCACCAACCCGGAGAGAGACTAGGCGTTTGAGGGGCGTGATGGGTTGTGTCTGTTCAGGTTTCTTCCTCCCTCTCAGGAAAGGCGCGTAAAGAGTTGTCGAGCAGGCCGGGGCCGGGGCCCGGGGCCGGATCTTGTGGTAGCGCAGGCACCGGCTGGGCAAGGCACTGTGGTTACCCCAACTATGCACTCAGCACGTTGAAAGTGACTTCCCCAAGAGCACGCCCTCAGAGCGAGGCTGGGGAGACAGTGGTCATCAGTGGTCACTGAGGCTCTTGACCTGGTTCTCATCTTTCAGGGAGCCCCGGGGCGCTGGGCCCTCACACCCTCATCCTCCTCTGAGCGATGCATGTCCCTGGGCAGCCCCTGGCTCAAGCGCCCTCACGTGGCACTTCAACGAGACATTTGCAGGAAGACCAGAATGCTTGGACGTGTCTATGCCAAAGCGCGGCTGGGTGTCCCCGCCGTGCACTTTGAGGATGGGGCCTGTCATGCAGAGAGGGGTCCTGCAGCAGTGAGCCAGTGAGCCCTCCCCACGTGCACTGGGTCTGAACGCCTGTGGCCGCAGGGGTGCCATTTCCTGGGCGCTAAGAAAATGGTTCCTGGAGCCTCATGCTATGTGTGGTGTTTGGTTTATGGTCTGGGTGAGGTTTCCATCATTATGTGTAATGCACAGTGTTTTCTAGCACCCACTGTTGTTTCATCCCATAAAAGAAGAAAATCCAAATCTTGGCTATCCCCAGCGTTTCCTTTGCATAATGCTTTCCTGCTCCGAGAGTTTATTTCCCCACTCCAGGAGAAATACACCAAGAGGGCAGGGTCTTCCCTGAGTAGAGGTGCTAAAGCCACGGGGCCTCCCACCCCGGCTGCTTCTGGGCACCGCAGGAAGCCTCGTGCTAAGGATCTCTGGACCAGGCTGCTAGGAAGCCCTGGGGCCCTGTGTGGTGGCCCAGCTCTCCCAGCATGGAAAGGATGCCAGTAGCCTTGGGAGACTTAATCTTCCCGCTCCAGGTGCCAGCAGATGAGCTCAGAGGGAAAACATATCCCAGAATCCACCCACGTTAGCCCTAGGAGGAAAGAGGCTGTTGTAAAAATGCTTTTTGAAGTAACTGCTTATGGAGCATTTTCAAAGCCCTTCATCCAGGACAGGGCTTGAGTTTGGAGCTCAGAGTCAGGTACAACTCTGTTAAGGCTGCTGTACGGCCCGGGTGTGGCATGCCGAAATGCGTCTTCAGTTGGGGATTCAAACCCTGCTGGAAGGGGGGCTTGGGTCAGTATAACCGGTACCAGAGCCAGGCCCTTCCCATCGGGGGCCAGATTCCATGCTAGGTGGCCATGCCCGTCGCCCTGCGTCACGGTGCCTTGCCTTTGTTCTCTTGGGCTGCCACAGACTGGAGGCGTGGACAGCAGAGACTTGTTTCTTGTGGCTCTCGACGCTGGGACCTTGAAGTCAAAGTGTCGGCAGGTTTGGGCTCCCTGCCCTCTCCCGCCTGGGCCTCTCCTCGGCCTGCGCGTGGCCTTTCCTCTGTGAGGCCATCACCGTTGTCTCTGTGTCCAAGCTCTGTCTCTGATGAAGACGCTGGTCAGACTGGCCTAGGGCCCACTGCAACATCTTGGCTTTAACTTCGTCACCTCTGTGAAGACAGTTCACAGAGTTACTTTCCGAGATGCTGCGGCTCAGAATTAACCACCTCTAAAAACCTTATTTCCACATGCAGCCATTTTCTGAGGTACTGGGGATTTAGGGCTTGAACATATGAATTTTAGGGGAGACTTTACGTACAGGTAAGTGGCAGCTACTCAGCAACTAGACCATTGACATTAAAAAGCAATCTTTCTTGTGGGGCAACTCGAAGAGGAAATAATCGCTCTTCTCTTCAGTCTCCAGGGCCTAGCTAAGTGTCGTTCATACAGGCTGTGAACAGGAAAGGCTCTAGGCCCCTCTAGTCCTGTGGTGGAAGAGATGGGCGCTAAGGACCTCCTCAGGCCCGAGCTCTCGGGGGGTGCGCTCACACCGGCGCCCCACCTTCCCAAGGAGACACCCCAGGCTCTGGGCTCCTACAGACGTCATTCAAGCAGTGATTTCTGTGTGATTGGCATGTTTGCACTGGAGCAAACTTAGGTTCAATGTATTGTTAGAATACACAATGCTATAATTTAAGATTATTTTATCAGCAATAAAGGGTTTTATAATTCATTCAAAAAGTTGTAATGGGCTTGGGCATCTTCAGTATAGTTTAATAATACAGAATTTTATGGCTGACTGTAAAATTTCAGATTGCGATTTTAGCCGTTGTGCAGTTCTATTTTACAGTTTAATAATTGTTCAAATGAAGGAGAGTATAAAGTTCCTAAAAACCAATTTAATGACTTAGAAAAATAGCCTTTATCAAAATCTATTACATACCTTTAATGGACCCAGATGCCACCTTTTCCACAAAGGCGGATTGTGGCATCTAGTTTCCCAACCATGGAGCCCTCGAATTAAACACAGAGTACAGTATCTGAGAGTCATAATTTCTCCCTTTTTCCTTTATCCCTCAACTCTGATAGCTAGAATAAGTGTGTTTGCCAAGCAGGAGTTGGATGTCAGCTAGTTCGGCCGGGCTGGAGTAGGAACAGGGAGAAAACTGGTTCTGCTTGGAGAAGGTTCTTCCTTTCGCAGATGGCCCTTTGATGACACAGCTTTGACCCCAGCTCCCAACTCTAGTAAGTCTCTCGTGTCTCCAGATAACCCATCCTTCACCATCCTGTGAAGTGAGTGGCAAAACGGGGACCCCCTGCGTTCTAATATGATCGGACGCTCTCATCACGAGTACTGAGAGTGGTAGCAGCTAGCCTGTGTCACTGGGGTGATAGTGGGTTAGAACTCTGGGGCTTCCCAGGGAGAGGTCAGGCAACTCCGAGCTATAACAAAAAGTGCTCCGGTCCCTGTCCAGGTGCAAGATCATGGTACCATTTGAGCCTGGAGCTCACCTCGGGAACACAGCTTGGGGACCTTTGGGTGCAGAGATTCTTGGGAAGCCTGGCTGAGGCTCGGAGCCCCGTTTCTGTCACACAGCAATGGCAATAGTCAGAGGACATGCTCTGTGGCTGGGTCCTCTCCGGGACACTGGCTTCTCTGTGCTGTAGCGGTGTAAGCTTGTATGTGAATGGCGGGGGAATGGCTTGGAACGATCTGCCAGCTTAGGTCCGCACAGAAGGGGGTGCAGCGGCTGCACCCCCATTTTTGCATCGGCCAGAGCTGATATGGGCACACTTTCCTGTCTCCACTCAGTCTTCTATTTGCCTCACCCTTGTCATTTGTGGTTGAAATTTGATGTTGCCTGGGAGCAAGTTAAGGCCAGCTGTCCCGAGGGCACGGAGTGTCCTTTGTCAGGGCTCACCCACAATGCTGCAGCTGGAAGCCACTCCTGCATGGGGATGGGGACGTGCATTTGCTCCAGGCTTCAGCTGTTGTCTCCCTTTTTCCTGCTCCAGCACCTGCACCCCCTCCATCATAACAGGAGTGAGGATTAAGTAACACTTAGCTATTCTGAGACCTTATAGAGAGAGTGGAGGCAACAGCATTCGCTCTACTCCTAAACCAGACTCTCTTCAAGATACTGTAGCTGAAACTGCATACAGAATGGACGCTGCTGGGGCTTGGCTGGGATCGTGCCGACAGCAGGTCAACAGCACCCGCTTTGTTTTCACAGTAGCTTTTTTAAAAAATATTTTTTAAATTTTATTTTGTATTTATTTTACATCATTTTTCATTTTTGTCCAGTGTCTATTTCTCATCCCCGTGAACTTCCCGTCACCAATTCACAGTAGCTATTTAAGAAATAAAGGCTGTTGTGCTGCAGAGTAGCGAATAAGAAGGACCAGGCTTCTTGCTACAATAAACTCAACCTTCCTGTGGCCCATGAAGGCAGGTAGTTTCATTGTGTTGCTTGGATTCATCATCTGTAATATGGGAATAATGAGCAGTACCGCCTAGGAGGGTTGAGATAATTAAACAAATTAAAATTCTTCAGCACAGTAACTGAGCCTCCAGCACAGAAACTAATTTTACCACTATTTTATCTTCCTGCCTGGCCTGTGCTGACCAGGAGTTAGCAGGATCCTTGCTGAGGGGACAGGCGGGGCTCTTTACCCAAAAATTCATCTGGGAAATGATAGGTTGTGTCTACCCTCAGAGTGAACCTTAGCTTGAACGAAATAGGATCAAAACTAATGCCATCTTCTTCATTTCCTTTTATTTTGGACTACTTTTTTCCAAAGTGACAGTAACCACGGAGGGATGGGCAGGCGGGATCCCTCAGGGCATGCTGGGAAGGACATTAGGCCGCAGCACCTGTGGTCCAGGGCGGTGAGGCTGGCCCATCAGAGGGACAGTAATTCAGCAGTTGGACAATTGCTTAACCCAATTGCAGGGTAATAAACACGCTTAATAAAAAGGAATAGGATGTCTTCACCATATTGGCTATAAATATGCTCTCTTGTTCTGGGTAACCTATGAAGATACCTCTGAGCACACTTAGATCACATGCTATAAATAAATCCAATTTCTCGTATCCCCCACTGACCTTTTATCCTTAAGACGTCTAACCATCCATGTCTCCCTGAATAACATGTTCGGTCTTGTGCTTGAGCTCTGGAGCACACTCCGGGAGGAAAATGGCTCTTGAGAGTGTGAGGGTCAACCCAGAGCTCCCCTCCCCTGTGCTCCTCATATTTGAGGTTGACAAGGAGTCATATCATGGATGAGACTTTGGAGAAGGGTCTTGGGGTGGTGGGCGTGGGGTTGTCGTTGCAGTTTTCTCCGGAGTGGCTGGCCACCTGCCTGCCCTCTGCTACAGGGACCTCAGGACATGGAAGGTGCTGAAACCCCCGGAGCCCCCCAAGAGCAAAACCACCAGGTCCAGCTCCGACTTCCGCAGAAGCCCTCTTTGCACAAGTTGCTGTTGTTTCTGGCTTGAAGCTCTGGGCCCCTAGTGCTATGTACCCCTTGTCAGTCATCTGGTTGAGTCTGAGCTGCCAGGCTGTGTGATCCTGGGGTTCTTACTGCCCCCATCCCCGACCCTGGGAACTGCCCTCAGCTTTTGGCAGGTAAACAGAGCTCTTTCCAAGGTTAATCTAAGGATTTGGGGAGAGAATGTCCTATGTGTGTCTGGTACAGAATCAAAATGCATGGGTTTTCTTTCTTTTAAGTTTATTTATTTATTTATGCATACAAGGGCTGGGGAATAGGCCAGAAGCACAGAGGCAGGGAGGGGCGTGGGGGTGGCAGTGAGAGGATTCACAGAGACAGTGGGGAACAGAACGGGCAGATCGACTGAAACACACTGCTGCGGGGAGCAGCGGGCGAGGCAGGAGAGGTCTGCTGCGCCATGTGGGTCCTCTCCCTGGCTGGGGGTCCAACTCGTGTTGAAGTGTCTGTGAAAGCCCCACGGTGTGGCGCTCAACCCCTTGTGCCATTCCAAAAAACCCAAAATGCATGGGTTTTAAATGGGAGAGACAGCCAAATGTCAGGGCAGCCCCCAAGCGGTGAGGACTGGACACGTTCCAGCCCCCACGTTCGAAACCCATTTCCTGACCTGTGCAAGAGGGGAGTCTAGACCCCCAAGAATATCATGTTCGAGTGTTCAGTTAGCTGTGGTGGACTGTTATCCATGGAGACGATTATTAATGGCGATCATCACAGTCAGCATCAGTCCACTGCTTTCCCTCTATTTCCTAGGCTGTTTTTCTCTGTCTACTAGAACATTTTTCTTAAATTTTAAGATTTCTTTGCTCTCATCTTGTTTTTCATAGCACCAAGTGTGCGCTGTCTTCTGAACCAGAGAGTGAACAAAAGCCCTGAGTTAGTTCCGTCTCCAGACCGCGGCATTTTATATCAAACTTTAGTTACCGCCATAAGTCACAGAGCTATTACGGAGCCGCACTCAGCTGCACATAAATGCACAGGAGAATGAGGCTTAATAAATATTATCTGATGGTGATGAGGATGCGTGGCTGATGAGACAGGCTTCATGTACTTCTCATCAGGGACCACAATGAATCTTTTCTGTTGCTCTCCCACATTTGAATTTCCAACTGCACATTTTGAGAAAACAAATGTTTCATTTTAGGTCCCCTCCCCCGCCCCCAGTTGCCTTTATACCATTACGGCTGAATGTTCTTTCTACAAAACACCCCTCCACTCCAAAATGAAATGTCTTTCACACATTGTTTGGCATGATCTTATTGTTAATTGGGCATAACTTTCTGAAAGAGAACTCGTTACTTCTTATCTGAATATTTTACTAATGGAGCAAGTTAAGCATGCACAAAAATACAACAGTTCTCTGATGGTCTGTTGCAACTGGGTTTGCCCCTACTTGGAGCAAAGCAGAGTAGATGTAAGATGAGCCTGTGAAGTTACAGCGACAAGAAAGCCCAGCCCTCGTGCGGAGTTAAGCTCCCCACGGTAGACTGTGCCTGTACACAGAGCGGCTTGCCATCCTGCCATTAGTGTTAAATTACAAGTGCAGGGTTGCAGGCATCTTTTTTATGGTGCACAGAGACTGACAGGCAAGCCCGAGGGACTGCTTAGCTAATGGAGGACTGTTGCTGTATCTTACAGGACTGTATCTCTTTCATGGCGTTCATTTTTAAACCCAAGGAATTGTAGGTGAACATGAGCCAGTTCTATTCTATATCATCTTCACAAGCCAAATGCGGTAGAGGGTTACAGTTTTCCCATCCCTGCCCCAGTCAAGCACAGACCACCAGCACAGAGAGCACAGAGGCTAAGAGACCATCAACAGCAGCTTGGATTTTGACAGGACTTCTGTCTCGGGTATCATGTTTGATGCGTGCAACTCCGCATGGTACACATTAGGACAGGGATGATGACACTTTATTTTTTTTAAAGATTTATTTATTTACGCATACAAGAGCTGGGGTACAGGCCAGAGTCGTGGGAGGTGAGAGAATTCACCAGACAGAGTGGGGAGCAGAACAGGCAGACTGACTGAAACATACTGCTGAGGGGAGCAATGGGCGAGGCAGGAGAGGTCTGCTGTGCCATGTGGGTCCCCTCCCTGGCCGGAGGCAGGGATCGAACTCGTACTGCAATGGCTGCGGTTTGCTTCATAGTGCGTTGTTTAACCTGCTGTGCCACCAGGGAGGCCCTGATTACAGATGGATGAAAGATGGATGAAAAGCCAGGCTTAGGACTTTCCTAATGGGTATTCCTTTTTGTCATTCGCCACCTATAAAGCAAGTCCTAAATCATAGTGGACGCTCTCTTAACCGTCATTTAACCAACAGAAGCCAATCCCTTCAGTCCCCAGCAAACACTGAATGCCCCAAGCCAGAGGGCCGCCCTTTCTTCTCACCTCTCTCCCTTTCACCGTTCCGTTGAGGTGCAGGCTTAAACATTTGGTGTTTTGTGCTGTAACCAAATAGGACATGAATGACTGAAATAAGACCACAAAGAAAAGTGGAGTTACTTCGATGCAAACAAAGTTGAAGAAATTGGGCCTCCCTGGTGGCACAGCAGGTTGAGTGCCGCACTGTGAAGCATCCACTGCATAGCAGTGCAAGTTTGATCCCCGGCCAGGGAGGAGACCCACATGGCACAGCAGATTATTCACCCTCTGCTTCCCTCAGCAGTGCATTTCTGTTGATCTGCCTGATCTGCTTCCCACTCTGTCCCTGGTGAATTGTCTTACCTCCTGTGACTCTGGTCTGTACACCAGCTCTAGTACACATAAATAAATAAATCTTTTCTTTAAAAAAAGAAAAAGAAAGTTGAAGAAACTGAAAAGGCAAATTCCTAAAAAAAAAAAATTGCCTTTGGATTTGGTGTGGCTTAAAAACGATAAAAGACTGAGAAAAAATATAAAAATGTAAAAAGATTCTGTGCTGAGATTCCTCTGAGGTTATCTAGTGTCTTGTTTTAAAGAAACTAAAACTAGAAATTGCATGTCTGGAGTTCAGAACATAAGCTGGGAAGCTCCCAGTCAGTTGACTGTCATTGAAAAAAGAATGTGTTTTTTAAGATGGGCTTGGTTATGGATTCCAAAAATCAGTGTTGAATGACATTTAGATAAATTAAAATGTTTGATATAATACAAAACGTGGAATATTAGTCAGTCTTGTAAAGAATGCAACTCCACCAGATGCAACAATGTGAATGAACTTGGAGGTCTATATGTTAAGTGAAATAAGCCAGTTGTAGAAGGACAAGTAACGCATGGTTCACTTATGTGAGGTTTCAGAGTTGCTCAAACTCTGAGAATCAGAGACCAGCATCCTAGGGACTGAGGGGGAAAAGGGAGCTGTTGTTCAATAGTTCTAAAGCTTCATCTGGGCAGGATGAAGACATTCCAGAGCTCTGCTCTACGATGCTCTGCCTGTAGTTAATGGTACTGTATTAGACACTTAAAAGTTTGTTGAAAGAGTAGATCTCATGCTAAGTGTTCTTAAGTGCTTTTTTTTATTGTAGAAACAATTTTGCACCATTAAAAAGAGCTTTGGGGGAAAAAAGCTATGCAGATGTGTAAATTTTAAGTGATTTAATGATTTTCCCGTTAATTTCTCAATTGACAGAACTGTGGGGCCAGTCTCCAGTCCTGTCGGGCAAGAGGATTTCTACTCTAGGCTTGGCCCTAAACTCAACCTAAGCTGCTTTAGTTAAATTGGAATGTTCTAGGGGTACCAGGAATCTGAAACCTTCTAACTTCTAGAATATGAATCTAACTTACCTTCAAAAACATGACCCTCTGACACCATACTCCCCCCAGCCTCTGCCTCCATCTCTTCTCATCTCATTTTACTAATTGTTGGAAGCCTCCACTAAACTGACAGATGGGGATTTCAGCCGGGGCATTCTCTGGCTGAGGAAATATGGCATCAGGTCTCCAGACCTTCCCCTCCCTACCTCATGACCATGCTCGACCTGCCCAGAAGCCTGCCAGCCTAGCCAAACTTGGCACCCAGTGGGCCTTCCTTAACCTGTGCTGAGTGAAATCTTTATAAGGTATTTTCAGAGCTTAATATAATGGAAAGCTTTTGGCTGAAGTTCAGGCAATTGGACATGGTGTTTTGAGGAGAGTAGGTAGGAGGATCTGGAAAAGCCAACCAAGGATGAGCACCCACCCGCCTTCAGAAGGACACTAGCCTCATCTCACCCTTCCTCTCTCAGAGCTTCTTTTCCCCTGCCCAGCCTATGCCAGGGTCTACGGTGCTGGTGGAAATCAGTGTAGAGGAAAGGAAATGAGTCCTTTCCCTGTTGAGCACAGGCTCTGAAAGACAAACGCCCAAGCCCACGGGCTCAGGGCAGCCTTATTTATGTGTCCACTTGCTTTACGCAGCTGACTTCACTGCACATTATTCAGCCCAGTGGTTGCGAGTGGATGTTACCAAGTTTGTAGGAAAAGCAAATCACCAGGAAGGTGTGTTTCAAAATAGATAGTAGCGGGGGTTTTAGAAAAACTGGTCAACTGCTTAGGACCAGACCAGCAGTAAAGTCTTCCCCAGCTCTCCCAAATTGGACAGGCAAAAGCTGAAAAGAGCATTAGACTAAAAAGCACTGGACAGACTACCAGTGCTTAGCTTGGATTCGCAAGCAGAGGCTGTTTCCCTTTTCTCTTCTTATTGTGCAGGAATTATTGGGCCAGCATACATATCAAGCACACAACAGAGTCGTTACAGAGTAAGAACTGCCCATAAAATCTAGAGTATGTACATGTAGAGCCTGTATATAATGTAGAATCAAGTGAGTCTATTTTATTAAAATGCAGTGTGAAAATGCCAACTCTGAAGCAGATGACTCAGTTGGCCCTTGGAATTCGGTGTACGCCCTTCTTCCTATGTTTTGTCTTACCAGAAGATGTGTAAGATGTGTAGATTTAAATTGAGAAATGGCTTTAAGTTCTGGACTATTTCAGGAAGAACACATACAGCGGCTTTCCCTATCAAAGGTTCAATTTATGCTGCAGAAGAGACTCCTATGCTAATAAACTGATATTGACAATTGTGATAGATGCAGCTAGGTACTTAGTGAATGCTGGAGAGCAAAGTTGATTGCATTTTACAGTCTGTGTATTTCTCTGTTTATTGCTTGTATTCTGTCATTAAGCAAACAGGTTCCTAATATAGCAAATCTCTCTAATCAGTAAAGCAAGGGAGAAAAGAACCAGAAGCATCATTAATTATGACCATTTGGCTGCAGCCTGGACAGTCTGTTGCTATTGGATTGGGCAACTTCCTCCAGTTTAATTTTCTGGAGGTAGAGCAGAAACTGGCTGTTCTTTCGCATGGAGGAGACTAGAGAAATGTTCCATGCCCCGCTGGCTGACAGCTGCCTAAAAAAACCGAGATTAAACACTGGCTTCTGCCCAGAAATAGTCCTGGGGCAGCAAAGGCCAAGACCCGAATGGGTGCTCTTTGAAGTGTCCATTTCCATAAAACGCATGCATGCTGCTCCAAAACCTGACCTGTCCCCAGGCACAGGGAGAACCTTCTGTGAGCAGAACTTGAGTGTGCATGCGCAGTGGTGGATGTATGACCTCGACTTAGAGCTGTAAATCCTGAGTGCGCCTGCGCATCAGGCACTGAAAAGCCCCTGGCACCATGGCAGACTTTCCAAATGTTAATCACTGGGAGCTTGGAGGGGAGTAGGGGGGGCAAGAACGACATCATGCTGACTCCAGGTAACAGAGGTTAACAGCATCTAATGCATTTATTAACCCTCTGGTGCCAGGGACTGGAGAGGTCTGGCCCCACCATAACAGTGTCCCTTGGAAATTGTATTACCCGACATGCCTGGACTTCTGGATTAACGCCAGTGACAATGTTCTAATGGAGGGCAAGGCCGATGGACTGCAGAAAGAGCAGGTCCCCTGGTCTTCCAGAATAGCAACATGGCTGCTGACTGTGGGGCAGGTTTCTCCCACAACCCTTTCATTTCCCCATTCTCAAGATGAAAATCTTGTGTTTGGGTGTTCTTATTTCCCCTAACGCAGCGTCACACAACTCTGAATTGGCTGTTATGAAACACTCTTTCATAAAAGAGATTAAATAATTCATTTTTCAACATGCTGTAACAATGGGTAAAATTGAATTTTAGAAAAGTGAAATTTGTTCTCTTTTCTTCTTTTCCCCTTTTTTTTTTAAAGGGAGATCATATTTTGAAACCACAACTGTCAGTTTTGGTGTCTGGAGAGGACCCGGACTGGCCAATCTCTGTGGGGTTTCTGCATAGCTGGTCAGCAGCAGGATTCTGGGGGCTCACAGCCGGGCCTGCGCACTGTGCCAGCACTTCCATTATCAACCTTTGGTTACGAACCAGAAAACCTTTGGTTTTACTGGTTTATAACGCAACAAGAAGAGGTGCTCTCCCACTTTCGAACTTACTTGTACCTCACAAAGGCTCAGAAATAGGGGTGTTTTTTATTTTAATTTTCCTGGGACCCACCCCATTTCCATCGACCCAGGTGACTTTTAAAATATGTAAGTATTTTTGCAAAAGTTGACAGTGGGGGATGTGCCGTAATTTTATCTGTTTGCCTGACTAACAAGACAGTGATAGCTAGATTTTTTTTTTTAATGCTCAGGATAAAAGCCTTTCAAATGTGAAAATAACAGGTTGCTCAGCCTGCTAAAGTGGGCTCAAAGAGCCAAATTTTCTTAGGTGCGGTCTATTTAAGTAGACTTTTTTGGAGTCTGCATACAGATTTCGACTGCACACAGACCTACCAGCATGCGGCGAACTAGACATGCGCAGGCCCAGTGCCCAGGCTCTCCCCTCCATCTGCAGCTTAAGAACCTTGACAGGCACCGAACACCCTCTGTGACAGTGACCCACCTGTGATTGACACCCTTCTAGAGAGCAGATACACTGGCCCTTATGTTGTGACACATACCACGGATTTGGAGGGGGACTTTAAAGCTCTGATGTCCATGTGCAGCCCCTTCGTTCTGCACCCAGGTGCCACCTGCCACTCCAATTAGCAGAAACGCATGCTCTTCACCTTCTAATCAGACCCCCACACCTCACTGTGGTCCATGCTAGACTCAGGTGGAATCCCAGGGCTCCTCTGCTCTACCTCTGCTGTTGTGGGGGTTTCCACTGACACTTAGACCTTGAGTGAGTGCTGTGTTGATACACTGTCCAAGGGGGGTATTTAAAGACCTATGTGGGGACTGTGCAGCCTCTGGAGTACTTAGTGTATCTGTGGGTTGGGAAGGTGTTAAACTGGAGAGAAGGCCTTTCTTAGAGCATCTCCATGGGGCTGGCTACACGTTACTACTTTCATTCAGTAATCCTTCCATTCACGCCAGCCAGAATGTGTGAGCTGGGCTTGGGGGAGTTAACTCTTCTTTATATGGAGTCCAACAAGATGCCCATCTTGGGGAAAGAAGAGGCCAGCAGTTTCACAGACTTGGAGCTGGTCTAATTTGATTTCCTGTGATGGACAGCTACGCCAGCCCCCTAACCCCCTAACCCCCCCCACTCTGGTGGAGGGCAAGAGTCCTTCCCAGTGGGAGCAAGATGCGCATCTGACCTGGCCCCTTGTGTGTGGTTAAACAGTCAGTGACACGTGAGCATCATAAGTCCCCCGATGCAGATCCAGGGTCCTCTAAGAAAACCTGTTCAGGTAGAGTCCTTGGTAGTGCACCATTGGAAACTTCTTTCTCAGCAACCAGTAAGGGGCAGGGTGGGTGCCATTGCTTCCTGGTTCCTGAAGTGACTGAGAAGCATAACCAGTGAGTACTGCAGGCGCAGGTGATGGGTACACTGGAGAAATAGCTGCTGCTGGTACTGATCAGAGCAAAGTAGGAAGGGGGTCCCCTTGCCTTGCAGACCCTGAGAGGGCCCCAGATGCAGCTTTTCTGGGACCACAAGCACAGAAATACCCAGAGGTCATTCTGTGTCCCAGACGGCAAGTCAGACTGCCTTCCCTGCACCTTGTAGTGATGCAAAGGCCCTTGGCAAGAGTTTATGTCTTTCACAGATTATGTCCTGGAAAAGAAAAGGTGGAATGTGATGGTTTGAGGCCATTTTGGTGGTGCCTGGGCACAATTCCAGTTTTGTACAGAAATAAAACACGTAAAGTTCTACACAGTATCCTCTGTAGGTAACAATGCAATGGGCCAGATTTGCTATTAATATAGATTAAAAGTAGGCATTTGAGTAAGGTTCAATTCCTCTTCCAATCTCCTCTGTGATCCTCTTATATATAACATTTACTGACCTTTGAACAGCCCGGGGATGCTTCACAGTGTCTTATTCTTGATGCCTCTTTAAAGGTTCCTATTTCATATTCACAGCTGGCATATGCAAATATAGGTAAAGATTATGATGCCTCCCAAGCAGCATTATGGTCAATAAATTACCCCTTGGGTGAGCATGCTGTCATTTCAGCCTGACACGTCTGCAGTGAGTTACAGCAGCTCCTGCGCCATGCAGGACGTCCTGCAGAGCCATTCATGGCGCTGGCTGCTCAGATCTCCTGATTTGGGGGTGATTCTCAGTCAGGGTCTTCCTGTCTTTTGCTGCCAAAGGGCTCCTATTCTTTGGGGGGCGGATGATGTCATGGGGGGTGTTTTGCATAGATTCGGGGACAGGGAGAGCGTGAAGAGTCAAGCATGCCAGGGTTACCTGGGAGAAACACTGCACAGCAAAGAGCACATGTCATTCAAGAATCTGAGGGACTTGACCCGTAAGCAAATCGCGGTGTGACCTTGGAGCAATCACTTTACCTCTCTCTGCACTTGGCTTATTTTCCTGTAACACACAGGAGGGAGGTGCAGGTTCAGCAGTTTCCGCTGCAGATATCTGAGCAGCGGGGTCTTCCATGTTCTCAGGGGGAAGCCCAGTGCAGACGTGTTCCAGTGCTGGGGGTTGTAGCTCAGCCCCCTGGCACTGCCTGGAAGCAGTTTGCAGTTCACTGAATTAGAGATGTGTCTGTGCTGAACTGTCCCCCTGAAGGTCCTGGCTGACAGAGTCCTGTCCTGAGCTCCACCTCCAAGCAGTGATTGGCTGACTCACAAGAGGCCTTGGACCTGCGGGCTCCATCCCGTCTTATCACCCACCACGTGTCCAGGCTTTTGAAAACAGTTCTGTGTGTGTGTTTGATTGGAGCAGTGAAAAATAAATGCACAAACTGAACAAGCTTCAGCAGCCCTATCACTGCATTACATAAAATTATATGTAATTTTATTATGTAATTTAATATTATATTTATATTATGTAATTATTTATATGTAATTTTATATAATATAAAATATATGTTATATATTTGACATATTTATATACTATATGTTATATACTATATAGACTTTATATATTTATATGTGTTTTATATATATTATATATACTCAGAATATAGACCAAGTCCCTCAAATTCTTGAATATATTTAATCTAAATATAAATATAAAATATAAAATGAGTTCAAAATAGAAATGACTTCAAACTTTTTTATCTAATGACCTAATCCACTGCCTTGAGGCCCAGGTGGATGAAGTCTTGAGGTGAGTAGGTCCCAGTTGAGACCGGTGATGATCACAGCAAAATTTAGAGACAGCACTCAATGAACGGATGGGAAGTATTTCATTGGTTAATTTTTATATTGATCGAAATATAAATGGTAATGCCGAATTGGTCATCTGTTAGGTTAAATGAAGTATCTTATTGAAATTAACCTGTTAACCTTCTACGTGGCCACTAGAAACTTTTCAACTATAGATGGGGCTCCCAGCCGTGGCTGGGGAGTCTCTGCTGCTGGCCCGCCCTGGACAGCTGGGAACCACCGCTGGTTACGATCCTTCCATATCGCCTGGGAGTGACTGTGTGTGTTTCTCCCCAGGCGCAGAAGCTGAAATCCAATGTGTCGGGCACCACACACCTCTGTCTTTCGGATGTAAGTGGCATTTCTTTCCGGGTCCCCCTGTGCTTCTAGAGGCAGCCCCCCACGCCCTCCCCCACCCCCTGAGACAGGATATGGGTGCAGGGCTCAGAGAAAGCAAGGTTTCAGTCCAGGAGACTGAGGTGCCCTCACGTGCCCCTGCCCTGTCGGCTCGGTTGGGTCAGCGGAATCCAGGGCACAAAGGTGGAACCAAGTGTGGGCCTGGATCCTTCCTGGGACTGGACCCAGCAGGAAGGTCACTGCTCCAGGGCCGTGGGCTGAGGTCACAATCGCGTGAAGTCCCCACACCCCAGAGACATCTTCAGCAGCGCTCTGCTTACCACAGCCACCCAGAGGTGCTACGGCAGGCCTCGTGCCTCTCCCCAACTTAGAGTGGAGGACAGAGGATTCTGTCCATGCCCAGCTGATGCTAGGAGGGGAGTTGGGGACATTGACCCTGGGATCCGATGCTGATTGGGAGTCTGGAAGCCTGGTTTTGATTTAGGGTCTTTGATTGACAGCGGGGCAGCCTCCTTCACCTGTAAAATCTGGAGCTGAACTTGCCGAAATCTGTGACCTCTCTCTGCATGAGCCTGTGCTTGCCTGGGCAGGTGCCCTGAGACGATTCTTCAGGCTCTCCTTGCATGATGGGGAGGGGCAGAAAGCATCCCCCCGCAGCCAGTGGGGTCCCCAAGGAGAAGCGCACCAGGAAGCACAGCTCCGGAGTGAGCGTGAAGAATGGCAGGGACCCCTGAGCCCTTATCTTGTCCCTCCACGTGACTTTTAATCCTCAGTGATGGAGGAGCTAGAGTGTGGGTTGGCCAACCAGTTTATCAGGAGTGTCTAGTTCTTACCCAAGTCATGATCTTTTCCATAAAATGACAAGTCCGTGAAATGAAGTGTTAATGGTAAAAACTTGGGTGGACCTGGGTGAATGGAATAGCTATTTCCATTGCTATTCCATGGGGCGAGAGACAAAAAATGTGTAGTGGAACGAACGGATCCATGCAGTGAGTGACGATGCAAACCTTCTTTCTTGCAGCGTGATTATGAAAAGGATGGTCTCGCTGGTGCTTCCAGCCACATAACCACAAAATCAATGGCCGCTCCTCCAAGCTGTGGTCTGAACCCACTACTGGTTCTGGTGGTAACCGCTCTGTTCACCTTGTCTTTATCTTTGGCAGAAACATCGTAGCTGCATTGAGAAAAATAATATGGACCTGTAAAAAGACAAAAACCAAGTTATCTGTTTCCTGTCCTCTTGTATATCTGAAATTCCAGTTTTAGGAGCTCAGTTGAGACACTGCTAAAACAGTTTCATCCAACTGGAAAGTTGTTTATTTTTGTTTTTTCCAAGAAAGCTTCCCGTGATCCTTAGGGCTTCTATGGAATAGTCAATGCAGAGCTACATTCCAAACTCAGAGGGCTTTGGGGCATGCTGAACCCAACAGGGACAGCTTCAGATGCGGTGGGCAGACAGGGGAGGGCCATGCTTTTCATGGCGATGGTGATCATTTGAATCATTTAACTCTGACCTGTACTAGCTAGAGGGCTTAGTGTTTCTGAAGAATTTTCTGTAGCTCGTGTCATAGTTTTGGTTTCTGATGGCGTAACTGCCGCCTACCCTGGATGTCAAGCTTTTTTGTCACACAGTAAAGTTTCTCATTCAGAGAATCTTGATGGACTCTGTGCAGACAAGCTCGTGTCCACCTCACCCTTCCAGATGGACTTGCCTTTTCCACGCCAGGGTGTGTGTGCTCGTCAGCAGTTCTGCACACCCCTTCAGAGCAGAAAACACCTGTCCCATCCAACAGGGTGTGTCTAGCCAAAATAGAGCATGAGCGTGAGCGTGAAACTTCACCATCCCCTGGTCACTGAACGCCATGTCCCTCAGCCTTACCTGAGTGAAAAGCCCTGAAACTAACAAGCGTTAAACCCATTAAACAGCTGAGGCGTCCCTGACACTTTACACGTATGCGGTTCTATGTAGAAAAAAAGTTTTATTACTAAGTGATTTCAACTATTGGCTTTCTATATTTTGAAAGTAATGATACTGTCTTCATTTTTTACTGCTGGTTTAATACAAAATACGCAGAGCTTGTTTGCCTCGCATAAGTAGTGTCAGCTCCTATGTTCACGTCACGGATATGGCTCTTCACGAGCAGACTCCGAGGAGACTCCGGTTTAGCAGAAAACGCTGCACCACGTCCGTGCGGACAGGCAGGGAGAAGCAGAGCTGCCCTGTGTTGTCCTCCATCATTACTGGAAGGAAGCCTGCCGACACGAGGGGGAGTGGGCAGCCATGTACAAATGCTTCCAAATGTCAAAAACGGCACTCTGGCCAGTCGACTCGATGAGCCAGCCCTTGGGTCCCCATACTGCCTGACGAAGCAGCTTTAACTGGGACCGGGGACGGGGACACGCTGCCCTCTCTTCTGAAGCAGATGCGTGCCAGAGGACAGCGAAAGATTGTCAGGCTCCAAGTTACGATGACTTGGCTGCTGTTGAGGGAAGTGTGGTCTGAAGGTCATCGGGACCCTGCTGGCATCTCCTCCTGTGTCCTCCATGACAGATGTGACCAAACATGGGCAAGAGGGAAGGTTGTGGCTCACGAGGGTCAGCGTAAGGTCTGAGGAGATGAGCTGGTTGGCACAGACACACTAAAGGCAGCTGTTCTTTCACTGCACATCATCTTCCATCGATCGTCTCATCCTTCAATGAGGAGACTCTGAAGTACACTTTTGAAGTCTGGATGCAATGGCGAGATGCAAAATATACAATCACCGAGTACACGTAGCCACATTTCTCCCAAAATGAGCAGAGACAGGAGATTCCATCTTGACAGGCTGCTGGGAGCATTAGCTTTCTTTCCCAGGGCAGTGAAGACTGAAGGGGGAGCGTGCCCGTGCCCGCTGGTGTTTGCCTTGTAAGAATTAATCAAACGACAGGGTGGGGAATCTATTCAGTCCAGGCTAAAGGCATAATCTTTTAGCTCTATTGGTGTTTGAAGTACATTTATATCCAAATGTTAATAAACATAAATATACAATACTAAGTACCGACTTTTTCACTTCAAAATGTTTTCAAGGGAAGTTCACCAAAGAAATTTGATTAGTGAAAGATTTCCTAAAGACTCTTCCTTCGAATAAACACATTAAATGTGTCGAAATGTTTGGAATTACAGTCATCTGAGAAAGCATATCTCTTACAGGGCATATTTAGTTTTAATTACGGTATCTTTGTGCATCTACACTGGGCTAATTGCATAGGGTCTGATTCTCTGATCTACTGGAGAAAGCTATTGATTACTTCTGCAGCACACAGCAGTGCTAATTAGCTTCACATGACCAAAGAGGAGACGGGTTCCAGCGCCAACAAGTGTAGTCTTCGCTGGAGAATGCATGGATGTGCAGCTCATAAATTAAATTTTGCAAGGCTTCATCTATCACCAACAAGATCTCATTTTTCTTCAGAGATAGGAACATAAACTTTAGTGTTACTAAATCCTCAATTTGAAAATAAACTGTTGGTTACTTAAATGGGGGGAAGGAAGTTCAGCAGCAGCATGTTAGAGAGATTCCTACTAATAACATCAAGTGTTTCCAACATTTCATGTGATCTCAGTTTAATACAGTGTCCCCAAAACACCATCATTTGCCCCAGTCGTAGAGCAGGCAAGTGACTTAACTTTTTTACCTCTCTGACTTCCTCTTGCAGCTCTAAAAGCAAGACTTGCTCACTGCTTCCTTTCTTCAGTCCCTACATGAAGGTTGCCACCAAATATAGGGACTATCTGATAAGGCCTGAGCCTCTTACAGAAAGTACTGCATGGTAATTGATTCGACAAAACAAAAACAGTAGCTTATGATCTTGTAGACCAAGACACACGGGTCAAGGTTGAACATGCTCGACTTATTTCAGAGAACAAAGAGGCACTATTGCCAAGTGCGTCGGAAGCACGTTCATTCCGCTTTAATGTTGACTGTCTTTGACCAACACAGGCGTGCGTATCTTTGTAACAGAGCACAGGAAGAAGAAGTGCACAAGAAAGAGGGAATTTAGAAGCCACCAGAATACCTATTTTTCCATATCTGATTTTTTTGAACCTCCTAGTAGAAAACTTAGAAATTGAGAATTACATAGGTTATTTTTCAATAAGCCTAGCAAACTTTATCCAAAGTGTGATAAGAGTGTGGTTTCCATTCATTTTATTTTTACAATTGTTTTCTCCTGTAATAAAAACAGTCTAAGAAGCTGTGTCTTGGAGTTCATCAAATGAGGCCAGGGCCCCTCCAGCCCCGCGGTGGCTTGGGTTTGCTCTATATTAAGGTTCCCCATCACGCGAAGACGCCAGGGCGGGTTGTCTGCAGCTGCATCGCATTTCCCACCTGCCTCTTTGTCCTCAAAATCAGTCCCTCCCAAACACTCCATCTGCTGAACAAGGAAAGTGGGAGAGCAGAAGCATTTTCGAGTCAGGGTGAAGTGCTTGGGAAAAGAGCTGGAGGAGCTGTGGGAGTCTATATAATTAGCAAATTCTTTTCTTAGAATCCAGCAGAAAAGTATTTCTGTTGTTATTATTTTCAAAATAGTGGCCTTGGAGGAGCTGTCTTTTGGAAAAGAAGTTTTCATTCACACAGTCAAACACGCACGACTTATTGAGTCAATAAGCTGTGGACCAGGGAAGGGCTGCTTAAATGAATTCACATTTTCCAATTCTTTCTGTGCTATTCTTAATCTTCTGGCTTCATAGCCTGTGCTCTTTGTTGCTTCTGCTCTTTGATAAAGCAAATGGGAGTAGGTGAGACCCACCTGTTCAAGGAAGACCGAAAAGCACTAGCCCCAGACAGGAGCCAAGTTGCAAGGACCAGGCGTGGTGAAAGCAGAAGCGCAGGTCTATGCTGAGCTGGGCGTTTGGAGAAATGAAGCAAAATCAAGGAGCAGGAGAACCTGGGAGTTGGCCAGTGTCCTGACGGGTGCGGGTAGGAATCTTGTTCTAAGGAAACAGCCAGGGCTCCTTGTGCTAGGAGTTGTGCCTTTCTGGAAGCAAGTCAAAGCTAAAGTCTGGATGACAGAGGAAGGAATTTCTTTTGAGAAAATCTGTAACAGCGAGACAGCTGGGGATTTGGTTAGGTGCCCTGAGGAGCTTCTCCTGTGCATGTGATAGGCATATGCCATGTCTGTACCTGGCACCACTCACTTGCAGGTGTTTTCAAGCTTTTGTTCTCAGTGGCCATTCGTTTTAGTCTGTTAGCTGGAATTCTGGGGGTTGGGGCTCTGGAGCACCTTCTCACCACAGCGGGCTTTGGTCTGTGGGCTTTGCCCCTGCCTGCAGCCTGGCCTGTATTGGATGGACTGATTCATTTGACAAGGGCTGCAGTCTAGGAGATGGGCTGATGCCGTTCTCTTCCCTGGTGGTACTCAGTGTCCCTAACCACCCCCCACCACCACCACCGGCAACCCTTCTCGTTAATTCATAAAGGAACCAAATGAGGATCAAGGAAAGGAATTCTTGATCCTTGTCACTAAAGTTAGCCCTGCCCACACTAACTCTTCTTTCAGCAGGTGCCCCTTCTCCACCTGACCCTGCCTTTTTGAAGAAGATGAGCCTCTCAGAAGCCGGAGGACAAGAGGATGGTGCTAATCCGCCAGTGGGAAGTTTATCCTCCCAGCCCCTACCCTGAACTCCTTCTTAGCTTTGGGGTTGTCTGGTCCCTCCGCCCCATGCTGGCCAGGAATCCCTTCCTTGCTCCAGGCGCTCTGATGAGCTTCTGCTCCCTCCGGAGACAGCCTGAGGGAGCGCCACCTGCAACTCCTGATTGTTCTGAGCCCCTGCCCGGAGGGGTGGGGAAGGTGCAGGCGTTTCAATAAACTGCCTGCAGAGAGCCTCACGCAGCATGCAGCACGCAGCCCGTGAACAGCCATCGAGGCCTCAGCCCCTGAGGTCCCCAGGCTCATTTGACCAGCACAGCTGCGGCTTCGGCTGCCTGCCTCTGGCAGGTGCCAATATCAGCATCTTGTCCTACTGCCAGGGGGAGTTTATTTTTGCTCAAGGGCAGCTGCCAAGCCCAGCACCAGCATCAATGGAAGGTTTTCTCTGATTTTCTTCTCTTCATCCCAGGCCAGGCTTTCTTAACAACCTCATTTTCATTTTCATGGCAAGAGCCAGGAGTCTGGCCAGAGACTTTGGCCCCTTCTTTCATTTTAACAGCCTCTTCCTGCCGCTCTCCCAGCCTTTGCCAGCAGAGTGCGTGACCCTCGGGCGGCGGGTACTTAGCTCTGGGTGAGTGAGGGGCAGTGGTAGGGGCCGGCCATCTGCACAGCCTGCGGGGTCAGCTCCTGAGGCCCTTGAGAGGGGTCGGGAGAAAAGGTCTAGGAAAGCACTAGAATGAAAGCACCTTTAAGCCTGCTCACTGTGTTTCCTGCCGAGAGAGGAAAACTCGCCTTTGTCCGCAGGAGCTGGGCAGCATCGACAGCCTCCCGGCACCCACCGCAGACAGCACCAAGGTGGGATAACTCTGGGAACTCAGCCCAGGATGTGCTGAGATTGCATCACCTCCCGTGCAGGAGGCTGGTAGGAGAGACGGACCACTGACCAGTCCTGGACCCCACACCCCCTCTGCCAGCGCTGGCAGCCCCAGCCGGCACCCCAGGAAGCAGACTCAGGTGCTTCTCCCTCCAGCACACCTACAGATATCTCCCCCCATTGAATGAACCATCATGTGGAGCCCAAGTTCCCCAACCAGTAACATGAGAAGTAGGGCCTCTGACAGTGGCTTAAGGAAGCACCCCTCTTTCCAATTGCCCAAAACTTGTACTTCACGTCCTTCAGACAATCTAAGTCCTCATCATAGACAGTTTGTGACGCTGTTCTTTAGACTCAGCCTCTAGGCGCTAAGTCCCAGCCCGCGTGCACAGCACCAGCCCCCATTGGGGAGCATGCGGGCAGCCCCACCATCAGCCTGAGCCTCTGGCAGGGGGAACGCGGGGGGCCACTCTCCGAGCCTTGGGCCATGAGTGTGCGTCCCAGCCGGCCATGTCAGCCCTGGCGCGGGGGAATCAGCCCTTGCAGCTGCTTTCCAAGGACCGTCAAGAGAGCACAGCAGAAGAGCAGAACTCTGAGCGTGCCCAGTGACCCTTGAGGCCCCCAAACCTAAGGGAGGTCTGAAGACGAGAGAAGGGGGAGAGAAGACAGCAGATTCCCAAGTGTGGGAAAGACAGGGCCGCTGGAGGGGTAGAGGTCTGGCGTGGGTCGCCGAGGCTGGCTACAGCAGAGCCCTCTGGCCCTTCTAAGCGGGCGGCCCCTGGATTCATCTCCAGCTCCATCTCTCTCTGTCACGACAGCCTCGGGGCTGCAGGGTTCAACTTATCTTCCTGGCGTGCAGAGCGTGCTTGATCTGGAACATGGTTTTTTATTTTTTATCTTTAGCTGCAGGCATTTCTGAAACATGGGGGGAAAGAGAAAGCCTTGCCTTATTTGGCTGGGGTCTTAGAGAAATAAGACTTTGCTGGTGTGCTTTTCTGGACTCAGAAATAGCTGATTGTCCTCAGAGGGTTGAAGAAATGGCTTCAGAAATCTAAAATCGAGGGCCTTCTAGTTCTTCTAATTATCTGTCTTTTCTCTTCTTCTCCCTTTCTCCCCCAAGGGAGGGGGAGAAATACTTTTCACCACAGAGTTTGCTTTAAAGAGTTTCTCATCTCCTGTGCATTATCCCTTGATATTGAAATGATTTTCTCTTGTTTAATCCAGCTCCTGCTGAGAGGAGGTGTGAGATTTAGGATGTGGGATTTTTTTTCTGTACTGTTTTGGATAGTGTTGCATTTTTTACTATTAACCCCAGGGTATACCTCAGCTGATGCTCCTATTTCATACAGGATAACAGTGCTGATGGACTAGAAACAAAGACTCTGGTTTTTAGGGTAATTAGAGAATTCCGTCCTGGGAGAGGGGTTCGGACACCCAGCTTGGTCAGAATGGGTGAGGGTAGAGGGGCTTCTTTGCGGTCTTCGGGTAGGAGAGGACCCAGAGGGGACTTCCTTCTGGTGTTCGTTTTATTTGGTATGTTTCCTGACCTTTCTATTTCTAGAAGATAACACATTTATCTCATCATCCTCTGTCTCTGCTTTCCTGAAGAACCTGGACATTCTCTGGGGCTCACTCCCACATGACTTCCTCACACAGATGTTTTGCAACTTGCTTTATTACTGACACCATAGAAGAACGTCTACGCAGAGAAGTTTTGCTCTTTGGACTTTGGAAGTGGTTTTGTGGTGTTTGGGTTTTCTGTCAGCATATTACTCAGTGACTACAGAATAGGTAGTTCCTTCGGCCATCCTCTCACCCCAGAATATCCTAATAAACATTGTTTTCTTTTTGTAAGAAAAAAAAAAAAGCAAAATCATAACAGTGCTGCCTTTTTTTAAAATTTTCATTCACTGGAAAATGATTTTGAATTCTACAAACCCATGCAAATCTCTGGGGTAAAGATGTCTGAATTTGGGGACTGAACGTAGCTGGAACTGATGCTTGGCGGGGGGCGGGTATCTGTTCCTGTGCACCGGAAGCTATTTACCCACTCCGTGGTGGTAGTGACCCCCAGCCTTAAGACACTGCCATGCCCTGGGGGGGAGGGGAGCAGAGGCAAAATCCCCCTTATTGGGAGTCACTATTTTAGACCCAACCTGATAACTCAGATATCCAAAGGAACCAGGCTCTAGTGTCGGGCCACACCTGACATTTGCTTTATGTTTTCAAAATGCAGTTTCATAATTAGAGGATGGAACTGGTAGATACTCTAGTCGCAGCTGTGTGTGTAAGTATTTGCATAAACTTACAAAAGGCAGTTCGATAAAAGGTAAAGACAGAGTGGGGTCTTTCTCTTATTTCCAGCATCTAGCTCACTGCTGGCAAGGAAGGATGGTGACATCGAGTCCTGTTAGGTTTTACCCCTTGGATTAGTTTAGCATTGTGATTAGTCAAAATAGAATTCCTTCCTTCTCTGGGGAAGGAATCATCTCTGCTGCCCGATCAGCGCCCAGATTTTTTAAGGCAACATCTAAAAACATCAGACACGGTAATTAACTTCACCACTGTTGTTTGCTTCAGCCTGCACAGGAAACCTTGCCATTTATATTTGTAGGACAGGAGCCACGTTTCAGTGGGGATTCTGCAGAATGTATTTTCGTTCTTTGTGATTTTTCATTCCACTGGTTTCCCACTCCCTGGTTCCCTGGGCCTGCTTTCAGAGGACGAGGTTAAGTCTGATTTCTGCCACATTCCACAGGCTGGGCTAAAAGTGTGTGAGAATTTGGATCTGGGTCTGATGCTTTCGAGGTAAAACAAAACCACAGACCCCAACATTTCACGCAACTCAGGGCTTCTCAGGACAGCCTAAGCAGAAATCACCAAGTTCATTCGTGGAAAAGTGAACTTGAAACCCCAGAGGAAAAGCAAGACACTTGTTCCCTGAATCGAGAAACAGAAACAGGGAGGGAGCAAGCAATGCTGTGAGAACACGGGCTTCCTCCAAGTCTTAGGATTTAACCGTCTTCAAATACAACCAAATCCCTGGGATGCAGGTGATAGAAATTTTAGGAGCTGTAACAAGAAATGACTAATAAAACCCTGAGAGAAATGCCAAGAAAGTGAATAAAAACTGTGACAGAAACAAGATACAAGACTGCTTGTGTGTGGTGATATAAATAAAGCATAAACGAAAACACAGTGATGTGAAAGATACGAGGAGGAGTACCCATAAAAGCCTCATAAATGGGCAGGGCTGGCCGCACAGATGGGTTTTATCCACATGACGGTTTCTCCCATCCAGGCTGCAGACAAAGAATTCGCCATGTTTAAGAGAGAAGGCGAGCATTTGGCCTGAGGATGCCTCAGGTGTGTATATAAACAGGGACATTTTCTTTTTGAAAACTGTTTGACAGTATGTATCATAATTTAAAGTTCACTTCCCCTTCGAGACAGCAGTTCCACTGCCAGGAATTGACCCTGCATTCTTACACTGTGTGCCAAGATGCAAGCAAAACGGTTTTCACCATAGAATAATTTGTAAACTAACAAAACAAACAAAAATCTGAAACAACATGAATGTCCATTGAAAGTGAATAGGTTAAAGAGCTCTTGGTTCATTCAGATAAAGGAATATGACACAACTCAAAAAATTAGTTGATGGGCATTCAGTGAGACTGCAAGTGGGCTAAGGAGTATAGTAAGTAGAAAGGTAAGGTATAGGAGGATCAAAAATACACTCCTATTGGAATGAATTCTAGAAATGTGATTGATGAAAAATTGATGGGAAGTAGGTAGGTGATGCATGGATGGTTGGGGAAAGATGGATGGATGGATACTGGCTGTATGGGTGCATAGATGAATGGGAAAATATGTGGATAGATCGATGGATAGATTGATGGTTCAATGGAAGGAAGAACGGATGGGTGGGTGGATGGATGGATGGATGGATGGATGGATGGATGTGTGATTAGATAATTACCTACATAGTAATTTTTTACCATATCGGTGTATTATTTTTGCCGATTGTTTTTGCTTTTAAAAAGCAAAAGAAAGATGAGCTTTGCAACCGCTGGAAGCCAGCTCAGGTTTTGACCCCTGCTCTTTAGCAGGAAGGAGCTGATGCAGCCCTGACTCCAGGGGCTCCCAGGGCCCGTGCTCCCCGCTGCATGCAGCCACGTGCCGCAGAGCCCAGGAGACCCCGAGTTGCTGCCCTGCAGAACCTCGTTGGCGGTTTATTGTTGCAATCTGGGCATGAGACACCTGTGTACAGTGTGTGCACTGGAGGGTGTGCAAGCAGGTCCTCATCTGGTTGGTGACTGCATGAGTCACATCCACACAGGACCCACCTTGGTGACGGGAGGGTCAAGGACTAGACCCGCCATGTGGGTCCTACCCTAAGAGGGCTCATACAGTCAGGCCGATTATTGGGGGCTCACTATGCATCCCCCAGAAGCCGGATGGAGGGGCTTCAGGCTCGTGATCTGACTCAGTCCTCATAGCAGCTCAAAGGCAACAGAGGAGCTAGGGCTCAGAAAGGACAAGTCACAGATGCAAAGCCACACAGCCAGGCAAGCAGAGTGGGGCTGGAATTGTTTCCTGCTGCCAGCCCATGGGTGCTGCTCCTCGCTGCTTGCAGAAAGTCTGCTGGCTTCTGGGCAGGAAGACTCCCAGGTCCACCCCAGAACCCCCTTCCACTTCAGTTCCCTCCACCCACACTCGAGGCCATGTTCTGAGAGCAGCCCAAGCTGACACATTGCAGCGTGAGCTCGTCTTCATAAGATAATGAGATTACCTCCCTCGCCTTAAGGAAAAGAACAGCAGATTTAAAGAGAAATATGACAAGCCCTGGGAGTGCCAGGACTGCTCCCCTGAGAGCCACGCTTCCATTTCCGTCCCTCATTCTAGACATGAAGCCAATTAAAGTAGTTGCAACGTACACAGTTAACACGACTGACAAAAGGCTGCCTAAGTGCTTTAAAGATCTAATTTACCCACAGCCAATGCCCAGAAAAAAGTGTAGCCAGTCTGAGTGCGTGACTTTGGAAGTGCATGACCCAAGTTCAGCTTGGGGGGGCCCCATCGCTCTCCTCAGACCCCACCCCCAGATGTCGTTCCCTAGGCCTCGTGTTTCTTTAGCCCAATGGGGACTTAGGGCAATGCACGTGCTGGCCGTTGGGGACAGGGTGGAGGGCCGAAACCAGACCCCTGGCCAGGTCGTTAGCTCAGAAGAATCACTACTATCCTGTTGCCAAGCGAGCACATGGCTTTGAAGTCCTCACCTCCACTGCACGGAACAGCTGGAGGGGTTGTCCTGTCCTGCCTCGGGACCTGGAAAGGGGGAGCACAAGAGCAGCGATGGACAGTGCGTTTGCTTAGTCCTCCATCTGCAGGGGTTTCACTCCAGCTCCAGAAATGGATTTTGAGAAAAGAATGCCCAAATGGAGAAGGGATTGTACCACCGGCCCTCCTGTGATACGTTGCTCATCGATACTCACTTCCCCAGTCAGCAACTGAAAATGAATCTCTGACACGATCAGTGAGGACTGATAGCAGACACGAAAAGCAGCCACACTCTGATACGAAGCGTGTCGGTTTTCATGCTTCCAAAACATCTCCTTCCCTGGAGGATCTGCAGGTAATCAGACAATGTCTCCTCAGCTCAGAAGTGTTTTCAGTTTGCAAAGCGCCTCTACACACCTTCTTCTTCGATCCTCCCTTGGGAATGGGGAGCTAGTTGATCACCCCCATTTGAAGGATGTGGAACGAGAGGCTCAGACGGACCTTTATGGGATCAAGGGCAGAGATGACTGCAGGCCAGTAATTCCCCAGCCTCCCCCAGCCCACGTGACCTCCTTCAGCTTCCATTTTCCCTTTCTGCTCACAAGGAAATTGCAAATTATGTTCATTGACGATCAGCTTTTGCCCAGCACGCTAAATACTCTGTTTTTCAGGCAGTTTTCAGGGTAGTAAATATTTTTTGCATGCTGATATCACTCGGGGGACAGCCAGCTTAAGATGCTCAGCACCAGGATGGTCCCCAGAGTGCTCTCAGCTGGGCACGAGCTCAGCCCTGGTGCACCAGCAAACGGCACAGATGCATGCAAGATGGTGGTTTCCTCCCCGGAGCACTCAGATGCCCAATGTAGCGAGTCACGGCCGCTTCCGGTGGGCCCAGTTAGCTCTACGTGCTGGTGTGCGCTGTGCCCTGCCCTACAGGGAGCCCCACATTCAACTCACCCACAAAAATGGCTCAGAGTCAGCAAAGCCCAGATGCCCAGGGGTTCCCGGGATTGCCCCAGGTCTGCACACAGGCCCCCACCACCCAGGCCGTTTCTGTTTTGGTCCTGCTTGCTCCTCGCCTTCTCACGTTTCCAGTAAGGACCTGGGTGCCCTGGGCCCTGTTCCCTGAGTGCCTGCCTGTCCGAGTGGCAACGGTCACTTCCCATCTTCACCCCAGTTGTGCGAGGCAGGGGCTGCTCTCCCCATTTTGCCAGTGTAGAAATAGACTGAGAGGTTAAGTAACTGGGCCAAGACCCCTGAGTCAGAGGGGACCCCAAGATACCGTGCCCAAGAGGGGGGTCTGCGTTGCAAGCTCACTGCCGTCGCCGGCTCCAGGAGAGGCTCCCTGCAAATCCCTCCCTTTCGGAGCCACAGAGGGATTACATCTTTAAGAAACCTGAGGTTTTAAATGGGTAATCCTCTTGTAATGTGAAGAACCGATGTATGTATTCGGATTTCTTTCTTAGTTTGGGATTTACTGACGGTGAAACTGAGCAGTCCTCCGGGCGACTGTTTTGTCGGGAACATTTTAATGAGTTCTGACTCCACCAGACTTCGCCTGCGCCTCTCAAACAGCACCCCAGTTCGGAAAGGCCGTCTTGGGACTTCTGGCCTTTTGTGGTCACCCTTCCCTTTGGAGGTGGGGTGCAGACCCTGGCTCCTGCACTCCTTTGGGGTCCTCTGACAGCAGCTGACTCAGGGGCTGCCTTCTGTATGCCCTGTGGAAGCTCCCAGTGTTTCCAGCCTCCTCGGGAGCACCAGCCATCTCCTCCAACCAGTCCACCCACAGCACAAGTCCTTACCCCAGGTCCGCTCTGTGCCTTTCACCCAGTGAGGACAAAAGAGAGCAGACCTCTTCGGTCATGGAGCGTCCATGTGCATAAGAAGAATACGATCGTAGACAAGTTAAAAAGTAAAGGGGACAATGATGACAGCCCTTCGTTGGCTCAACTGTAAAATAAGGTGCTAATGCTCCCACTTCTCCAGGAGATTCCAGGGTGTGAGTGCTCATTCAGGTAAGGTGCTTACGGTGCAAACATCGTAAAGCACCGCATAAATGTACGGCCATCACGGCGGTGAGATAAACAGACGTGATGATGCAAGGGACCAGAGGTACTTCATCTAGGTGACACAGGTTGTCACTTGGAAGAAGTGTCTAATTGCTAAGAAGACTCCAGAAGTCACTGCAGCCTCCCAGGCAAAGGAACAGTGGTGCTAAGACGCCAAGGAAGGAACAGACGAGATGCAGCAAAGAAAGAAATATCAGTCTTGTGTGGGGGTGCAGAGGGCTGGGGAGAGAGGTGGGAGAGGCTGGAGTGGAGGGGCCCCATGGGCCGGGAGGGGTCCTAGAGCTGTAGGCAGGGGGGTGCCTTGTGCCCTCGTGGTGTAAAGAGGCAGAGAGTGCACTTAGGGCTGGTGCAGAGCCCACACACAAATGGGGAGCACTGTCTGGGGAGCACTGTCTGGGGTGCTCACACCGTCAGCGGGACAGCTAGCAGGACTGGGCAGGGGGAACTGACCAGATTCCTTGATCATCCTCTGAAAGGGGAACAAGGTTGCTTCCAGGCTGGACTAAGCAGTCTGGGGGACGGCCACCCCTTTGCAGATGGGGGACATGTTGGGGCAGTAGGTCCTTGGAGGGAGGAAAGGAAAAGGCCCAGAAATCCCTGGTTAAGTTTGTGATACGGCAGAACCTGTTGCCATCTTTCAGTTCAGCATTCACCGCGACCCTTCCATGTCCTCTGCCCACATCCAGTTAGCAAGCTGGCCCTGCAGCTTCCACCTGTTTTCACGCCTCCCTTCCCCTGTTCGGATGGAGTCTCCCCAACTCCAGGCTCTACTCCCTGCTACCTCTCAACTCTCTCCTTGCACCAAAATAAGGGACCCACTCCCTGTCTGCTCTCCAGCCAACCCCTGCCCACCTCCCATGCCTTTCCAGCAGCTCCAGGTTCCTGGTTCTCTTTCTCAGTCTCACACAGGCCACCCTACTGGCTCCTGCATTCCTTGCTTGTCATGCGGTTCCATGGACATGAGTCTCTGCTCCCCAGCAAGACTAGAAACATGTCCCAAAAGACAGAATGGGCCCCTCTGTGTGGCCCCAATGAGTGGTGGCCAATGCAGACTCTGGAAATAAAGCCACTTGACCTCCCTGAGCCTCAGTTTCTCCAGTGGGGTGGGGGGGCACACAGGTCCCTCTACTGGCAAGAGCTGTGTCATAGAGAGAATGAGGTGAAGAAGGAGGTCCAGCTGGTCATCGGAGGCTGGGCAGGGGTGACTGACCCTGGACCCCGCCCCGGCTCTGCCCCTCTCCGTGGGCACATTCACTGGCGGCCTGCCAGGCGATGGGCACTGTCTTTGAAAAACAAAGAAATGTAGTTCCCGTGCTCATGGACGTTTACATACTGGCCTTTCTCTGCCAGGCCCTGGAGGACGCAGACTTGGCAGGGAGAGCAGGCGGGATGCCCTCCCATCCCATCTGCATTGGAGATATGGCACCGTCGACACCCCAAAGGCCTCACCACAACAGGCAGCTTCTATGACCGAGGTTGGGGTTCTTCAGGAGTACAGTGCCTCACAGACCCCTGTTCACACAGCTAGTTAGGAAAGGGTGAGGCTTTCAAAGGGCTGCCAGGTCTCCCCTCCCCACCAAGGAGACACTAAAAACTCTTTGGAGACAGGCTTTGCCCCTGCTAGTGATGTATACAGCCTGCGACCGAACGACATTGCTCCAGCATCGACGGGAAAGAGCCATTTCTGCATCTCCTCACATCCTGTCACTTAAATGTCCTTGTGTAGGGGTTCATTAACATCCCCTTAATTTGTTGTGAGGAATTAAAAGGCTTTCAAATCTAGTCAAACTCAAAACTAGTTTATTTGCCTGTTATGATGATTGAAATGAGCACTGTAAAAACCCGTATGTTCAACACTCAGAGATATTAATTTCACTTGACTTCATGACTTAAGGTCAAATACATTAATCAAAGCCACCATCATTAGCACAGTTTCCTTTTCTATTAAACGATTATGATCACTTACTATTAATGAGTCGTGAAGTTTTAATAAATTTTTGCTGGTGTGAAATTGCAAAACAGTAATTGTGACACATACCGTATGAATGACTGGTTGTACGACGTAAATTCAGCCTAATGTTGGTAAAAACACAAAAGAACATCAAGTAATTAATTAGGTGCCTCTGTGGAACCAAAATAAGCCTTCAACATGAAGGTAAATGAACGAGCAGCGAAGGGCCTTTTGCTGTTAGTGGTGAACTACTCAGCGTGAGGCCCGGCCCCTCCAACAGGCCACCCCCCAAAATGACATCCTCGCTCAAGCTAGAAAAGAGCCAGCCTGAAGGATTTGGGGGGTTGTTTTGGGCATGGAACTGGTCGTTTGACAGCAGGGGCAGGAAGAGGCTTTTGAAATTACAAGCCGATGCAGGTAGATTAATAGAAATGAGACCAAGGAACCACCATCTCCATACTGACAGGAGCCCCAGGAGCCCAGAATAGAACCAGAGGCAAGGATTTAACACCCACATCGGGGCTCTCTGCAGGGCATTGAAAGACGCCCTGGATTATGTTGACAGGCAAATCCCAGGAACCTACTTCCAGAAATGTCTGTCCAGTAGGTCTGAAATAGGGGGAGGCATCTGCATACTCTCAGGATCATTCTGCTACAGAGGGGGTCTCTGGCCTGCACTTTGAGAAATAGTGATTTGAAGCCCTACGCCACCAATCACTCTGCAAAGCACTAAGGAGTACAAGTTCTCACTGAACAAAGCCTTCTGCATCAGGTCCCGTGTTAAGCACTAGATGGTGAATTTATAAAATCCATTAAGGAAGTAAAATATGCACATGAATTCCAAACGTATCATTGACTCAGGCTTCCTGAGCACTTACTGATAATGTGCCGACACCAGTTTTGGATTTGACCTCACTACAACTCCATTTATTAGCTGCGGAAACTGAGTCACAGAGGTAGATACTAAGCAACAAGTCCGAGGTCATGCAGCCGACAATGACAAGCTGAGAGGGAGCCTGTCAAACAGGAGTAGCAGTGGGTCAACACATTTAGGCCAGGAGAGAACACAGCGAGAGGGCTGAGACGGACTCTCCAGTAATGGCGGCAGCAGGGACCGGGGTAGAGACAGGCAGGGTCTTTGGGAGGAAGCTGTTCAGTGTGGTGACTTGCAAATTGCAACCCAGGGCTCTGGAGGCTCTGGGGTAAGTCTCCGGGTCAGCACCAAGGTGAGTCACGTTAGGCAGGGTTCTTCACTCTATCGCCTGTCCACACCGCCCTCCCATTCTTATTTACATATTATCTCCTAGGGAAACAGTGTCAGGTAACAGCATGGTTACAAATCCCTGCCTTGGGGTATGCAAGGAAAGGGGCAGAAGGTGCCAGAGGCTCAGAGAGGCTTCTGGGAATGGGACCAGGTGGAGGTGGGGCTGGGCGGGGAGTTGTGCTGGGTATCAGGCCCAGGTTTATTTCACCTGCTGCCAAAGTGCCTGGTAGAGAAGCTTGTCTGGGAGTCAGGAGACCCCTTGGCAGGTGCGGGTGGGGAGCTGGTATTTGTATTGGCCTCACCGCTGGTCAGTGACTTCTCTAGAAAGCACTGCTGCTACCTAGGTCCTGGGAGAGGCGGAGGGAATCCAAGTGGCTGTTCTGTGCTGGTGCCTGCCACGGACAGCAAACCCTGTTTCCAACCCTGGGAGGTCAGACTGCCACACTTGTAGAAAAGGTTCACCACGTTCGACTACATCCTCAGCATCTCAGTCACCCTCAGGCAGCCCCTAGCATGTGCCAGGCACTGACTAAGCTCTGCAGACACCATCTCATTTGCTCCCCAAGACCCAAGAGAGCACACCAGGAACACAGGGCTATTTCCCCCAATTTACAGAAGAAGCTAAAGAGCATCTCGCTCCGAAGTGAACATGTTGGGAAATGAGATTCCAAAGTTCCTGTTTTTTCCCATCCACCTGTGATGGTATCTTAAGTATCTCACATCAAAAGGAAGAACATCTTCGATTATGGACAGAGGGGCACCTGCCAGTTGTGTTTATTCATAAAAACACCAAAAAACTGCTCAGACCCTCCTCAGAGCCTACCTCAGCTTGGGGTGCCCCTCCTGGGAGAAGAGGCAGGCTGTGCCAACATAAGAATAGATGCAACAAGTCCAAAAATGCAAGTCCAGAGACGACATACTAAGTCTGGCAGTAACGAACTCATTTCTAGTGATCCATGAGATTCAGTGCACAGCCCTCCCTCACTAATGGTCTGAATTAATCTAAACATTAGGGTGTTGTAAGCTGCAGTGGCCAGAACACAAGGGCTTAAAGGACTGGCTCAGAGTGTTAGTAAATGTTTATTTTAAATTTTACTCTCAATATTTTTTAAATATCACCTGTATAATATAATTAATATATGAACACACGCAGATATAATACAAGGTATAAGCAAATCACCTGTACACAAATATATTATGTAACAAACCACTTTGGAAACTACTGGATTGCAGTCTAGCTGCTGAGTTGGGGTGTTATTTTTGTAGTGATACTGAAGGCCTTGTCCCCTTTGTTTAATTGAAAGGTGGTATGAGGCCAGGTAAGCTGTCGAGGAAACAAATGTCTCTAATTGTGTCTGCTTGTCCATATGAATAAAGACACACTCATCAACAGGTGAAAAGAGTTGCACTGGCTCCATGACAGGGCTGGGAGTAGCAGCATCCCAATGTCAGTGGACACACTTACTGACCAGATCTTGGTTTCTAAAAATACCACCATTGTCCACTATAAGAAACAAGAAATCTTTGGAGAAATTGTTGATTCCAGGCCAGGGACAAAATGAGCCTGGATTAACTTGTGTCAAAAACTTAAAGAAAGATGGGGCCATGTTAAATGAAGGGGAAATCGAATATAAACATGTACAAATCAGAATAAAATAGGAAACCATCGGCCAATGTTGATATAATTCAATGGATCAACTGGATATTTGATGAAGAATAGTGTTTACATAGACTCAAAGAAACTTTTCCTAAAATACTTAATAATTGCAAGGGGAAGATGTGATAGGACAAATCGGCACTGTGTACTTGAAGGAAGAGCAGAAAGATCTCAAGCCACCACGACCTTCCTGCTGAACAAGCCCACAGTGACCATTTCCAACTTCAGACAGTGTGTGAAATATCTGATCTGTCACTTTCAAAAGTGCCCTGATCATAAAAATTCAGAAAAACTTAAAAATACACAAAAGAAGAACAACAAAATGGGGCAAATGATGCTGGATCTTTTTTTCTATAAAACATATTGATTCACAGAAGTGTAGTCAAGTCTGTAGACTGAATTGTGAGAAAGCAAAGCTGACTTCCTAGCTCTCTGGCTGCATTGTAATAAAGTGGAAGGGTACCCATTGTGTAGGGAACACACAGCAAGTAGCTGGTGAAGTGGGAGTAATAAATATCACATCAGTCACTTACAAGTTCTTCAGGATCAAAAAAAAAAAAAATACTTGGCATGTGCCTGCCAACTTTTGGCTAGATTTGAAATTGTTTCACCAAAAGTTTGAAGACCAGTGGTGCAGCAGAGTGGATGGGCTGCTATCAAAGCCCTCAGAGTAGAGAGGAAGCCATTCCATCTCTCTCAGGACTGAATCACAGGCAGACCCCAGATCCTTCTTTGAGCACATGCCAGAGCTCCTCTCCAGACAAATAGGGGTTGATGCCGACATGTTTCACATCATACAGCATAACTGGAATAATTTTATCTTAGGGTATTCTTGCAATAGAGAAAAAAAAACACCTGTCTCATCCATGAAAACATTCCACTGAAAGGTTCATGGGGTGCAATAACAGAAGCAGTGTGCCAAAATAAATGCCAAGATGAGTGAATGAGGAGAGCTGGTGAGGTGTCTTACTAACTCTATAGTTCTCAAACCAGTTGATTTTGCAATAATTAGATGAGATTAATTAGATGAGGTCCTTGGAAGCGTTTTTTTTTTTTTTTTCAAGCACATCCGGGGCAAGGTGCATGGTTGCACATCCCTTTTCACCATAATATTCATTATGGTCATTATAATTGTTACTGGTCATTCCCAGTAATAGCAAACTATCTCTCTAGAATATTTGTCTGTCCTTCATTGCAGGTGGGCAGAGTCCAAGCTCATTTAGAACTGTCATTCAATCACTGAGGGAACAAGTAAAAAGGTGTGAATGCCAAAAATTGTTTCCTTGATACTGGGTATTTTTAACAGATCAGGCCAGTAGCCATTTGTGCTGAGACAGGGATTTGTTCAGTGCTATCCCAGTGAGTGTTCTGGGCAAGCCTCAGTCGCTCGGGACTACATTAAGTTCACACATGTTGGTCTATAATTGGTTCTAGCCAGAGAGTCAAAAGACAAAGGAAAGGTCTGTAAAAACAGCAATCTAATAGTGTTCCTGCTTTATTTCTCTGTCTGCAATGCCTGTAACACACTGACCTAAGGAATTCAGACTAGCTCTGTCGATTGTGGACAAAATAGGGATAGTGTTCAATGGCATCCCAGTAAACTAATTGCTCTAGGAATTGTAACTAGGAAACTAGTTCCTAGTTACAACTAATTGTAACTAGGAAAAGAAAAAAAGTAGCTGGCTATCCATTTCCTGACAAGTAACAAACCAGGTACCTTGATCAATTTTTCCCACTGAAGTTAGCTGAAAATACTTGCAAAAAAAAAAAATTGTAAACACCTTCAGAAATACATTGATGAGTTGGCAAGAAAATAAGAACAAAGGCAAAAAAAAAGTGAAGTGTAGATATGAACCCAAGAGGTAAGCAGAAATCTGAATAGCTTTCACCCTGGGGGTATTTGCAGAACCAGGTATATTAGGTTTAGATTTTCACAGCCTCAAAGTCGAAGTGCAAGATCCACCAGGGAGGAAAGGAGTCAAATAGGAGACCCTAACTAATAAAACCAGGATCCCATGAGGTGAACTTTCATTGTAAAGATGAATTAGAAATAACTTCACTCCTCCTTACCACCAATGGGACTCCTGAAAACCTTACCTCTCTTAAAGCTAAGAACAGAGGGGAATAGGAAAAAGGGCCCTGAGAATTGATACACACAAGCTGACTCTCAACTTTGTAGCCAGAATTCTTACTACCTAAAGTCTGAAAATCCTCAAACCAACAATTTAAGTGGTCCTAGTAGTGATTTAGCAGAAGCTAAATTTAATCCTCCCTGGAGAAAGTCACCTTCATCCCACAGATAAAGAATTCCCACATAAAAAGTTCCAAGAAAAATGACCAATTCATTTGCTGAGCACACACAAAAAATGAGGGATCATAGGTAAGAATTGGCAAAGGTTAATAACAATGACTTTGGATCCTGAAATGATCAGAGATAGAATCTAAAGTCATGGTATTTATATAAAGAACAGGTAAGTTTGAATATAAGCAGAGACAAGGAGATTATAATAAAACAAGTAAGTAGCTATAGCTAAAGAGAGAAGTAGTGAAGAAAGTATCCAAGTTATAGTCCGTAAATAACAAAGATTTAGGCTATATGAAGAGGATATCAAGAAACAAAGAAGAAAGATTAAAAGGTTTGCTATAAGTCTAAATCAGAGGTTCTCAATCAGGGTCAATTCTGTTCTCCAATACTTTTGGTTGTCACAACTGGCAGAGGGTAGGGATGATGTGCTAGTGGCATCAGTGGATAGAGGTCAGGAATGCCTCTAGACTTCTACAGTATTTTGCATAGCTCTGCACAATAAAGAATTGTGGTAATATTGTTAAGAGTGAGTAATCTAAGTCTATATTAAGTTCCAAGATTAAAATATAAAGGGAATGGGACAAAAAAGTAGTATTTGTGAAAAAAACCAAGCCCAATGAATCCCCCCCAAATTTTATATATACATATAATAGCATTATTTATACATGTAAATATAATATATATTATATATAATGCATGCATATGAAATTTTAATAACTAAAGAGAAAGATTAAATATTTAGAAAGCCAGAGTGCATTAGGGTTCATTGTACTATTCTGTAGTCTTTGAAATTTTCCATATTTTCTCTGCCCCTTTGGGTTCACAAAATACCACAGACTATATAAATACCAAAAAAAAAAAAAAAAAGATTTATTTCTTATGGTTCTGGAGGCTGGAAATCCAAGATTAAGGTGATAGTATGGTCACGTAAAGAAAGGTTCTCTTCCAGGTGAAGATTTCTCTTTGTTTTCTCACATGACGGAAGATAATGGAAAGCCTTTTCAAGTCCATCTTATAAAAGTGCTAATCCCATTCATGATGGCTCTATCCTGTGATCTAAGCATCTCCCAAAGGCCCAACTTTCTAACACCATGACACTTGAGTATTTCATAGCACACATTAAAAAGTTTTGTTTTAAAGATCAGTTAGAGAAGAGACAGGCCACCTTTAAAAACTGATGGCTAATCCCTCAGCAGTAAAAAAGGAAATTGGAACAGAGTAAAATGCTCTCTTCAATATACTGAGAAAAAATACTGTCAACATAGCATTTTATACTTAGTGAAGATGTATTTTAAGAACAAGGGAAAGTCACTTTCAGAAAAATAAAAATTGAATTTTCCAAATATAAAGGACATTCTGAAGGATGTGTTTGAAGCAGGAGAAAAGGATTGCTAGCTGGAAGGTCTGAGATAAAAGAAGGAACACGGAGTGTGTGTAAATCAAAGCATTGATCATCCAATAATATGATGATGATAATGTGACAATGATAGTAATGCCTTCAGAGTTAAATTCTAACCAAATTTCTACTAGGGAAAACTTGGGTAAGCCAATAGATTTTAAGACAGAAACATTACTAGACAGTAAGATCTTTAAAGTGGTAAAGCTCAAACATACAGGAATGTATGTTGATATTAAATTTGTATGTATTATATTCTCAAAATGTGATATAAATAGTGACAGATAGATGGATACACAGACATATTTATAACCAATTGTAATATAAACTTTAATAGGCAAAATTCAGAAGAATTTTGAGTATTTGAACATTGTCAACAAGAGATAAAGGACATGTAGAGAAAACTTCATCAGATAAATGCATAGTATTATTCTTTCAAATACATACGAAACATTAAAAAATTCATCACATTGCCAAAAAATGCGAAAATGAACCGAAATGGAGTTATCAAGGATATCTAAAATGGATCTGGAGAGGACATAAGGAAGACTAACTTACACACCTCTCCACCTGGATATGATCTAACAGACTCTGTGACAACAAGTAAACATCCTGGAATTCTGGCACACAGCTGCAAAAGTTTTAATAGCTGAGAGAGATGAAGCAATGAACCAATAGACAGAGACAGCTACTACTTACTTGATTCACCATCAATTAAACTTGCCCAAGACAATTGTGTGAGACTGCCCATCAAACCTAAAAATACCATAAGCCATTTGGAAAGCATAGCTCAGTTTTATACTGACTCTGCAGTTCTTTGAACTGCAATTCCTAAGATCTCAAATAAACTCCTGTTTTTCTTCATAGTTTTATCTTCATTTGTTGACAGGCAGTACTAGTTTAACTCTTGTTTTAACATCTGTCCAGTCTTGCATTTATCCCAGACAAAATTGTACCAGTTTGTACACTGAATTATATAATCATTCTAGCCATAAGGAAACCCGAAAAAAAAAATCAAGTAACTATTATCATACAAAACAAGTTCTCTTTATAATATAATTAAACCGGAAAATCAATAATTAGCACAACTAAACTCCACCCAGGTTCTACTCAGCCCAACTGAAGGGTTCAAATTGCTGTTGTGTTGAAAGCACCACTACAAATACTGGGTTCCAATCCTCCTTGTCCTGGTTTAAGGTCGTGGTACAGAGAGGCCCAGAAATCCTATTCTGCTGCATTCACCACGAAGGGCCCCATTCTTATAAACAGAATGGTCAGTAAGAGGAATCACATCTTTGCCCTCACATCCAGCTCCATAGTTTTATTTCAAAAGCTGTCTGGGGTAGAAGCAAGTCATAAAACAACTGACTTGATTTGCAGTGGTATGGAAGAGTTCAAGGCTAAGGGCATTCTCACAAAGAATGGAAGTTGTGGTTAAAGGCCACTGAGATATGTTAGCAGATTTATTGGGGATGTAGGCTAAACTGTAGGCTGGCTACTTCGCTGGAGAAAAAGAGAGGAAGAGACATCCAAGAGGAGTCCTTCCATCCTTCAGGGTCAGAATAAATCTGAAACATTGACTCTGGGAATTACCATTTTAGAGAAGCTGGAATTTGATTGGGTTTAACTGTAACTCCATTTAAGCTCATAGGAAGTGTTGAAAAACAACAATTTATGGCGCAATTAATAGTTTAATAATTGGGTACCATGAAGAGAGGCAGGTAGTCAAAGAGAACCATGTGCAAACCTTTGTCATCCCTGTGTTTCCTCAGATGCCTACTGACAAACAATATCAGAGGCTTCACACTTTTGGGGAGGGAAGACAAAGAATGAGTAGAGTTAATAATATAGTCCATCCAATCACTAAACAAATAAACAATCAGTGGTAACAAGCCTCAAAATGAACCCAATGTATTGTCTAAAATATCTACTCCAAAAATCATGTTATAAGACATACAAAGATACAAGAGAAAAATGGGAAGAAAGGGAAGAAAGTTAGGCAAAAGAAACGATCCATCAGAATGCCCAGATATCATGCAAACATAAGACAACTTTAAGTAACCATTATAAATGTATTCACAGAACTAAAGGAAAACAATGTCATAGCAAATAGAGAATAGCAATAAAGAAATAGAAATTTATTTAAAAAAATAAACAGAAATTCTGGTGTTGAAAACATAGTAACAAAGATTAAAAATTCATGAGATGAACACAACAGTAGAGTTGAACTAGAAGAGGACAGAATAAGCAAACTTAAGGATAAGTAAGCGAACTTAAAGATAAGTTTATAGAAATTGTACTATTTGCAGAACAGAAAGAAGAAAAAAATGAAGAAAAATGAACAGAGCCTCAAAGATATGTGGGATACCACTCAACTCACCAGCACACATAAAATGGGAATATAGAAGGACCAAGAGACAATGAAGCAATGAAGCAGAAAGATTATTCAAAAAATTAATGGTTGAAAAAATTCCATTTTTGATGAAGAACACTCAACATCAAAAAGCTTGAATACTTCAAGCATGATAAATACAAGGATATCTACAGACACATCCTAGACAAAATGTTAAAAGTCAAATACAAAGAAAAATTATTGAAAGCAGTGAGACAAAGAATGCCTCATGTACAGAGGAATCTCCACAAAGATTACTCGCTGTGGTGTCACCAGAAACAAGAGTTCAGAAGTCTGTGCTATGATATGTTGAAAGGACTAAAGAACAAGCAAACAAAAGCAAAACTGTCAACCAAGAATCTTACATCTAAGAAAAATTATTTTGCAAAAGGTAAGGCAAAAAGTCACTCCCAAATAAAGAAAGACTAAAATAATTTTTTGGTAGCAGAACTAACTGCCTTATAAGAAATGCCAAAGTTAGTTCTTTAGGCAGGAAACAAGTGGCCAGATGGTAATTCAAAAGCACATGAAAAAATAAAGCATACAAAGTAATTATGTATATAATTATAAAAGACTATATAAGTGCATATATCTTCTATCTTTTCTTAAGGGATTCAAAATTCAGTTGTATAAACAACATTTATATAAATCCATTGTTGGGGCTACAGCATGTAGAACTGCAAAATATTTGACAATAATTGATCAAAGAAAGTGAGTGGGAACAAGCTGTTTTCGAATAAAAGAACAACACCCATTAGTCGAATCCACAAATGAAACAGAAATGGCATATATAACAAGCATAAAATATACATTTGTTCTTCATTCTTCTCTCATTTTATAAATTATATAAAGTAACAAAGCAGTATATTGTTCGGTTGCAACATATATTGATATGACAAGCATAGCAATAGTAGCAAAAAAGACAAAAGGAATGAAGCTATATAGGAGCAACATTTCTACATCTCATTTGAATTAAATCGCTTTCAATATAATGCAGATTATAAGATAAATATTACAAAGTCAAGAATAACTACTAATAAAATGCTAAAATCTAGAAAAATCCATGAAATAAATTTAAAAGTTATACTCAAAAAGCAGTGAGGCAAAGGATGCATCATGTACAGAAGCATCTCCAGATTCATCTAATGCAAAAGAAAGCAATAAAGAGCAGATGAATAAGAAAGATGTATTTTAGAGAGAACAATTTAAATGGTCAACATACATATAACTATATCAATGATAACATAAGTAAAAATAGATTAAGTGATTTATTGAAAAGACAGAGGTTGCCAGATTGGATTAAACAACAAGAAGAAGATCTAGCTATTTGCTAACTACAAGAAAGATATCCTGAAAACATCAAGAACAAGAAATCTGAGGTATTTATATTAATGTCAGACAAAGTGACTGAGAACAAACAAAAAAAATTACTGATTATAAAGAGGTATATTTTGTAATGCAGAGAGTTCAATCTGTCAGGAAGATATGATAATTACAAACATATGTACTTGATATCAGAGCTTCAAAATATATGAAGGAAAAATTGACAGAAATGAAGGGAAAAATAGATAATTCAATAATAGTTGGAAACTTCAATACATCTTCCAATAATGTACAGTACAGCTAGGCAAAAGATCAGTGAGGAAATAGAAGATTTGAATAACACTATAAGCAATCTGGGTAGTACAGACATCAATAAATTCTTTTCAAGTATACATGGAACATTCTCTAGGATAGAAATAAACTCAGATACAAAATAAATTTCAGTTAATTTCAAAGACTGATTTAAAAGACATACAAACTGTTTTCTGAGCACATGAAACTAAATTAGAAATCAATAAAAGAAGTAAATGTGGGAAATTCATATGTATATGGAAATCAAACAATGTAGTTAAAAATAACCCATACATCAAAGAAGAAATCACAAGAGAAATTAGAAAGTACTCTGAGGAATGAAAATGAAAAAAAAAAACAAGCAAACCAAAAACAACCTAGCATGCTAAAAATATGGGATGCAGCTAAAGCAGTGCAATATCATAGTTATGAAAACCTTGATTTTTAAAACTGAGAAAGACTCAAATCAATAACCTAAGCTTTCAACTTAAGACACTGAAAAAAGAAGAGCCGATAACTGATAAACCTATAACACACAGAGGGAAGGACCAATAAAGACTAGAGGGAAAACTAACAAAATATGATGGAGTTACTTTTAAGTATTTCAGCAACATCTCAATGTTTCTGGATAAAACCCAAATTTCCAGGTCATTCAAGTCTTTCATAATCTGACCTATGCTGACCTCACCAACATTATCTGCTGTCACTCCCAATCTTCATCCTGGGACCCTGCCACCCTGAGAGACTGAGGTGCAATTTTCCAGATAATGTATGTCTTAATTGTAGTGGCTCAGCATGCTCTCTGAAGAAGTAGGCAGCAACTGCTCATGGCTACCGTGTTTCCTTTCAAGGTGATGAACATATTTTAGAAGTGACTGTGATGGTATCTGTATCATTTCCTGAATATCCTAATAATCATGGAACTGTACATTTTTTAAATTTATTTTTAAAAAGATTTATTTATTTACACATATAAGAATTGGGGCATAGGCCAGAGTGTGTGTGTGGAGGGGGGAGGAGAGGATTCATACCAGAGACAGAGTGGGAGCAAAATAAGCAGATTTACTGAATCACACTGCTGAGGGGAGCAGCGGGTGAGACAGGAGAGGTCTGTTGCGCCATGTGGGTCAGCTCCTTGACTGGGGATCAAACTCATGCTGCAGTGGCTGGTGATAGCTTGACAGTGCTGAGACTATCATCTCTTCATCACCATGGAGGCCCTGAATTGAACATTCATTTTAAATGGATGAATTGCATGTTATGTCTCCATTGTTAAAAATAAATTGAAGAAAAATTCAGAGGATACAATCAAGTCACAGAATACAAAAGATATTTATATCAAATGTAATTGATAGATAAATAGGATACAGAATATAAACAGGGATCCTTAAAAATTAAAAAGATAAGGAATCTGATGGGAAAATATGGGAGAAAATGTCCATAGCTGTAGCCCATTAGACATATGAGAAGCTGATGAACTTCATTAGTAATCAGGGAACATCACATTGAGATGCTAGGGACATATCACTAGAACCCACCAGACAGGCCAACATGTGAAAGGCTGACAAAACAAGCCTTGTCAAGGACACAGTCCATCAGGGAGGGAATGGAAGCATTTTGGAAACAACTTGACATTGTCTAGTAAAATCAAACACATACATACCCTATGATCCAGCAAATCTGTTCGTGTGTGTATGTCCTAAGGCAATCCTGTCCAACTTAGTAACCACTAGCCACTCCTGTGACAACAGAGCCATTGAAATTTGGTTGGCTGAAATTAAGATGTAAGTGTAAATTACTCACTAGATTTGAAAGACACAGCATGGGGGAAAGATAATGTAAAATATCTCATAATTTCATATTAGTTATATATTAAATTATAATATTTTAAATATATTGAGTTACGTGAAATAAATTATTAAACTCAATTCCATCTTTTTACTTTTTTAATACAGTTGCTAGAAGATTTTAAATTACATATGTGACTTTCATTTGTGACTATGCTATATTTCAATTGGATTGCATAACCCTAGAGAAACTCTTGCAGATGTCTGTCAAGAGACATATAAAATCATTCATAATCACACTGTTCAAAAATTGCAAAACAAAGTCATAGAAGCTGAGAAGCCAAATGCCCTTCAACACTGGACTGAATAAGTAATTTGAATAAGATTACCCAAACAATGGAAGATTATACAGTGCTGAAGATGAAAGAGCTGAAATTACTGTCTCAACGTACATGACTCTGAAAACCACTCTAAAAAAGGTAAGTCCCAGAATAATACATATGCCATGACTTCATTGATAGAAATTTTCAAAATGAAGGTAGGTGGCAAAAGTAAAGAGAGAGGTTAATAACAATACAAGGATGGTGTTTGCCTTTGGTGTGGGGAGAGTGAGTGTGGGGACAGAGAGAGACACAAAGGCACAGGTGGGTTTCTTAACCCAGGTGGTGGCACTCAGGTGTTTTTCACTATTATTCTTTACAGTGTGCATATGCATTTACATCCTTGTATGAAAGCATAAAATATGTCAACAAAAAAGAGAAAATTTTCCCTTTAAAAATGAGAGAAACAATACCTCCGGGAATGTTAAAGATTGGAAACCACATTCTTTGATGTGCTGTAGAGCTATAGAAACTAGAAATCTTATCTAGAAATCTTGCACCAATTACATAATAAAAGGTGATATTACTTGGCTCTCACCCATTCCAAAGCAGGAACTGGACATTGGGTTCTAAAGCTGTGGCCAAGTCTCCCAGGTATTCAGGATTTAAGTCCATGCAACCATGCCAGTAAGTTCACATCAAGCTTGCCAGTAAGTTCCCCCAAGAGATCCTTCCTGCCAAACTCAGCCTTTCTATGGGGGTTAATTTCAACTTCAAGAGAATGACAAAATTTTGATAAGTTTTACATTTTAATAAGTTCCTAACAGTCACTTCTGATTTTGACTTCACTTTTTATAACGGGAACTTGGCAGGCTTGTTCAGGTGTTGTTATTACTGGCCAGTCTGGTGAAAGCACGTGCAAGATAAAAGGATGTGTTTTTCTAGAAATGTGGTTCAGATAACCGGCTTCAGGCCATCCACCAACCGTTGATAAGAGACGACAGAAGAGACTTTTCAAATGCTGGTGATAGTTCTAAATAGTTCTGTACCAAGACAGACCACAAGTCCGAAGGTGTTTCTTTGATTCCTTCTGTCTCTTAACCTCATGCTAGTTTCTGGTCAAACTACAGCAAGGATTAAAATGAGAGGAAGCAAGACTTTCTAATCTGCTCTTTAAATTCTAAGATGGCAGACAGTAAAGGGAGCTGGTTAATAATGTAAGCTGCCTTCCCAACAATTATCCACAGAAATTTTATTTATAGGATTCAGCAATATTAGTAATACAGTGGTCCCTCTCCCCCTTGTAATTCAGGTTTTCTAAGACAAGATGAGTTAAAACTTCTACACTTGCCCCATTGTCCTGGAAGAAATTGATTGATGGGTCTGGAGGCTTTTTTTGTCCATGTGAAGGCCCATGATAGTTACAGCCTAGCCAGGAATTTGCAACTGTGATTCTAGCAAATGAAACTAGCTATGATTATTATTTTTTGCACGTTTTAGAAATAAGAGGATTATATATTGTTGAGGATTATATATTGTTGTTATGGAATAGTCCATATGTACTTTGAAGCCAAATTAATTTCCAGGGACAAGGTAAGTTATTTGGGAATAAAACTCATCACAGCATTGCGGTTGTAGTTTTTTCGTAATTTAGAAAAGCTGCATTCCTTCATCCTGTACCTGGTTTCAAAAACCAGAGCCTATCACTGCTCAGCTAAAAACCCTGGACAAGCTGTCCATCCTTCACCCTGTCCATCCATCTGTCCATTCATGCCTCCATGTAGCCAACATCTGTGCATCCAGAGAGGTCAGGTAAGTGACCCCCAGCTCAGAAGTGGTGAATAAGGCATCCAGTCCCAGACACACTGGCTCTGAAGTCTTGCCTTTGACATTTACTTGGTGCCTGAAATTTCACCACTCCACATTGTGGTTTCAGATCTCTCTCCCTTGGGTTTAAAAAACAACTCAGAAGTGTTCTTAAGGACTAACAAATTAAACTGGTGTCCATTCAGGCTTGCAGCTTTTTGCCATGCCAGAGCTGCCTTGCTCCAGGAGGTCAGGTTAAGTGTGTTAACTGTGGGCATGGAGCCCTGGCACAGTTAGTGAGATCTCGAGGTGGGCTGAGCCAGAGGGTGAGTGCAGTTCTGTGTCTGCGGTCAGGCAGGTCATAAGGTCAGTGTGTGTTCTGTGCTTGGAAGATTGTAGTCAGGCCCAGCAAGGGAGGGGGTGTGGTTGCGCTGGGTTGATTTCAGAAATGAGCCCAATTTTCCATGCCCTCCTGTACCTGTGCCCTTTGTAAAATGACTTTGCAGCTGCTCCCCCAAGAAAAGGCATCTATGTCTCTGCCCTGTGACCTTATGCTATGCTTTACCTGAGGGAATACAGTAGGGGTGGTGGCGGTTTGAACCCAGGTTTTAAGAGGCCTCCAGCACTTCCACACTCACAGGGACGCCACCTCTGCCATGTGAGCAAGCTCGCCAGCCGGATGGAGCTTGGGAGCTCACGTGAGCTGCACCCAACTGTCCCAGCCAAAGCCCGAGTTGATTGTCTGCTAGCCTGAGCCCAGCCCAAACCAGAAGAACCATCCAGTTCAGACCAGCCCAAAGGATCGAGCCCTACATTTGTGATTCATAAACGCTTTCAGCCACCAGAGTGGTTTGTCACACAGCAACAGCTATTTGATAAGTTTGGTGGGAGCAAGGCTGGGAAGAGGGTGAGGACAACAGCAGGGTGGGAAGTCGGGGCCAGGCTGAGAATTAGCAGGACAGTCCCGGACTGAGGCCCTGTGGGAGGCTGGGCCCGGGGCCTGCTGGTGTTTGTACTGCCGAAGTGCTGGGAAGAAAACAGGAGGGAAAACCCAGGGTCTGGGCCTCTCTCTCTGATGGACTTCAGGGACCTGAGAATCTCTCCAAGATGCACAAAACCAGCTCTCCTGCTGGCTTATGATTTTCAGGAATCAAGTACTTAGGCAGGGAAGGGGGTGAGGGGGAAGATGAAGGGAGCTCCTGGGTAGGGTGCCTGGCAAAGACCTCGAGCCCTGCTCTCCAGGTGTGCCAGGGACTACCGGCCCGACTTACCCCATTGCAGACCCAGCTCAGATGGAAGCCTCGGGCAGAGGGCGTGCAGAATGTCTTCGCTAAGAGGTGCTTGCAAAGAGCCAAGGACACCACCAGTCGCGCTTTGGGGCACGTTTGCAGCAATTAGTGGGATGGAAATGTGCTGCTAACAATCAGCAGGATCAAGAACGAGGCTGCTCTTTGCAGGTGCTCTTCTGAAGGACCATCTGCCATCCTGGCCTCTCTTACCAGGGCTTCAGTGTTCCAACAAAAAGGAGCACAAAGTAGACGAGTCTGAATGGGATTGAACTTGTAGTATGTTTACAGTCTACTGGAGTCAGTTGGTGGCTCAGTCGGGAGTTCTGGGGAGTGATGGGGAGCAGGTGGGACAAACCAGTCTGTCTGAGCTGGAGCCCAAGGACCTGTAGTTCTGACGAGTTCAGGCAAGACTTGCAGCTACTCCGTGGACCACACTTTAAGTAGCGAGTGGTTCTCAAATCTGGAACCCAGGAACATGACCTGCGGAAAATTTTTACTAAGATACAATTGACCTACTCTACAATTCACCTATTTTAAAGATACAATTCAATGGCTGTGTTATCTTCACAGTCATGCAACCATCACCAGGTTTGATGTTAGAACATTTCCATCACTCCAAAAAGAAGCCCCATATCCATGAGCAGTCATTTCCCATTTCTCCCCATCCCCCACACCTTAGGTGACCACACACTTACTTTTGTCTCTGTCAAGTTTCTTTTTCTGGGCATTTCATGTAAGTGGAGCCAGACTACGAATCCTCTGTGTCTGGCTTTCTGCACTTGGCACGATGTCTCCAAGTCACGATGCAGCCTCTGTCATGCTGCACCCCTCTGATAGTTGCCTTGTGGTTACTCTGTACTGTCCTGATCTGTTGCTGGGCGTTAGTGTTGTCGCCAATTTGATCGTAGAGAAGTGACTGTGTAGAAGGCTGCAAAGAACACTGGTACATAAGTTTGTTTTTCTTTTAAGATTTATTTATGAACCCAAGAACTGGGATATAGGCCAGAGGTAGGGCAGGGGGGAACAGGAGTGAGAGGATTCACTAGAGGCAGAGTGGGGAGCAGAACAGGCGGATCTACTGAAATACACCGCTGAGGCAGGGTGAGACAAGAGAGGTCTGCCGCGCCATGTGGGTCAGCTCCAGGGCTGGGGATCAAACCTGTGCTGCAGAGGCTATCAACTGCTCCATTGTGCTGAGACTTAACCCCTTGTGACACCAGGTAGACTTCCTGGTGAATACATCTTTTTATGTGAATACATCTTTTCATTTCTCTTGGGTTTAGACCTAGGGGTGGAATTCCTGGATCATAGGGTGATTCCGTATTTAACATTTAAGAAAAATTTAGGCTTTTTTCCAAAGTGGTTGCACGTGTTTCCACTCCCACCAGAAATAATGGGGATTTCAGTTTCTCCACATCTTTTTCAATGCAAGTAGTATTTTTCTGTCTTTTTGATTATAGTTATCCTTGTCCTAGTGAGTATGATATATCGCATTGTGGGTTTGATTTGCATTTTCTTGATGGCTACCCAGACAGCTTTAAAGAAATATTGACTTTCTATCTATCCTGACCAATTAAATCAGAATATCCGGGGATATTCTGGGAATCAGTATTATTTTTAACTTCTGAGGTGCTTCTCGTGGTTTACAACTGAAAAGATGCTTGGTATTAATAGAGAAAAAAAGGAAAAGGAGATATATATATATATATAGTTAGTTAGTTAGCTAGATATAGATATAAGTGCCCGTCTGTGTGTATACATATATATATATATCTGTATCTCCAACTAACTCTCTGTGTAACTATCAACTGAGGTTTTAAAATCACATATGTGTATGTTACATATGTATATATCACACATATGTATATATGGAGAGGAAGAGAGATTTACTTAAAGAATTGGCTCACATGACTGACAAATGCGGCATCCGCATCAGGTAGACCAGCAAGCTGGAGGCCCAGGGAAGCTTTGCAGATCCAGTCCAAAAGATTTTTGCTGGCAGAATTCCTTCTTGTTTTGGGAGATTAGTCTTTTCCTCTTAAGGCCTTCCACTGATTAGATAAGACCCACCCACATTATGGAAGAAAATATATGCTTATCACCCACCCTCCCCAAAGATCCAAATCACTACAGAAACACCTAGGAAAATACGTGACCTATATACCACATCTTCTTGATCCAGTCATCTGTTTTTGGGCATTTGCGTTGTTTCCATATCTTACCTATTGTAAACAGTGCTGCAGTAAACATAGGGGTGCAGGTACAATGGAACACTATTCAGCAATCCAAAAAGATAAACTCATGCCATTTGCAGCAACATGGATAGAGCTAGAAGGGGTCATATTCAATGAAATAAAATAGAAGGAAAAAGAAAAAAGGTTTCACTTATAGGAGGAATATGGGGGAAGCAAATACATGATCAGTAAAACAACAACAACAACAATAATAATACAAAATTAGCAGGCAACCATAAATCAGAGACATTCCATGAGGGAGGGGAGGAAGAGGGATCAAAACAGGGGAGAGAAGAGCATACATTGCAAAAAAATGAACAATGATATAAAAGATGTAAACAAAATTTCCAAACATATTTGACCTAATATCTGAGTTCCGTGGTCCTGCCAAGCAGACAGGTAAGTTAACCTGTTTCTCACCTGTTACTCAGCAACATCGACAAACCACCTACTACGAACTGCTGCCTGGCACTGGGAACGCAAACATGGAGCCCCAGTCCCTGTCCTCAGAAGGTCACAGAGCAAGGCAGGGACACTCAGTGGGCCTCCCACGTCGACAGAGCATGAGGGGAAGTGGACAAAGCACGTGTCCCACAGCTGGCGGCCCGCCCAGTGCCACAGGCGCCCACTGAGACCCAAAGTCTGCTGCAGCACCAAGTAGGATTTTCCTAGGAGAGAAGAAGATTCTTATTTTTGGACTATTTTCAGACAATGCGCCTCTGCCCCAGCCAGGCCTGGTATAGCGTAAGAAGCCCTCTCCCGAGAGAGATTTACTGCAGTAAAAAATATTGCCCTGCTGGCCGGGAAAGCTGCGGTGCCCGCTGCGCCTGTCACAGGCCCAATGCCTGCAGCCACACCACCAATCTAAGCAGGATTATTAAAGCATAAATCCCCATCGCTTGGCTCCCTCTCGTTGGGCCGAAGCATCACCATGTTCATTAGCAGGAAATGTGAGGTTATATAATCTAATTTTTATAACTCTCCAAGGAGAGTGTGGGTCATACATGAGGCTGAGGTTTCAACCTTTAAAGATATGGGGGATGTCATTTTTATTAAAAAGGGCCACAAAACATAATGAGGATTATTATCCCAAATAGACAAAATAACCCAGAACCCACAGAAAAGGCGTGTTTGTCACGTGTTTCCTGCTGAAGTCTCTGAAGCAGGTGTATAAACTAGACAGGTGACGGGCCTTTGCCAGGACTGCCCAAATGTCACCCAGGGGCCTGGCATGCACCCTAGGGAGGCAGGGGGGCCAGAAGCCTGAGGCCTGCGGACAGGAGGCTGCGCAGCCTCCATTTGCTTTCTCTGTCAGGACGTGTGGTGCTCAAAAAGAAGTGAGCCCGAAAGGGGCACCTCCCGGCCCCCATCCTAGAAGACATGGTCTTTACCCACGAGGTTCAGTGTGAGAAGCCTGTGTGGCTCAAGAGAGGGTGGGTCACTAGGGGCACCCTCCTACCCCCGCAGCCCCCTTGAGCGTCTGAGCTGCAGAGCAGATGGCAATGCCCCCTGATGCAATTACTACAGCTTCAGAAGTGACCCCCTGGACACGACTCTGAGCCATCAACAGAGTGACCAGCATTTGGTTTGCTGCTCTTATGTCTGAGGGACCCCAGAATAAGTTGGTGGCGCATTAACCACGCACAGCAGTGCCAAGCTCAGGATGTTCTCGACTTACGCATTTTCAAAGGATTTACGCAAACATGGAAAGACTGCAAGTTTTACCCACAAAGAGAATGCAGGGGACTGGATTCCTGATAATCCCAGGCACGCGGGCCTGCAGGCCAGGCTGACCCACCACACTCACCATATGAGCTCTTCCATCTGGATCACTGTTCTCGTCCCAGGCCCCCACCCCCAACCCCGCCCCGCCGCAGGCATGGACTGCAGCTCATGAAGGCAAGTGGGACAGCTCGTCTACCCACCCATCGCCCCGGCTGTCTCAGTTCCCTGTCCACCCATGCTTAAAACTTCAAAAATTCAAACACCTACTCGCGGGGCGAAGCCTTTTCCTGATAGTTCCAACTGTCTTCCCTCGCTGGGTATCCCTATATAATAAGTTGTTGGGGGCAGCTGCTCTGCACCCAGCACCTCTTAGCACCCGACAGAGTGCCAGCACCACAGAGCAGGCCTCATTTGTAGGTTGATTCCATCAGAATCCATCCGGTTGCATAAGCAGGAAGTGAGAAAATAAGCTAAGTCCCTTAGAAGTCACTTTCCCACATGTTCAATGATGCTGACATAGTAATAACAGCTCAGGGAGCAATTCAAGGTCCAAAGAGAAGAAGGGATGAAGTCTGAAGACATGGAGGCGCATCTCAGAGCCCACCCCCAAGTTCTCTTTCATAACCCGGGGTGGCTCAGGCAGGAAGTTCTGCCACAGCTAATCTAAATCTTTCTTGTTGCAGTTTAAGCCAATTTCCTGGGCAGCGGGACGGGATGCACTTTTCAGCAAGGACACATGGGTGGCAATTATCCTTAAGAGTGGCTATTACGGGCAGGCTTAGCAGATGACAGCCTTTTAAGTTTTCAGAAGAGAGAATGTGTGTGTGTCTTTATTCTAGGCCATATGGACTTCCTGCACTGTGGTTCTGCATATTTAAAACCCTATCTTCTAGCTTATCTATTTGAAATACATTTGATCCATTGGAACCGGCAGGACATCAAGTAAAACCATGTATGTAGTTTTTGATCAATACCTCACTGAGGGACGTGCCTAAGTCAAGATGACTTACACACCAACCCCAGGGCAAACCTGGCCAGGGCTCTCTCAAGAACATTCCAGACCTTCACTTCTCTAACTCCTAAGGTCCCAAACTCTGGAGACTTTTGATGAAACACAGAAGCAGATGTTTATAAGCAGGTTATTCTTCCGTGAAGGTATGTTGCCTTAAAACGTGTGCAATTTTACAAATGTTTATAATCAGGCTACCCTGACTTGGAATGTATGTTTCCTTAAAACACTAGGTGCAGTTTTAAACAATACACTCGATGTTCCATTTAAAATGCCATCCAAGGAGAATGTTGTCGCTGGGATTTGGTAGCTCCTTTCCCACAAAAAGCTGTAGGCCATGAACCCAGACAGCAAAAATAAATATTCATGGAGATTCTGGTGTTAAGCAAAACCTCATGTTGTCTTTGCAAAATAGGCATAGTGAAATCAAACATTAAAAAAAGAATGGCTCAATGCTTTAACACAGATCTGGATGGAGGATTGAAACTTTAATTATAAGCATCTCTCCCACCTCTCATTTAGTGGGAGAGGTTTTCTGTCTGGGTGGTCTGCTTTGAGTTGACATTAATTTTTCATAATATGTGCATATGGACACTGCCTCTCTCTATATCCTCTCTAGTTCTCATTAGGCTGGGTATGAGGAAAACTCCTTCTTAAAATATCCTTTTGAGGCAGCAGGGGCAGACAGCTCTCTGCTGATCTGTAACAAATCTTGCTCAGTTTATGATTTAAAACAGGCAAAGCATTGACCTTTCAAAACAAGTTTTGGGCTTTCGCCATGGCAGATTTCCCATTTCTAGATGTCAGGACCCACTAGACAGACGCCCAGGACGAGGTGCTCCCCATGAATGCTGGGGTGCCTGCAGGGAGGATGGCATCTTTGTCATGCAGAGTTTAGGAAGGTCTTCTTGGGATCTCGGGAAAATGACAAGTTGTCTTGGTGATGGGGTGGAGATGGGAGTGGTTTTTGGACCCTGGTTCGGGGACTTATAGGTCTGAATGTTTCCTGAATGAGAGCTGGAAACACACTTAACTGCAGCTTCCATGAATGATTGACCTGTTTCCCTAACAGTTTCATGGAACAAAATGCCCATGGAACAGAGGCAGAAAGAAAACTGATCCTGAGCAGGAAACTGTTGAGATTCTCAAAGGGGATGAGAGAAAGAACGGAAAGTGGTTATTTTCCTAATGGAGCAAGAAAGTATTTTTCATCCAGTTACGATTGTTAAAACAAAAATCCTAATTGTGATTAAAAATCAAAGGAGTTCTTGGTTGCTTAGGGCACCGAATTCCAGACTTGAATAAATGGGCTTGGGCTGGGTCAGTTCAATCGATATTTGTTTAATTTTAGCAACAAACTTTTAAAAATATGCATATTGTCTAGATTTCCCCTTTAACTGTCAATACTTATTTTCTGGATGAGCAGCAAATCTAGAGCTACTAAAACCAAAAATTCACTTCAAAATGATTTGGAAAAACCACATACATTTTATTTGCGTCAAGTTTCTAATAGCTAAGTCTATCTGTTAGTACAAGTAGAAAAATATTAAAATCAAAATCACTTTATACTAAAATATTCCATTATTCCCACTCAGCCTCCACCTCCCTTTCACTTTACTTTATTGTCTTTATTATAAGAAGCACAAGAAGATATAAGATGTGAGAACAAGAAGGCTGGCTCCAGAGAGGCAATTGCATTTCTAAGCACAAGAATTGATCATCTGCTCTTCCTATTCATGCTGTTCAAACTCATATTGGTCTTTCTAATTTTAACAGCAAAAGTCAGCTTGGAAAGAATGATCTTGTGCATATTTTCACAATATGTTAACAATTCCAACAGCGAGGAGTCAACAGTTACAGCATACATCATAATCATCAAGACTGTGTTAAGAGCAGATAATTATGAATGGGAAAAATATATATTATTTGCCTCTAATAGCAGCTCTGGATGATGAGAATAGGGCCTTGCTCATGAGAACACATGTTTGGTAATTGAGTTCTCATTTTGAAGATTAATTGTTCAGTGACAGCTGTCTGCGGCACAATCTCTTGTCACTGACAGAATACAGCTCCTCTGGGTCTGTCCTTCCCAAGTCCTCGGCTCTGGGCTGATATTCAAGCAAAATCCAAAGGATCTGAGGCCACAGTTTGCCAGGGGCCTCTGGCCAGGGTTCTGCATCAAATAGAACTTTCCTTCTGTAGAAACTCACTGCCCCAGCAGACGCTGAAGACTGTCTCCCTAATGGGCCATTGTATTTCAAATGTGGGGGGCAGGACCATTTTCAGAGAGACAGTTGCTGACTTCATTTTAATCCCTGTGTAGCTACTTCCTTTTGTATTATTAAAAATTTAATTACCACATCCAAATGTAATTTTAATGGTAGATTACTTGGAAAGTGGCAAAGTAACCAAAGTCAGTACATTTAGGTAAATGTGAAGAATAACAATAAGTCAAGTCCAGGACAGTAATAGTTAGACATGGGAGGACTGGAAATGGCTGAGGTTTGGAAACCACTGCTGTGAAATTTTGTATCTCTTGAGACAGAGAGGACAGAAGTACTGACTCCTTTCACCAGGAGAGGGGACTGGAGGTGTTGGGAGTGGGTGGGTGTGGGTACAAGGGTGAGTTGGGGGTTTTCTTAGATTGCTTGTGTTCAATGCTCAAAATGAATTCCAAGGCATCTATCTCTCCACTCCGCCTAGAAACAAGTTAGGATTGCCAGGGTTGTCAACATGTCCTGCTCAAAATTGCAATCTAGGCTTTACTTTTGGCAGAGACATGGAAAAAGCAAAAGTGAAACAATGTGTTTGTCTTTGCATTGTTTGCCTTGAAAATTTCCCAGGGTCTGCTTCCAGGGATCCAACTCTCCCCCATCCAGAGACCTGAATCTATTATATATATATAATATATATACATACATATATATAATATATATACATATATAATATATATATATATAAACTCCTGGAACCAACAACAGCAACCACATCCGAAACATAGAGGGTCAGGTCCTTGACCAGAATTATCTCCTTCTGCCTCCATGGCCTCTGGGGTTAGGGGTGGGGAACCAATCATCATTTCCCATTTGAAAGATGCGTTTAAGAGAGATACAGAGAACCAGCTACTGGTACCTGGGAGAATCTGGATTTGAACCCAATTCTAAAGTCTGTCCACTTAACTGTTGCTGATGTTGACTGCCTCAAACATTCTATCGCTCAGGGCTCTCCACATCACAATGTGGGAATTCACGATGAGTCCTGAGCCCAGATGGAACAGGAACATGGAATTTGCTGAGGCACCATCTTTTCAAGAAAAGAGTGAAGATTCTGTCAATAAAAAGTGAGATGCTTGCAAGAAACAGGTAGGCAATCCGTTCCTTCTTTTTTATCTAAGTTTCTGGCCTATAAGAAATTGAATGTTAGGTGGAAGCATTAAAAAAAAAAATCTGACCACTGTGTCTCAACTAGATCAGGGAAATGAAATACCCCGAATCTTTATTTTTGTTTGGTTGAAACTTGATCTTCTCCCCCAGGCTCTGTCACTTCAAGATCAGATATGTCTTTTGAGAAAACGTGATTGAAGAGAGTCTACACCTCATTTCTCAGCTTTCCTTGACTTTTCCCAAAGAGAGCGCCCGTTAGGAAGCACAGAGGTGATTTTTCAAATCTCCCGTCAAATTGCCTATGAAAATGACTCTTCTTCTCAAGGTCACTTTAGTCTTTGAAGAACATTCGGGACCACTGACAGAAAATTACTTTTAGGCATCTTAATGATAGGAGTAGAAAAAGAGGTCCAATCCCTTTTCAGAGTTATGAGAATTAATCAAACCCTAAACAGAAGTAATGAGAAAAATATGCTCTGCGCGAAGAAAGCAGGCACCGTCGGAGGGGAGCGGGCTAGGCAGTAGCCCTGCTTTGGTGCCCACACTGGGGAATGCCCAGTTTCTGGCAAAAACACGAGGAAACTGCTGGAGTAAAGGCTTTATGTGTGTTCTGCGGTTACAATAAACCCCGTTAAGTTGGGGTGCAGGACTCACACCTGTGCTCACGAGGGGAGCAAAACAAAAGCCGTCGGTCACAAGGAAACGCCAGAATCTCTTATCTCCTGGTCTGAACAAAGATGCGAGATGAACTTTAATAAAAATTAAGTCAGTTGTCTGTGTAGCTAAGACAGCCTAGAGAAGAACCCCCCTCCCCCCAATCAATCACTCACACTCATCTAGCTTTTGACATTGGCACTGTCCTCACCGAGACACCTGGGTTTTGGGAGACAGCCAGGAAAGGCCTGAGTGAGGGCACAGGTATAGTCGAGGCTCTGATACTTTATTAGGACAGCTGACTGACACCCCCTTCTGTTCAGAGTGGAGTTTTCCGGGCAGGAACAAGCGCTGACAACCACCTTCTGGAACATTTGCGAACCAAGAATACTCGTGGAGTCCACACCACGTGGCCTTTCCGGGACTAACACGTAAGGAGAGCTGACAGAGCCGCCTGTCTGCTGTGGGAGTAACCCGCGCTGGCCAAGCACCCATGTACTGCAGGCACTGTGCCAGCAGCGCGCCGTGTGACCTTCTTTCTTACAGCATGAAGATTCTCACGTTGCTAGTGAGGAAACTGAGGAAAGGAGCGGGGACCTTACCAAGAGACGCAGAGGTAGACCAGGCCTGGGCTGTGAAGGGCGGTTGACTCCAGAGAGCATGTATTGTTGTTCCTGACCAGTCCAAGGCCAGCAGAAGCTGGATCCAGAGAAGGGGTACTCACCACCATCATGTTGTGCAGATCCTTCAGGAGAGAGCCTACTTGAGGGCAGAACTGCTTGAGGGAAAAAATGCTTTCTCATTCATTAACTCCACAAATACAGATGCTGTCCCATGGTCTCTAGACCATGCTCCCACATCCAAGACAGCAGGGAGCAAAATTAAAAGCAAACTCCGGTACGTGGACAAGTTCCTTGGCTTGATGGAGAACAGAACAACCAGTTTCTGGGCAGTCAAGTGCTGGGAGAATGCTCAGGGAAGAGCAACTAGGGTCGGGGAGCTGGACGTGGCATTCCAGCACCCACTCACTCATGCAGGCAAACACTGACACCCACTCTGAGCTCCAGGACCTAGAGAGAAACAGAGATGAAGCCCCAGTTTTTGAAGAGGTAGCAATTCCATTGTAACTCAAGACACGGAAACCAGGAAGAACGACCTGGGGAAGGAAGGAGGCAGGGCCAAACCAGCTACAGGGGAAGGCAGAGGTTCAGGGGAAATCCCTGTGGCCTGGGAGCATCTGAGAAGGTACAAGAAGTGGAAATGTCCCTTGGCCTTGAGAGATGGTAAGATTCAGATAGGAAGAGCAAAGAGGGCAGGTTTATTTAGCACACAGCAGTGCCTGGTATATAGGAGACACTCAGTGAATACCGGTTGCACAGACTGCATGCGTTAAGCAGTGAACAGGGAAGAGATAGAAGGTAAAGGAGGAAGGCTAATTGGGGTCACATTTAGAGAGAGCTGAATGCCACCACACAGCATCCGTAGAGAATTAGGGTGTTTCTGTTCATTTCAACCTTTGGAACAACTATTATTGTGTTATATAAGTTGCAGTCTTACTTTTCATATGCAACCGTTTTGGAATACATTGTCTGGGCTGCTTGAACTAAAAAGATACCCAGCAGATGAATTCATCCTTTTTTTCCAGAGGCTTCAGCCCAAATGTCATGAACAAAATTGATCTATAAAAGCTTGTAATCAAATTGTTTTTTCCCCCAAAGAAATGGGAACCCAGGCAACACCTAGACCTGAGAAAAGAGAAACTCAAAAATTCATAGATAATTGTTGCAGTCACCCCAGATTCTTGCTAATGTAGGGATGCATGCCAGAGCGGATTTTATGTGCTGATGCACCTATTTCTTGGGAAATGTCTACAGTCTTTTAACATGATCCCTTGTTGCACCAAAGCACTTGAAGGAGACTAGCAAATTACATCACAATGGTTAGAGAGAAAAAATTTTTTTTATTGTAGACAAAGTCTCAGGGTAGGTGAACTGTTCCATTTTCCCCTCAAGAACCAGGGCAGCATGTAAACTTCAGAAATGGACCATCTACATCTGACTACCAGGAGAATCGGTTTTGATGTGAAATTGCAATTTGGACTGAAGACCAATATCTTGCATGTCATATTAAATAAAACATCACATAAAGCTCAGAAGCAGTAGAAGACAGAGGAAAAAAAAAAGTGAAAAAATTTAGCAGAGTCACAGATGCCAGTTAAACTCAAGACAGAATCTAACTTTCGAGACACTGCATTATGGCCTATTGCTTCTGAAGCTGAACGCATAAACAACAGAGGATGGAGGCACCGTAGAGCTAAGAACTATTACAGGAAAGAGTGATTTGTTTATTTGATCAACAGAATTCTCTAACAGCAGCATCTGCTCGGCAAGAGGTAATTCACAGTCAGCATCACTTGGTGCTGTTGCTGAATTTATTAAAATTTTTTTTTAAAAATCAACTACTTCATTTGTTAGCTTCTGAGAAAACAAGCCCGGTGTTCAGAAATTCAACCTTGGGAGAGTGGGTGACAATGGTCCACTCAAGAACAAAAGGCAGGGAATTCAGAACGCTCACTCTTGGTTTTATTTTTCTATCTTCCCAGAACTCCTTGGCCCCTCCTGCCCACTCTGAGGTCTAAACGCAGATCACACCAAAGGCTTTGGCCTGGGGGTAGATGGCAGAGAAGTGGGAGGTTTCTGCACAGACTCTCACCTATACAGCCATTTCTTCTACCTTGCTCTCTCCTGCCTCCTCCTGGCACCTAGAAATAAAGGTCTTGCAGTTGGCATAAAACCTTGTCCTGCTAGGGAAAGATTTGCAATGCCTTTTAAAAATAAAGTGCAGGGGCCTTGCTGGTGGCGCAAGGGGTTAAGTTGCAGCACTATGAGTTCAATCCCCGGCCAGGGAGGGGACCCACATGGCACCGCAGACCTCTCCTGTCTCCCTGCTGCTCCCCTCAGCAGTGTATTTTGGTCAATCTGCCTGTTCTGCTCCCCACTCTCTCTCTGGTGAATCCTCTCACCCACCCACCCCACACCTCAGACCTGCACCCCAGCTCTTGTGTGCATAGACAAATAAATCTTTAAAGAAATAAGTGCACAAAACACCAATAAATGAGTGTTCCTTGTACCTCCTCAGGGCGATGACTCAAGTCTCTCACCCAGGAGAGACAAATGTGATGGACTTTTAGATTAGAACAGGACTGCTGTGATCCATCCCCCAGAACCACACTTTTGGGGGATGGGATTGGGCATGTTTCCTGTCCTCTGATGAGGACTTTATCTTCTCAGGTTCAGGAAGAGGAAGAAAAGCTTGGCTGCTCTTCTTGATGACTGCATTATTCAAACTCTCTCTCCCACCATTCCATTTCTGTCTCATTGTCTGGTGATCTTTTTTATTGGATAGGGAAGAGCGAGCCTCGTTGCCTTGACCTTATGATCCATTGCCTGAATTTAGTATTCTATTTACTCAAAAACATAGCTATTGCCCAGAACCTCTGGCAATATGTTGGAAATACAGATGGGAAAAATATGACTCTTATCAGAGCAAGTGCTCGGTTTAAAAAATAGCCCAAAGCATTATCTAGTAGAAAATATCAGACATTATATGCAATGTGTTGGATTCCAAGCGAAAAGGTCAAGAAAGTGGGAAGGAGGCCAGGGATGGGGCTGCCGTGTTTCCCAAGGACACCGAGGTGGTCCAAATTCTGATCCAAATACCGAGGGCACCAAACCGAAGGCAAGGATCAGTCCCGCCACATGGGCAAATTCTTACACCATAACTCTTCCCTCCTTGACGCAGTCGTCCCATTTATATATTTGCTTTGATGAATTATAATAATGGTTCTGAGTGGTACAAGAGTGCTTGCAACATATATTTATAGAAGGCTAATTTATGCATCAGATGATCTCTGGGGAAGAGGGCTTGACTGATGGTGAGTAAATCTGCGCATCTGAGCAAGCAGCTTTCTCCTCTCCTGATAGAAAATAAACATGTATTTCCATGGCTGAGGTATAGAGGCAGAAGTTGGGTAGAGAAATACAATGTGAAAAGCCCAGCTCTTCATGAGAATGTCTGCTGTGAAACTAAGACTTGGATGTGTGTGAATTTCAGTGCAGCTGAACTTCTGGTGACCTCAGAAAGAAAGACAAGGGGGTCGCGTCATCACAACATCTGGGTCCCGGGGAGCTGTGATCTTTGGAGGAAGCCAACGAGGAAATGAAACCAAGGTATCAAAACTCCTGGAGGTTGTCAAGTCTCTGTGTAACATCAGCCCTGACAAGCATGTCTTAAGTTCTTAAGGTCCTGCAGTAGGAGGTGCTGTGAAAACAGAACACGACTTTTATCCCTCCCTCTTGGTGACTGTAATGTTCGAGAAAAACATACTGAGGTATACTTTTTAGCAGAATCCAGATTTGACAAAGACAAAGAAGGCATTTTTACCAGACTTTTCCAGTGCTAAAAGAACTTTATCTATCACATCTACCAATTTGCTGCCAACTATCCAAATCTTGTTAGCATTTAAGAAGCAAACACTAGGACATTTTTGGTAAAAGAAAACTCTTCCAGACTGAAGACTAGTTCACAAGTCAGATAAAAGCTCAAAGAATAAATGAAGATGGTTCCAAATATTAGGAGTTCGAAAAGGAAGGCATGGATGCCACATGCAAACTGATCACCATCCAAGTTTCCTGCAAACCAGCACTTCATTTAGCGTCCTGGAAAAATCAGTTCTAGTTTGGAAAGTTGACCTGAACATTGTGCCTAAATCTGAAGCTTTTCCTGTAGACAGAGGGTCCCAAGGAGAAAGCCTTGTGGCTCTCCCGCCGAGGCTGTAGCTCAAGAAGGGAAAAGAACATTTGCTATCAGGACCTCCTCTCAGAGCAGATGCATTTAAGGTGCTGCATCAGAAGGGGGAGTTTGATTTGGTGCACTGGTCTGGAGCTGCTCCTGTGACTGCTTAGCCAACAGGACACTGTGGAAGGGATACTGAGCCATCTGGGCCCAGCCTTTAGGACAACTGGAAGACTCTCCCGGAACATGTGTGTTTGGCAGAGGCTGAGGCACCAAGTCCGAGACACAAAGTCTGACGGCTCAGCTGGACACGCACGCTGGCCTTCCCTTCCAGCCGCTCCTCTCACTTGTCCCAGCATGCACATGCTCCCAGCCAGACGCGTCACTTATGAAAGGGGCATGTCACAGGACATTTTCATTTTGCTTCTCCCCTTCCTGTACACACCACGGGCCACCGAGGACTCTAGCCCCAACCCTCATTCCACTCTGTAGTGAGTGTCTGGCTGATAGTCCAGTGACATGAACTTCTTCCTTGCTCGAGTCTCAGAGGACTTTCCCCGTGGTGCTTACTCTGGCGCTCAGCGAAGCTCTGCTCTTGAGGAAATGGTATCCTCTGAGCTTGTCTAGACCCATGCTTTACACGGAGAGCCCTTGCTCAGGAACACCTGCTACTTCTTTTCCTCCACTTCCAGCTCCTCCAATGCCTTCTCTATTATCAGGACATGGTTCTACCACAGCCACACAGTGACCCAGTGATGACGGTGAGACCATATGCTCACCCCTCCACCCGCAGTGACCCCTACCTCTTTTTTAGTCATTTGTATTGACAGGTTTACTACTTCTTTTTTTTTAAGGTTTTATTTATTTATACATACAATAACTGGGATCCAGGCCAGAAGTGGGGGGGGGGGTTTAGAGGATTCTCCAGAGACAGAGTGGGGAGCAGAACAGGCAGATCCACTGAAATCCACTGCTGAGGGCAGCAGCAGGTGAGGCAGGAGAGGTCTGCTGCGCCATGTGGGTCCCCTCCCTGGCCGGCGGCAGGGATCGAACTCATGCTGCAGTGGCTGTGGAAGCCCCACAGGGCGGCAGTCAACCCCTTGTGCCACCAGGGAGGCCCCAGGTTTACTAGTTCCTTACTAAGAAAGAACTAGAAGTTAATCAGAACCTCACTTAGTAACAATAATACTGACATGAAGAAGAAGGAGTGGTAGAAGAAGAAAGGGGGGGGGAGGAAGAAACTGAGAGGAGGGGAGGGTAAACATTGCAAGTAGTAGCTGTAGTGAAAGTCCTAAGTGACTGGTAAAAGGTATACAGTTTCTTTCTCCACACGGTGGTTTCAGTTGTGTTCAACTAATTTGTTGACTGTCTATGAAGTCCCCGGCGAAAGAACATTTGGACATGCTGTTACAGATAAGTATCTGAACTGAGCAGACCCTGCCTGACTTTGCAGTCAAAATTATAGTACCCAGAGCAGATAAAAGCATGGAAGCAGTCAATCCTGCTACAGAACTGTGTCTTAACAAAGCGTATTTCCTGGGGATAAGTGTAACTCATGGGCTTGGAAGGAAGCGGCCCTGGAGGGTCAGGTCTGGTTCTGTAATCACAGAAGACTTACGTAAAGGGCATTACTGCCCCCATCCACCTTGCGTCGCTATGATGAGGGTTAGAGAAAATGCACATAAGTGCCTGATGCTTAGTAATGGCGCACAGCACTTTGTAGTGGCGGAGACAGCAGTGACCGTGAGGATTGCAGGAACTTGACAGAGGAATGGTGAGTGCCATGGGGGTCCGTGACCCTGGAGAAGTGGGCTGTGGCTGTGAGGGATTTTGCCAAGGATGCCTCATGGAAACTTGGTCAACTTGGTCATAGTTCTGGGGAGCAGGGACAAAGTCATGGCAAGGGAGCTTCCGGAGGGAGAGCACACCTGCCCCAGTACTCTTCACACCCAGGGACTGCAAGAAGGTGCTGTTCAGCTGGAGACACTGAGGCCAGATCAGGCATATAAGGCAATTATAGGCCACGCAGTGAATGAGAAACTGATCCAAAGAACTATAGAAGGTAGTTATTCTAGGGAGTCTCATAACCACCTGGAATGGGCTCCTATTTTAGAGAAATAAACACACACATTGCACATACATGCACATGAACTTACACATGTACATATACATGCACACTGATTACCCCAGGGATCATTCTCAGCATCTCTCTTTACTTTGCAGATGAGAAAGCACAGGAAATGCATTTCCTCTAACTCGATTATCGATGTTGACGGCAACAGCATGACATTGGGCCGACCTGACCAGAACGGAAGTGGACAGGTATGTGGTATGTCTATACATGTATGAATCTGAAAGGAAGGAAGCTGTGCCTCAACGGAATGTACAGGTGGAACTTTCCATGCAAACAGCCAACAGAAAGCAGCAGAGCCACCTGGTCTTGAAAATTGGTGACCCAAGACCAGATAAACCTTGTGCCCACCAGTGCTGTGAAAATGGAGATGCACGCTCTCCAAATGGAGAAGCTAATTCCTCAGTACACAGAGGAGCTGCTATGCTGGAGCACCGGGACCGGTGCCAGGACTCCATTATTCCTGTTAACTCCCCAGGAATGAAACAACTGTGCTTTCATCTTCCAGATGAGACAAACTGACTTGGAGAGGTTAAATCATTTGCCCAAATCCCAAAGCTACCAAGTCAAGAAGCCAGGGGCAGTGGCAGTGCCTGCTGCTCCACTCCATGGCCAGGTATGCCCAGGGTCTCCCAGGGCCTGAGCAGGTCCTCAGGATTATCCAGAATGGGATGGAGGGCCTAGCCCCCTTAATCCCCAATTGTACATTCACTGCCACTGGGAAGTGGGAGAGGAGCTCTGCCTCCAGGGACTAATGCTTCCCCACCAACTTTTGGCTCCTGTGTCCTGGTTACCTGGTGGCATGTTCTGTGGCCTTCCTCCTCTGGGACTCTTTCTTGGCAACTGTGGTCCCCAAGTCCTGGGACCGTATTCATTTCTTCCTGTTGGTTTAGTGAGAGCTCACAGTGTGGCACACCGCATGCTGCTTCAGCACAATCCTCCTTAAACCACCACGTACTGTGTGACTGCTCCCCAGCAGCTGGTAGACCCTGCAAGAGTGGGTCTGCCAGCTTAGACCTGTGGTGCCCAACAGGGCCGCCACCAACCACATGTGGCTGCTGAGCCCAGGGCATGTGGCGAGACTGAACTGATGTGCTGAAACCGTCAGGGGCGTGGATTGGTGCTGCCTCAGTACTAAAAGTAAGTCAATGATCTTATGGATCATTTTTTCATGTTTAATCCACGTTGAAACGGTGTTTTTTGTATACATTGGGTTAAATGAAATATCTTCATAAAAAGAATGCTACCTATTACCTTTTTTAAAATTTTTTTTAAGATTTATTTATTTATGCATACAAAGCACTGGGGTACAGGCCAGCAGTGTGGGGGGGTGAGAGGATTCACCACAGAGAGCGGGGAGCAGAACAGGCAGATCAATGGAAGTACACTGCTGAGGGGAGCAGCGGGCGAGGTCTGCCGCGTCATCTGGGTCCCCTCCCTGGCCGGCAGCAGGGATCGAACTTGTGCTGCAATAGCTGCGGTCTGCTTCATAGTGTGTTGCTTAACCCACTGCGCCACCAGGGAGGCCCTACCTACTACTTTTTAATGTCATTCCTAAAAAGTTTATGATTTCACATGTGGCTCATACTACCTTTCTAATGAACACTTCTGAGTTAACCTCCTCCCCTCCGCGGGAGCTCAAGGGCACAGACAGCAGAGGGGACAGGTGAGCACCCAGGTCCCGAGGGCCAGGGAGTTAACTGGAAGCACCCTCCAGAGGCACCCTGCAGGTACACTGGGCCCCACTGCTGCGCCCTCAGCCCACAGGATCCGAGAGCAGCCAGGGACGCAGGAGCATTGTGTTAAAAATCAGAAAAATCCATATGAGACTCTGGCAAACCTGGCCTCTAAAGAGGTTTTGAATAATGAACAGGGGAAATAAAAACTCAATTTGCAAAAATAAAAAAATAGGGAGAGGCAAATTAAACTAAATTGAAAAAAATAACTTTTCAGGGCCAGCAAACACCAGAAGAGAATTTGCGAAAACGTGTTATTTTAGTTTCAGGGGTTTACCAGATAGATTGATTTGGTGATAAGGGGCTCCAAAAGCTATTTTCTCAGCTTCAGCAGAAGTTAACCACCTCAGAATGCCTCAGTATTTAGCTTTGCAGCTGACAGCAAACATGTCGGGGAAAAGCAAGATAAATGAATGAACATACGGGATCAGAGCCCCTGGCAATCTGTACTGCTCCATCCCCCGTGGCCCTGATTAACACCAGGCCGGTTTAGAAGTCACACATTGTTTTTCTGGGAGCAGGACAGCAGCCAAAGTTCAGCGACAGGGAACCTGGTGTCAGCAGCCCCACAAAAGGGCAGGAAAGTTTTAATTGGGTTTTTAGCCAGGCAGACAAAAGGGGAAAAGGGAAAGCTGCTCTTTCTCTCACTCTCTTTTTTAAACTTTATCTTCTCCTTTAAGCTACTTCCAACTGTCAGGTCCCAGCCCCCAACATACACGCGCTGACAGTTTTCACTCACTTTTGCTCTGGGTAGAAAACAAAGCGAAACCGTTTATTTCTGTTCCTTTGCGAATGACACACTTCTAAACATTTGTTCTTGCAGGGTAAAGAGAGAAACCTAATTTCTTTTGTGACACTGGTACAACTCCACTGCGTGTAGATATTTTTTTGAGAAGCAATAAAAGCTCTGTCTTCAAAGGCTGTTTTGTTCTTGCCTTTTCTTGAAATAAAAGTGTTCTGGAAATCATATCCAGAAAATACTCACCAATTCCAGGTGGCACTCAGTTCGCTCTCTGCCCAGCCTCCCTGGTAAATTGCTGACTCCACACAGACCCCAGCCACGGTACAGAATATCGCTCTTCCAGCCATCAGGGAGCGGGAAATGCCTTTTATTAAAGGCTGACAGAGCAGTGACAGGTGGGAAGTCTTGATGGATTCACAGGTCTGAATGTGTCCCTGCCTGCACCTTCTGTCTGCCCAGGACAGTGTCATACTGACCTCTGTGTGACCTTGAGGACAGAGCAGAGCAGAATTCACTCCCTTCAATCAGCAGCTCTGTGGAGTGAGGCTGGACGCTATGCTTCTCAAAGAAGGGGCAACGAGCCAGCGAAGTTGTGTGGGTGCAGGGCTTGGATAGAATTAGGGCAGCCCCATGAGTTGAACTTGAGCGCCAAGGGCTCCCAACACAGGCAGGGCTGAGGAGCAATGGGCCTATGGGTGGGATTTAACCTCTTGTTGAGAATCAAGATACACTTAGTGAGTCATTAATTGGGAGACAGTAAAACAAAATACGCGTGGAGTGTTTAGAGAAAGACAGACCTAGGGTCACAGCTCCAGTTCCATGTGATTACCCATGTGACCTTGAGTCACTCGTGAACCTCTCTGAGATGGACTGTCCTCACCTGTAACACGTGAGGCACCTGTGATTATCACGCTGAGGCTGTGCAAAACAGAAATATACGGAGCCACAAACGCCTGTCATGCACAGGAGCCAACATTTTCTAGCAGTGACTTAAACAAGTAAAAGGCAAACAGGTGAAACAAATTTTAATTTTATTGTATTTAGCCACATAGATCCAAAATAGCAACTTTGGAATGTGTAACCAACAGGAGCTATTAATGCTGTCAATGAGAGAGCTGACAATCTCTTTGTCACTCCAAGTCCTTGGCCAGTGTGCATTCCACAGGCACAACCCATCTCAGTTCAGACTAAGCTCATCTCCAGGGCTCTGGACCATTCACGCAGGGCAGTGTGATTTGGCTGAACTAAGCCCAGGCACACACAGCTCCATCAACGCTGGTACCTGTGACTGCGATGAACAGGTCTGCTCAGAGAACATGGCCAAGGGAGTCAGGGCTTCTCCTTCCATGGTTCTGGCTGCAAAAAGACAGCGTCACCCCCACCTCCACGGCCCGTCAACGTGGTTTGCACCCAGCCAGGTCTTAGAGGGTGCCATAGACCCTCACCAGGAAAATCCACTATCTCTCAATATCTAAGAAATTCACTAATGACAGGTGTTAAAGAGCCATAGAGATTTCTGTTAATGACAAAAAAATAGAGCTGGAGAAAGGAAGGGACTAATCGAAGGGAAGGAAGAGGGCCTGTGGCCAATATTCTTGGTACATGAAACAACCAGCGTCTAATGGAGAGATTGGTTGGAAGCTAAGGGCTGCTTTGGGTAAAGGCAGGAGGAGCGGGTGCTGTAGGACTCCAGGGAACTTCACCCTTGAGGCTTGGGAGTAGGAGGAACTAGGAAAAGCTGCTTGTGTTGGGGTTCATGGCCATCCTTTCTCCTTTCACCAAGACCCACCTGTCCAAGCCCATGCTCGGTTGTATCCTTGGCATATAGGGGGAAGGAGTAATGACGTTGTGGCTATGCCATATACAAGGAGACACAATTGCCCTCAGCAGCTGAGCTGCCTTGCGACACGACAGCCCAGCCACTTACCCAAAGCTCGCCACCCTAGTGGAATTTCTGGCTCGGTGCAGACCTATGGATGAGATGTTCGGGCTCAGGGAGACCCTTGGGTCTAGTCCCACGTTCTGAGCAGCCCTGGCTGGCCACCAGACAGGCATCCATCTAGTATCCAACTTGGCAGCCTGAGCACCACCTTCCTTCGTTGGGGATCAGCACTGTCTTATCCAAGTCCATACAGATAGTACAGTGGAACCGCTCCCGCAGCTATTAACAACCAAGCCAATGTGAAGAAGCCAAGTGCTGAAATCCAGCAAAGCAACCAGTTAAACCCAACTCATTAAAGAGCATGCAGGCCATTTACCATGCTGCTTGAAAAGGCACACCTGCCAAAGAGTAAATCCTTTCAAGTGCACAGCACTTTGGAAACTGCAAAGGGTTTGGTAAAGTCTTGCAAAAGCCCTAGCTGAGGGTGGCGAAACCTTTCTAACTTTCAGGTCTTCTGACTGTGACTCACAGTGCCCTGGCCAGGAGGCTGACCATAAACCAGATTTTTCTTGTGGGAGGAGGTATGGGGTGGGGTTGGGGGGAGCGCAGCTTTGGGACATTGGACAGATGACGTTTGTGTGTGCAATTTGATGCCAATTTGAACAAAGTATAAATCTGAAGTCACAATGAGTTTTACATAACCCAGATTACATACAGCAAACTTGATTGAAGAGTCAGGCGGCCAGAAGCCAGGAGCCCCTTGGCAGTCACACCAGGCTGTGACCGTGCAGTGGTGCCCTGGGTTCCACAGGGCCATCTGCTTGGTCAGCTGCACTGGTGACAAGACAGGTGATCTCAGATGTGGGGGTGAGTGAAGTGGTTCCAAGGGGAGTCTCTGAGCCTAAGTCAAGGTGACCACTAGCAGGGGCTCAGGGAGACGCAGACACTTGGGGAGGGTCTTTAGAAGGCCATCACGGACCAGATCACTGGACTGCCCTGTCCTCTTCTCTGCTCCCCCTCAATCTGTAAGGAGACGAGACTAGATCAGGGTCAAGGTCACCTTTGGTGAGGTCAACAGCCCGACAGCAGCCTCGCCAGAGAGCCCTGAGTCCCCCTGTCTGTTACTGTCGCATCGCCCCTCGCTGGTGCATCTAAGTGGGCTTCAGCAGCAAGGTGCGGACTTGGCCCTCGGCTCGAGCACTTTCTGTTGGCCCAGGTAATTCTGGGCTCCAAGAAGGCAGACCCCTGAGTGACCTAGGGTATGACCACGCTGGTCTGGGGGAGAACTGAGCTCCCTGGAACCTCTCTCCAGCTCCTCTGGGCCTGCAGCTGCTAAAGGACATTGGGTAGCACCGACAAATGAACCTCCAAAATTACCTCTTTTGTTTTGTTTTGCCACCCTGAAGCTCGAAATTCCCCTATGGTGTACCACAAGAATTCTTTTTAATAGCAGGATTCCTTTTTTAAAGAGCTTCATGGAAAATCCCAGCCTACGATGGAATTGGGCCCTGAAAACTGGTCTTGGCTCCAAATCCCTAAGAACTTTCCCCCTGTCCTTTTAAGCACAGGTTGTCATTGCTTGGGGGCCAGCACAACAACAGATGCCTCTACCCCCTTCTCTAAAGCAGCCCCGAATTCCCATTCTGGGGCTGTCACAAACTGAGTGGCTTCAACAGTAGGAATTTATAGTCTCAGCGTTCTGGAGACTTCAAGTCTGCCATCACAGAGTCCCTCGAAAGCTTCAGAGAAGGATCTGTTGCAGCCTGTCTCTTTGCTGCTGGCGAAAACTTGAGGTGTGGTGACAGTACAATATCTCCACATGATATTCTCCCTGTGTGTCTTTGTTTGTGTCCACATTTCCCCTTTTCACAAGGATACCAGTCACCGGATCAGCGCTCACCACAATGACCTCGTCTAACTTGATTACATCCGCCAAGACCCTGCTTCCAAATCAGGTCTCATTCTGAGTTACTGGAGATTAGTGTCTGGGCACACATGTAACCATCTCGTACCCCTATAGATTTTTCTAGGCTGGCAAATAATCAAACAAGCATCAGACTGACAAGATAAAAAAGCAGAAAGAAGCTTAACATATATACCTACTGTATATATGGGACTCAGTAAAATGGACTGATTTCCCCACATGAGTTTAGACATGTGGTTAAACTAACGTAAATAGCTTAGCTTAGGACATGGAAGGCTGGAGGGGAAGATCATGTAGGAGTTTACTGGGGAAAGCATAGTTGACAAAAGTATGCAGTTTCTTTATTGAAAACAGATTGGTGATTAGGTCTCCCCCATTCACTTCCCTACAGAGAACTTCACGTGGAAATGTCTTTTTCAAAAGCAACCTGATTTCAGAGCCCCTCCCAAGTCACATTTTGACATGGCGGTAAGTTTTTGCTCCCCTACACTAGGAATTCAACATACCCTTTTTGGAAGACACAATTCAATCCATAACACCCATCCAAAGTATCTTTGCTTCAATCCCTCAACCCCAGTTAACTCTCCTCAGCTCCCACCCACAGCAGTTTTTAGCTTCTTAAAGTTATGGCTTGAATAGCACATATTTCCACTTCGGGACAAATATGAAAATATCTTTGCATAGTCATTATTAAAGGCCCTTGTTGGGTCTTTTACCTCAAACGAAGAAAGCATTTACCTCAAAGTTTGGACATCACCACTTCTTACAAGATGATCAGCTGGGTTTTGCAGGTTGAGTTTTTCCCTACTGCTTTCTAGCTTTCACTCAATCAGATTTCAAAAATCTCAAGGTATGCTTTTCTGCTTAGGTACTCTGCAGCAGTAGTATAAACTTATTTCCTAAGTCCAAATGATTAAACATTTGCGAATACAATGAAGTCAGTCAATGAGAATAATGAGGCTGTTTTGATGAACATAAAAATCTGAAATCTGGGTTTATGGAAGAAAAAGGCAATCTTATAACAGCCTCACCATGTAATTTATTTCAGTATTTGATTTAAGTTGCATAAAATGGAGAAAATCCGGATTCATTTCAGTAAAACTGATACCATTTACAGCTTAATAGCACAAGTTGCTATTTCAGAATAGTCTTCAATTAAACAGCTATGACCAGAGCTTTATTCTGAAAAATTGATCTTGTAGCACCAGTTAACCCGCTGGAGGTCGACAATGTGTTAAAATGTAGTATAAAACAAATGTGGATGTGCCGATGTAATTATATCAATGTTTAAACCATCTAATTTGGAAAACTGAATTTAGATTATTGACAGAGCCCCTGGAACACTTCTGTGGCACCCTGGGGTTCTCTGGAAGAACATAATTAGGAAATCTCTGACCTATGCAGTCAGGTCTAGGTTCATCTGCATTTACTTTCCCTCCAAACTCACTCTTCTTGGCTCCCCAAATGGACACCACTACCTTCACTGCACTGGACTGACTTCTCAGGGCTCCTGCCTTTCGTTTGTTTGTTTTTCTCCTGTATTTTGTTTAAGCTGCTCTCCTGCCTGCAATTTCAACTCTCTCCTGATTTTTGAATTTTTGAGTTCTTCCCTTTCTTCTGGGTCAAATCTAACTACCCACCCTCCACCTGCCATCCCTTGCTGGTGTCAGTCTCTGCTGGAAACTCCCACATACGGCATGGCTATAAAGACCTCCAGCCCACGAGGGCTGGCATGCCCTTGAGGGGTGTGGCATGCCCGCGAGGGGTGTGGGGTGTGTGCAAATGCAGGGAGGCTGCAGCATAAGGAGGGAGGCATCACTCCTTGTAGGATCACAGAGGGCCAGGACCCCATTCAGAAGTCTGTGACTCCTGCTGATTCCTGTGGCCTCCGAGCTTCAGGTGGCTGGCCACTTCTTGCTCACAGTTCATGAGTGGGGTCACAGTCTTCAGCTCTCCTTCCCTCTGTGAGCAGCAGACTCCTCAGTGCCAAGCCCAATGGTAGGTGCTCGGTGTTCCGGAAATGCCTATTGACTGGTGTTGTTCATCAACAGGATAAACTAGAAAGTAAGTGTGGACAGGGGCAGAGGAGAGGATGGCGTCAAGCAGAAAGCATGGGGAGAGGTTCCGAGAGGCTCTGCAGGAGAGAGGATTGAGCAGATGCTGTACCCTCTACAGAGTGGACAGCACAGAAACTCACACCCTGGCGCCCTGGGGCTCATCTGGTTGTATCTGTGGCCCTTGCTCCTGCGATGGTGCAGCCTTGTCAGGCAGTGCTCCTTCTCTTGCACGCCTTTGGGTTTGAAAGTCAGCTTTTGCACCTTCAGAGCCGGCCAGCCCGGTGTGAGTGGTATCTTAGTAGGTGGTTCACAAAAACCCTGATCTGTAGCCCTTGTCAATTTCTATGGGGCAAATCCTGCCACCAGGGTTAATTCAAGGCACCAAGTGACTTCACAGTGCAGGGAACTGCTCTCTCACGGGCATGGGCTGGCGGGAGCTTCAAGGAAGGCTCTATAATCAAACAGGACGTTCTGTCTCTAATTAATTTCCAGTGCAGTCAAAAATAGAATATACAAGAGCTTATTCACAGTACAAGACAGAGAGACAGCCTAATGCCTCTGTTCTTTAGAACTGTCTGTTTTGATGAGTAAATAATGACTGACTGGCTTACGGAGGAAACAGATCAAAACTAAGAACAAGATGGGATGCTTTGCAGGACTCTGTGAAGGTTCTGGCTCCTGGGTGTCTCATTACATTTGAATTCTAGAAGCAAAGCCCCTCTTAAAGTCCTATCTTATACAGACTAACCAGCAGATAGTGGAGTGTGTAAAAAGGCGTCCAATACTACCCTCAGATTCCAACCCAACAGACAGCAGGAAGGCCCATGAATGAGCACTGAGGTTCGAGCACCACTGCTCTGCAGAAAGACTTTGGGAGGCAAGGCAAGAACGTTCACTCAACAACCTACTATCCGCCGATCTCTGTCCTGGGAGCTGGGAAAGCAAAACAAATCAACCAGAAAGAATTAAGATTAAACGAGGTGTAGGTATATGAAGTTCTAGCTGACTCCCCTTGTTCTACTCACTCCCTACACACCCCTACTCCAGCCCTCACCCAGCCTACTCTTCCTGTAGGATGTTTCCTCCCTACATGAGGCCCCCAAGGGCCAGAAGTCTGGACTTGGTTAATGGGGCCCATGGCAGCCAAGCCCCAGCCCAGTAGCGGGAGCAGAGAGTGAGTTCTAGCCCTTTCCCCCCTCCATCCTCTTACTGCAGGAGTCAGAGTTCAGGACGCTCCTACTCCAGGTTCCTAGAAATTCTGGAAGATTTGCCTTTGGAAAGGGTAGGACTTCCTGGCATGCCCAGAAGGGGTGCGAGTGGGTGTGAGTAGGTGTGCAAGTGCAGGGAGGCTGCATTCATCAGAAAGGAAACTTCTTTGGGAAAGACACTGCACCCCACTTCCCCAGTTCCCACCTTTGATGAGTGCAGCCTCATTGTTTTCCCTTTATAAGGTCACCAGTTCCCACTCACAGGGTATAACTTAATGGGCTGAAGAGAATTCAAAGGGATTGGGGTCTCTTGGCTTTATATTAGTACCAAATGCATGAAAACTGCATGTCAGTAACAGTTGTTGCTTTGACTGATGAGCCAGCCTCCAAGAGCAATGATTAAAACTGACTTCCATGAGATATTTATTCTAACTTCCCTTTCAATCTCTGAGCTATGGTCTACTGCAAGTCTGAAATGCAGATGGTGGGCATTATTGTTCTGTATCCAGACACCCTCCTTTGAAAGATTTCCTGCCATGGAGGAAGAAACAATTCTCTGAAGTATCCACATTGAAAGCCCATCTGTTGGAGTCCTCCTCCGACAGGCACTGGGGGCACATGCCCTCCTAATTTGTCTCTGTCTTCACCATTGCACAGTTCCAAATCCATGAATGGGCTTCTTCACTTGCCTTCTGTAATTAATCTCTGTCTCTTTGGGGGGGGGAAAAACACACACACAAAACCCAGCCTGCAACAATGCAGTTTGTGTCTCTCGAGACAGCAGACACCACACCTATTAGAAGAGCAATCACCAAGATTTTCCCATCATGGACTCCCTCACTTTCCAAAACAAGATGGCAGGAGGAGCAGGCAAAGGAGCCTGTGGACTTAAACTGGGCCAGTGGGGTCCGTGAGCCATGGAGAGCAGCTGAATGCTCCTGAGTTAGCAGCTGAGTGCAGCGGGCAGGAAGCTGCTCTCATGCAATCAGGGACACAGTTCCCTCCTGCTGTGTAACGGGCCTCGTGGTCTCCCGCCCCCACCCTGGATCGGGAGTGAACATGGCCGCCTTGATAGTTTTTGGAAGACGCCATTTTCCTGAAGTGGGCTTTGTCTGTGAGCTATGCTAGCCTCTGGCAGCCTTCGTGGGGACAGGAGTAGCACGACCTTAGCCATTAGCTTTCTTGTTGTCAGTTTCTGCTCCCTCCTTTTCTGCAAGAGAATGTCATCTGTGATGGGGAGCAAGGGCATCAGGGGCAGAAAGGGCCCTGCTCCGGCTCTGGCTCATGGGTCATGTGTGTTGGCTGCCCCGAGGCTGGTGCTGCCCTCTGCTTTGGCAATGTTCTGAGTGCCCTCTCTCCGCCTGGAGAATCTGTTAAAGTAGAATGGATGGGGGTGGAAGGAGAAGAGACTTTTTCAGAGGCCCACACATCCAAGCTGCCTTTTGGAGGAGGTCAGAGTGGACTCTAGAGGACGTGGGCCCGAGGTGCCTGCTGCCTTGAGCACCGGTTGTCTTACCTCTGGCGACTTCTGTTCAGTCTTTTTCTGGAGACTCTTCTAGTACTCCCTCTGTAGGACAGCTTTCCGCAAATGGGGTGCACAAAAACTGCTCCGTGTTTAAACCAGAGTGCAAATAATGCATCGCTTGGACAGTCCCAAGCCCCGTTAGCACTTAGTCATGCTGGGGCTTTTGATTGACTTCCAGACACTGGTTCCATTTACTTCAGCCCCCTGCCCCCAGATGATTGCTCCAAGACAGCCATGCTAATTCCATTTTCCTTGCAGTTAGGAATAACTTTGGGGTAAATGTTTTCCAGTTTCTCAAATATTTCCATAGCCAAGATGTGCACCAGGGTCACCTGAGGGCTTATTAAGCCACAGACTTCTCAGCCACGCCCACACAGTTCCTGAATCTCTGCCACCTGGGCTGAGGACCAAGAATTTGTGTTTCTAAGAAGTTCCCAGGTAATGCTGGGCTTGTGGTCTGTGACCACAGGGAAGTGGCTTTCCTGCAGCTTGTTTTCCTTCCCTACCTTTTACTGTGGTTCCCCTCCCCTTGCCCCCAGCCTCCTGCTCCCCCAGTGTGGGGAACATTTCCTTAGCTTCCCTGAGGCTCCACATCCAGATTAGCTGCCTCTTCCCAGTGTCCCTAAAGCCCCCGCCCCCACGTCTGTGTGCACATTACCCGGTGATGGCCTGTTCCCTGTCATCTGCGCCCACCCCAGACTGTCAGATCCCTGGAACAAAGGCTCTGTCTGACTTGCTCCCCATTGTACTCTGGAGCCCAGCGCTTGTTGAAACATTCGCTGCACAAATGATGCTGAGTTGCTCAAAGTTTCGGTGGTCACAAAGCCTCACTGAGCTTCCCCTGAATTCTGTAAACGGAATAGTAATTATAATGTCGACATGTAGACATCTGGAATGGGACCAGAGTCTCCCGAGACCATCTCTTTCTTCTGGATATGAGACGTGGGTCAGACATACATGGGCTAAGAGTGGGTTTTGATTGTTTTCCATAATAAGCTCAAACACACCTCCTCTCCTTAGAATTTCTTCCCGCAACACCCATGGCGAGCCCTGGGACTGTGGTCCCTCCCGAGGAGCTGTTTCTCCCGTCCTCAGCCCTTCAGGGCCCCTTCTGTTTTGTGTCTGCGGCAGCTGCCAGGTCTCAAGATGAATGAGGCAGGTTCCGCCTGATGGATAGCTGCCCCCAACAAATTGGCGCATGATCTACAGAGATCTTCCTTAGGAAATGTGACAAACAGTGACAGATGAGGAAGGTGAGCTGTACTTCTGCTGCCAGGGATATGGGCTCCGAAGAAACTTTCCATGCAGATGAAAAATAGCCCACTGCAGAGATCCAAAGGGGGTAGACACCGAGTCCCAATGGTGAAATTAATGTCACTGTGCACCCGGATGGTTTTGTGCTTCTCAGAGATCACTTTCACTCAATTTTATAGGTGCCTTAGTTCCATTTTTCCCATGGTAGACTGAGGCTGGACGAGGTTAAATGTCAACTCCAAGGTCATAGGGTATACTGCAGCAAAGTCGGAGCCAAACCCCATGTCTAATACTCCATCCAGGGTTCCCTGCACCCACTGAGGGATGGCGGGTGGGAAAAAACAGTCATTTATTTTCCAACAAAGCAGGAAAGGAAAGGTTGGCTGGTAAGAATGTTTATGTTCATGCACTTTATTCTTGAGGCTGATTTATAGGAGGAAAAACATCTTGGGAAAGCATTTGGTTAGAGCTGAGAATTCAAAAAGAAGGTGTTTTTTGTCATTTCAGGTACTCTGCATGCCACATTACCCCAGGAGCCCCAGGTGGGGGCGTGTGCACGCGTCGCGTCTGCCACTGGCTTTGATGCAGCAAGCATGGGGCTTTATTCCACTTGTAAAGGGCCTCGCAGAAGCAGCTCAGCCCCTCTGAAGAAGCAGCTCAGCCCCTCTGCGGCGGCAGTACCACGCACATCGCTTTAGGGGACAGAACTGAGTTCATGTACCAGCCTCAGGCCAATTAAGCCTAAAACAAATTCTTAGGCTGTCAGGGCACCTATGACACTTGAAGTGCGTGGCCTCCGCAGTCAGCGTGAAGCTTGCTGGACCTGCCCCAGTAATTGGACGCCTCAGCCTCCATGGCTCCCTAATGGCCACTCGTGCAGGCTGTTTGTTTAGGAACATTTACAAGGCGAAAGCTCTAGAAAATGCAGTCCCTGAGCCATGAACCCATGAGCCAGCCCCCCCCCCCCCCGAGGCCATTTATTGGACACACATTCTGGATTTTTCTACAAGACAATGGGCCGAAGTTGGCAAGCAGAGATGAAAGGTCAAAGGAGCCAGAGTTATTAAGCAAGGTCTGAGAAGTCTCTGAGTATGCACAGGAGCCTCGAATCAGGTGTGTGCGAGGGGGAAGGGGGTATGGATTTTTTTAATCAAAAAACCACAAACTCAGCTTGGAAGAGGAAGCAATCATTCATAAAACCTACCCTTTGTAAAAGCATGACCTCTTGTCCCATTGGAGAAAGGTTCCAAATGGCTAATAGCTTCAGGGTGATTAACTTGGGCTAGATTAACTTTGTGTTGTAAATGGATCAAATCCATAGAGTTGAGAGGTTGCAAAATTGTTTGTCGCCACCAATCTATTTTCCTAAAGAGCAGAAATGGGAATTTAAAACAAGACGACTTTATCTACGCGATGCCTGTAGTGGCAGGAAGGCAGGGGCAGATTCTCTATGACCTGGGCAGACGGGTAAAGGAGGCGCCCTCGGTGGCTTTTGCAGGCTTTTATTAACCCTTCTGCACAAGTAGCAGTGGGATAACCAGGTGCATGTCAGGCAGGGGGGCCAGGGGACCAGGAGACTGGCAGGCCTGTGCATCTCTGCTACCACCACTGCCACCTCCACTGCCACTGGCATCCCTGTGATGCCATCCTTCTATGCCCAGTCTCTCAGCGCACTTACACAGGCCCACACCCTACTCCAGGTGCCGCCATCAGGTGCATGTGTAAGAAAACAGGTGTGGATCTTAGACACTAGTGGCAGGAGGGTGGAGAATCCTGACAATTTCCACTGACTCTACAATGCCATAGATGTTTTCTGAGCACTTCCTAAGTGTTGCTGAGGAATTAGCCTACACTTGGGAAGAAACTCCCAAGATTTGACCGTCTCAAGCAGGAGACACACACCAACCATCTCAGCTAAGTCTCCCATTGCCCAGATGTGCAAAATGAGTCCTGGATTGGGGACGGGACATGACTAAGGTGAACCTGCATTCACCCGAGGCACAGTGGGAATACAGATGTCTTAGCTCCACACCAGACTCTTTCCCCTACACTCTCTGGCCACTCACCACCATCAGGCAGATGATGACACCCACAAAGCTGGTTCCTGGTGATATGTAGGAACCACTCCAAGTGGGCAGATCTGGGAAAGCTTCTTGGCAGAGGTGGGATCTGAGCTGGCCCTTGACATGCGGGCAGGGGTAATAACAAGGCCGTTGTTACTACCAGCACCTGCCTGTCCAGCCCACGGGGCCCTCGCTCATGCCTGCCAGCACCTGGGCTGATAGGCAGCACTTCTGCCTTCTGCTCTGATTAGAGCTGCTGGCCAATCTTAATGTAAAATCACCTTCTGGAAATTGATGAGGAAAAGAAGAACCACTCAACTGGAAAATGTACAAAATATAAGACTAGACAGTTTATAGAACAGGAAATACAAATGGCTTGTACACCAATGAGCAGGTACTCAGTCTCGTGCATAAAAGAAGAAATTAAAATAATTCTACAGATGCCATGTCTCATTAAAAACACCAGCAGAACTCCAGAATCCTGATAGTAATTGGGGAACATATGGCAAAATGGTGCTACTCCTGTGTGGGGCCTATGGTCATGCCCATTTTTGAGAAGAGAAAATCCAGGGCCAGAGAGATCAGTTACTTGCCCAAGGATCTCTGACCATCTCAGCCCAGAGCCTGGGATCTTGGATCCCATCTACACAGCCAGGAAGGCACTGAGCAAGTTCTCAGTGATTCTGAGCAGATGAGATGGGTCAAGGAAGAGTCCTGGAGCCCTTGGTGGCTTTTTTAGGTTTTTATTGCTTCATTATGTCAGAGGCGACCAACTACATGGCAGGCAGGTGGGGCAGTGGGCCAGGAGGCTGGCAGGTCTCCTAGGCCCCTGGTGAATCTCACTCTCTCTCTCTTTCTCTCTCTCTGCTTCTCTGTCCTCTCTCCTTCTCTGCTCTCTCTCTCTCTCCTGCTGGTATCCTCGTGACGCCACCCTTATAGGCCCATGTCTCAGCCCAGGTGTGCCCACTTGCAAATGCCCACACCCTACTTGAGGTAGGCCACGTGCAGGACCACAGGTGTCCATTGTCAACACCAATGGTGGGATGGCAGAAAAGCCTGATCACTTTTCCATTTACCCTACACCATCTCTGCTATCACAGATAACCTACCACCATCCTGTGTTGAAAGGAATAATAATAATAAAAAACAATAGCTGCCAGTGCATGCAGGGGGCTGCTATTCTATCCACCAGTCTCAGTGCCAGCCACCAATACCTATCATTTCATGTAGTCCTTAGAATGAACGTGAGTATACTGCCTCACTGTACCAAGATGGAACTGAGGCTAAGGGAGGTTAAGAAAGGTGAGTGAGAGCAGAACTGAATAACTAGGGTCTCATTCCAAAGCTACCTGATCTTTTAACCAGTCTAACCAGTGCGTCCCAGGCCAAAGTGTTTCTGGTCTCTACATCTCCAGTTAGCCCCCAAGACAATGAGATTACAGACCTTTCTGGCCGGGATACCTGCATCCTCCCACCTGTGTCACTGTCTCACACCTAGTAAATCCCAGCCACAGGTAGGCATGCCCACTTCCTCCTACTTCTCACCTTTTCACCACCGCACTGTTACCTCCACTGTTGGAGGCGAGGTGGGAAGAGAGAGAAGGAAGAAACTGCATCAGCTGCTTGCCGTGACTTGGATGGTGGGAAGGCTGTGTTGAAGGGGTCGCCTCTCTGTGACTGTCACCTTCCCTGCATCCTCCTCATGGCAATAGGGAGTGGCCGAAGTAGAAGCCAGGTTGGGACTGGGCTTGGACACTTCACTGGCTGTCTTATCCACAGAACCCGGGCTCTGAGAAGCTCAAAAACAGACAAAGACCATTTCTTCTCTTTCTTTTCCTGTGGCCCATCCACTTCCGAAATTGCTTTGGACACACAAAGACTGAAAACAAGAAGGTGTTATCTCACTTCTCCCCCAGGATCGGGGTCTGGCAAAGCCGGAGCCGGAGCACAGGCCCGTGAGGGCACAAGGGAACTGGGGACAGAGTCAGCTTTAAGCAAATAAACGCAAGAAAAAGCCTGAGCTGAGTAAAAACTGCATTTGTTAGGAGAATTCATGGCAAAAGAAAAAAAAGTCTTCACAGGAATAAACATGATTTTTTATTAAAACTCAAAACTTGCCAAGTGTGCGGAGCCCGCTGTCTGATTATTGTCCATGGGGAATTTGAAAATCTGGGGGAAAATAATGCACCGAGGAAAAAGTGCTGGCTCAGGGAAAAGCCGTGTTGAAGCAGTGCAGAGCCCGGGAGGCCGGTCATTACCAATGCAGGAGATGGAAGGTGTCAGGGATCAGAATATCATTTGGGAAGCTCCAGGGGAAAAGCTGAGATGAGGGAAAGATGGTGTGGGAGCCCTCATCTGCATGCGCCTCTGCCCCTCCCTCCTCCAGCGCAGCTCAGCGGCTCAGCCCTGCACAGGGTGGTGGCCTAGATGGGCAGACAGATGTCCTAGGGGCCCACGGTGAGTCACTAGTTCTCCCCAAATCCAAGTTATTCTCTCACTTAGGGTCAGAATCCGTCCTCACCGCTCAGGGGCTCAAGAACCAGCCCCTATTTCCTGTCTATTAAGGTGCTTCACAAAAAGTCTTGGCCTGGCAGACATAAAGAGAAAACCTGTAGGGCCCTAGGCCAACATCCTGCACTCCAGAAATTCAGTGTCCTGGCCCGCCCTCCCTCCCTCTCTCCCTCTGTCCCTCTGTCCCTCTCTCCCTCTCTCCCTCTCTCCCTCCTTCCTTCCTTTGACTCCTTTAATAAAAGCAAGTTAACTGCTTTTATTCCTCCCCCAATTAAGCCTGAGGTATATCCTACACACAGAACTGCCAAGTGAAAAAATTTTACTAAACAGCCAACTAACCCAATGGGAAAGAATCAAACTTCAAACAAGACTCTCCCAAAGTACAACCAAAATCTCAGGCAGTAGGTGTAGTCACTGCAAACACGGCATCCCACCCAGTTTTTTTCCCATGTTGCCCTGTCTTTGTGTGTCTGGTGTCACTATCTGGTGGGGTAAGAACAGTGAAAGCTTCATTTTGTTACCTGCCACCCCAACTGTGGAGCCTGAACCCCAGGAATTGCCCTCTGCTGACTGCTGTAGGGGTTGTACAGATTCGCTCTCATCTCCACCGGAAGTGGAAAACCTACTGCACAGTCGTCACTGTGTGTGTGTGTGTGTGTGTGTGTGGAGTCCTCCCTCTCTCCCCAGTGTGTGTGTGCGCGTGTGTGTGCGTGTGGAGTCCTCCCTCTCTCCCCAGTGTGTGCATGTGTGTGTGTGTGGAGTCCTCCCTCTCTCCCCAGTGTGTGTGTGTGTGTGCGTGTGTGTGTGCGTGTGTGTGTGTGGAGTCCTCTCTCTCTGTGGCACCTATCAGATACTTAGTCATTAGCAGTAGCACCAAGCAGCTGGTGTTCAAACAGATGGAGAGTGAAAGGGATCACATTACAAAAGTATCTTCAAATCTTTGCTTGCAGATCATTAAATCTGGGATGATAAGGAGGTGTTCTAGAGAACTCCATTTAAGCCATAGTTAAATGAAGCAACGATCAGGTTTTTTCTAGCAAAACTAATCTGACACCCTTTGACAGCAACAAAACCTGACAGAGATGAAAGCTGTATCCTGTTGCTGGTTGGCTTTGTTTGATTTTGTCTGAGTGCCTCCAGGGCTTTGGGGTCCCCTCTATCACAATTCCCTGTCCCTTACTAGCCTTCCTGGGAGATGGGTCCCCTCCCCCAGGACCTGGGCATTAGCTCTTTTGCCCTGCGAGTCCAGTTTCTGAAAATTGTCTTCTAGAAGAGTCTTTCGAAAGCCCTTGAGCTGAGATGCACTCAGAAGTGCTTTAGACTAAGGTTTATAAATCCCTTTTCCCAGGGAGAAGGCATAACCCAAGGAGTGGGTCCAAAATTGTGTACTTTGGGACAGCGTGCTGTTTAGTTCTAACAAGCCTCCCTTCTCAGGAGACAGTTTCCAAGAGTAGTGACGAATCTGGTGCCCTCCACAAGACCCTCTCACGGGCTCTCTTCCCTTGCCTCTATGTTCGTTCCTCTTCAGCAGAAGAGACTCCGACAGAGGAAGAAAAGGTCTTCGCCACGACTTCTGGAGCAGTCTTAGAGCCTCCCTGCCAAGGGAGCCGAATGAGGCCGCTCACACAGGATGGGGAAGCGGGGAGCTACACAGCCTGGAGACGGAGCAAGGCTGGGCCCTTCCCTTGCAGAGACTGGGAGACCTGGAAGTCCCCCAGCTAGCACCCTGCCAACTCCCAGGGCGGCCGTTCCTGCCCCAGCTGAAAGCGAGTGAGCCAAGGACTCAAACTGAGGCTTGGAGTTTTCTGTAATTGCTCCAACAAGCCTTTCTGGGGCCTCTGCGAGCCGGACGGGCATGTCCAGGCATGTGGGAGCTCAGGGAGCACAGGGACCCTGTGTTGATGAAGAAGACCCCTGAAGTGCAGACACCCAAGGAGGGGCTGAGGAGGCAGGCCACGGGCTGACTAGTCTGGAGGCTCTGGAGAGAGAGGTGAATAATGGGTTGCTTTTTGCACTGGGTCCCAGAAAGGAGTCAAAATTCCAGGAAGGTGTGTAGAGAAAGGATGGGTTAAAGAGCCAGTTTGCTTTGTTGTTGTTATTTTTCTCCCTTGATCCCCTAAATTCTTCCTATAAGATACCATCCAGGGACGAGAGAGGGGTTGGGATTAAGGCAGAGACGGGAAGAGCACAAGGGACTATGGTGATGGGGCACGGGTGAATGGGTGGTGGGAATTCTATGGGGACCACACCCAGAAAATAAAGCAAGAAAAAAAGTAAGAAAAAAATAAATATTAAATAAATAAACAAATAAATAAATAAAAGCTAAAAAAAAAGTCAATTTGCAGGATAGCCACTCTGGGCATGCTGTGAGCTCATTAGCAGGTGCTCGTCCCACTGGTCTTTAATAACCCATCTCTGGGCACATCCTATGTGTGTGTTTAAAACCTGTTGTATGCCACACTTCATTGCTCTGCCAGTCTTTTCCATTCAGCAGAAACTACGTGCAGTCCTGCCAGTTTGCTGTCCTAGAACCCACTGTGTTCTAACAGGTGACAAGGGGCCCAGCAGACAAGGATGGTACAGGGGCCTTTCTTTACCCATCATGGCACCTTTACCCATGGTGCTTTGCACCATGCAGTCCCCCCCACCCCCGCCCCAGTCCTGAGCATGTGAGAAAGAAAGAGCCCTGGGGACTTTAAATAGCTGCAAAAGCTGTTTGCTATTTTGCAAGGGGGTTTCTTTCCTGGAGGATAAAGCACTAAAAATCAATGACAGGGGTGTTCGAAGGCTCAAGTTTCATCTTATCTCCAGAAGGACGCGCACATACACACGCACACACATGAGTCAGTTATTCCAGTCGTTTTCTATTAGATTTGGTTTAAGATGTCGCTCGCATTGGCAGTCAAGTGGTAGAGGCTATTTATTTGAAGGATCCTTGATAATCCATTTGTTTATTGATTTAGCTGAGCTGATGCCCGGAACCCTGTTTACTTGGGAGAAAAAAAAAACTCTTGTAGTTTGTGAAAGGGAAACTTTGGATGGGCTAAAAAGCATTTTGTTAACATAAAAAGAAAGTTATTGGGGTGGAATAACAAAATCAAGTGCTGTCTGAGCCTTCAGAAGAACCCAGAGAGTTGTGTGAAAGTAGTGGTCTACAAAGAGAGGGGAAGTTTTTTTACAAAACTCAGAAGTGGCTAGAAGTGACGCTAAGTGCCTGGAGGCGGAGGGGCTGAGGGAGCTGAGAAGACAGCGCCATGTTTTTCTTGTTTGGTGACTGCAGACCTGAATGTGTGTGAGGAACATGAAGAGGGAGGTGCAGACCTAGCCGTGAAGATGGCGGCATGAAGCGTTAGTCTGTGAAGGAGGAAAAGCATCAGAGTCTTCTCAAGAGTCAAGCATTTTAGACAAAGGCAGATTTTTGGTTGCCTGAAAAACTTCCAGGAAATGAATTACCCACGGATAAGTTCCTTTGAGCTGTGAACCAACATTTTTTGTTGTTGTTTTCTTTTACTTGACATAGTTTTTGTTTAACAACTGTTCCAGGGAAACAGTCAAATTCCAGACAGAACCAATCAAATCCCACTTGCAAACGGGAAAGATTATCTTTGGCTGACCACCTGATAGTCGAAATCGCTTTGTTCTAAACAGAAGATGATGTAGTGCACCCTAATCTTCATTTTATTTTATATTTTTTAGGGAGGTAAGGTGGCCGTCCAACACAGCTTATAATTCAGCGGTATGGGATCACACTTGTTCAGATGTCACCACACCACACCCACATGAAAGCACCCATGATCCTCTGCCACTGTCCACAGGGCCCCTTCCCCCCTTTCCCGCTCCCCCTCTGGTGGCCTCAGGTTTGCTGTCAGACTTTGTTTTTTTTTTTTTTTTTTTTTTTTGCTGTCAGACTTTGAAACTTAAGGGCTGTCTGGGAAGAAAACCATTACAAAGCGCTCTCTAATCTGGCTTTGTCTTCCACCACAGGCTATCCAGAGCATTATGGGCCAGACAGTGATAGTGGCTGCAGGTCAGGTGATGGGCCTTGCACAGGCAGGAAAGCCCAGCGGGCCAGGTGGCAGTGTCTCAGGTGGGATGCCTTCCTGTGCCTCCTGACTGGACCTGAGCTCCTCACGGCAGGCACCACTCTTCAAGCCACAAGCCGGGCCATGAAAGCTCCCTACGGAGGAGCCTCAAAGTTTGTCCTCAGCCCACCTCCTTTCCCACCCCGACAGCTCCCTTCCTGGTCCAAACCACCTGAGCATTCCAGGCTGCCTCCTTGGTCTTTTCAATATTTCCGTGTCCCCCCCACCATCACTTTCCGTCTTTGAGCCTGTTTTTAACACAGCAAACCAGAGTGGTTTTCTGAAAACAGCCTCCACAGCAATTAATGATGTGACTTTAAAACACACACACGACCAAAAGCCAGAACGCAATGTTACTGCAGCACACACAAGTGTTCACATATACACACACCTATGTTTCCCAGGGCACACGTAAGCAGATGTCATGTGACACTCTTTGGAAGGGCCCCAGCGTGTCTGCTAACAGCAGTATGACACATTTTGGTCCCCACACAATGACACAGCCCGGAGATGGCATCATCTACACCCACGGTACAGATGACTCTCACACACAACGTTGAGCAGAAGCCAGGCATGAAAGAGAACATAGCTCATCATCCACTGAGGTGAAACTTAAAATAGGCCAGACTAGACTGGCGGTGGAAGTAAAAAAATATTACCCTTGGGTGGCGGCAGAGGCGCAAGGGCAAGAGGCCAGGGGTGGGCTCAGGGGTGCTCTAAGGAGGTGAGCTCACTCTGAGAAACTTCACGGAGCTGTATTCCTCCAACTTCTGTGCTTTCTTCGGCGTCTGCGTGCATAAATACATACTACGCTTGAAGAAAGCATAAAAGCTTGGAGATAACTGCCAGCGAGGCAATGCCATGAAATGGTATTATCAAGTAAGATTCAAAAACAGCAAGTAATGATGATAATGAAAACTTCAGTAGTTGCTCACAGGCAACAAGCTATAGAATATTTGGGGCAGATTTTCAATTCCTTAGATCTGTGTATATGAAACAAGTACTTTTAAAATTAGAGCAGTTCGGGATGTTAAAGAAATTTGGTACTAATAGAACAGTTCTACACAGTTCTTTTCACTGTGCATATTGGCCTTTGTTCTCTACATCATATTTTTAATGGTGGTTTTTGTGACCATCTGTTCTATAAGATTTGGTGGAGAGTATAATAAGACCACTTTGTCGATGTCAAATACCAAATATCATGAACCCAGTGAGACAAGTTAGACTGTATTTCTGTCATCTTAAAAACCTCCCCAGGGGCCCACTCACTCAGAGTCAAACCTGGAGGCCACTCAGCTTTGCCTGATGTGGCTCATCTTACTCTCTTCACTTAATATTGGGTTTTCCTTGCATTGGCCTTCAGAAGGTCAGGTGCATGCTGCCTCAGGGCCTTTGCACTGGCACCCCTTCTTCCTGGAACACTTCAGATTTAGGCAAGCCTAACTTTCTTACATCCTTTGATTTGTGCTTAAATGCCACCTTCTCAGGGAATCTCTTCCTGATAACCACCTTCCCCATGCCCTCTGCTTTATTTTTCTCTATAGTTAATATTACTCCTACCATTATCACTAGTACATTATTACTACTAGATATTTATGACTACATAGTCATATGTATGCATATATTTGCATATTTATATTTAAATATTATATATTGTCTGTCTTCTTTTATTAGACTATAAGCTCCATGCATGAAATTTTTGTCTACTTTCTTCCTGTTACATCCTTAGAGCCCACAAAGGGCCTTGGCACATAGAAATGCAATGAACATGCCATGAACAAGCAGATGAGGGAATCAGCAGATGTACTGAACTCACTTTGAAATCCAATGTGGCATGAAGCAAACTACTAGTATTTACTGACATCTTGACCAGAACAGGATTGCAGACATTCCTTAAGGCCAACTTAATCAGATTGGGACTAAAGAAAGGCGGAAATGTGTATATCCCAGATTCCACTTTGGGTGCTCCATCTCAGTCTTCAGTCACTAATATTGGAATGTCCACCACGTGCCAGGCACCATGTTGGCCTTGATATCAGGTTAAGCAGGTGCTTTGCTGAATGACATTGACAGATGAGAACCATTATTGAAGCTTAAGTATTGATGGCATCATTACTCATGACATCATCAAAAGCATTGGAAGAGATGACTACCTCTTTATTTCTATCTAATTTTACAAAGAACTTTCAAAAGTTACATGACTTGCCCAATGTCACATGGTCAGGAAGTTACAGAACAGGGGTTTGAACCAGACTCCTAGCTGTGGCCTGCATGTGACTGTGTTTCTAGCCAAGTTCTATGAACTTTCAAGGAGCTTTGGGGGAGATGGATATATATACAGCTACTTGTTGAAGTGCATGTTCTAATCAAATTGGTCTTACAGACCAAAGAACAGAAGCACTGGTCTGGGGGTGTTGTTAGGGAATGCATTATGGGGACTTTTAGAAGGGACCTTGAAAGATCAGCATTATTTCCTCAGATAGTCTGGGGAAGGCAGAAGCAATGGGGGTGGGAGTGGGGAGTAAACCCCATGTGAAAACAACCAAAGAAGCTTCCCTGTCATCTCCTGCTGTGTGAGTAGCTCATCAAGACTTTCCCAGAGACCATGACATGGTCATGAAAAGACTTTGGTGCATAAAATGTACCCCTTAAATGTCAGCTTTCCCCCTTACGATGCCCAGGGTTCAGGATCCATAGACAGGACTTAGAAATGGACCTAGCTATGATGGAAACTAGCTGAAAAGCACTGACTCAAGAATGAAGTTATAGATGTTACCTTGTCAGGCACTACGGTCTGAATGTTTGTGTCATCCCCAAATTCATAATTTGAAATCCTAAATAACCCTAAAGGCACAGTATTAGAAGGTGGGGGGGGGTGCTTTGGTAGATGGTTAGGTATGCAGATGAAGCCCACATGAGAGCAGAGAGCTTGCTAGTTCCTGCTGTCACATGAGGTTTCAGCAAAACGTGGCAGCTTCGGAAGCAGGTTCTCACCAGACACTGAATCTGCCAGAACCACAATATTGGACTTTTCAGCTTCTATAACTAGTAATGAAACATGAATTTCTGCTGTTGATAAGTTTATCGACTGAGATTACAGTATTATGTTGCCGCAGCCCAAGTGGACTAAGACTTTTAGATTAAACCCCCTTTACTATAATTAGAGAAACCCAGTGTAAGTTGGAACTTGGAGTGGCCTCAGCTCTCCCCATGCTTCTCATCTTGCAGAGGAGGACATGAAAGGAGAGCTAATGGGTCCCTAATCCCACAGTGACTTGCTCAGCAGAAGTAACTGACCCATGATCACAGAGCAGCGACTGGCACCCTGAGGACTGTGCCAGGCCAAGTCCATGTGTGCATATGATGGCAACTGGGTAGGGGAGGTCCTTTGAGGAGATGATGAAATGCTTTTCAGCACCAAAACATTTCTCCAGCACCCTACCCCTACACCTACCCACGTGTGGATAGTGGCATTCAGTGACTCTTGGGTCACACATGATATTTTCATTTGCAAATAGTGCCCATTAGATTTCTGGGTCTGTTTGGAATCTGTAGTTCTACTAGGTCCTACAAAGCATCTCATTCTGGACCCATCTGCGGGCTTATGACCTGCTGTGTGACACCCATTATATCAGATTGCTCTGTCCTGCTACCCATTATTTACTGATTATGCCTCATTTGAAATGATTTTCTCTCCACCACCATCTACCAGACTTAATCTCAGCCTCTAGAGAGAAAGTTCCCCGGGGGGAGACATATCAGATGTCCCCAGGGGGCCTAATATTTTACCCACTCACCTACGCTGTTGTGAGTTATTCTATTAGCTTTTCCCGAAGGAGCTTTCTGAGGAGTGAGAAGAAGAGAGGCTTCTATCAGTGGGGGCTCAAATACCACCAAGCAGACTGGGTAGAGAAGGGGTAGAAAGACCCAGTGGAGTACAGATAGTCGAGGACAGAGGGTCTGAGGGGAGTCCCCTTGCAAGACAGGGAAAAGAGAAATTTTGTAAAAGGATAGAGATAAAGGTGGAGAGGGTGAAAGGCCCAAGGCTGTCCTCTCTGACAGACCTGGGTAAAGGCTGTGCTGGCTGGTGGCTCGCTCTTCAGGAATGACGATACCCTTCTAAGGTTTCTATGTCCTGGCTTGTGCAAATCTGACCACATCTCCATGCAGGTCTCAGGAGGGAGAGCAGAAGGCATGGCAAGAACCCCACCACTCGGCCTCCAGCCTTCCTGTGCAGGGAGGTGATGCCATTCACCTGGCTTTATTTTATCATCCTGGAAAGCAGATTGATTATCCATAAAATAGACCTTTCTCAGAGGTCTGTGGCATAGTTATCTCATAAACTCTGTCAGAGCAAAGAAGTCTTGCCATTCTCAACCTCCAAATACGTAAAACAAGGAGACAATAGTGGGCTCATTTTATTCATGAGAACTTCTTATACTATTAGACATTATACAGTGATAAAAAAATTAGTTTGTGCGTTGGACTTTGAACTGGTTCTTTGGGGAACTTTCTAAACTGTGGGCTAGTAAATACTGTCAACTGGACCCAAGACCACTTAATAATCATTGCCAAGTTCTTCCTAGTACTAACCAGGTACCTGGTGATATTCAAAATACCTTATGCATATTGACTCCCTTGCTTATCTATATAATGCTCTGAATAGATATGTTCTTGTCTCTACTTTGTGGATGAAGAAAATGAGGTACAAAGAAGTCAAATTACTTGTCCACAGTCAACTTAGGATGTGGGCCCAGGTTATCAGGATCCAGAACCCATGGAATAGCCACTATGTTAAGTGGCAAAGGGCAAGGGCCAGGTAAGCCAGGTTGGCAAGTCAGCATGGCGAGCACCTGTCACCTGGGGAGTATAAACAAGCCACCTGGAACCTCTCCTCTAGTCCAGAGAGAATGTCAGTAAAGGCATCACTGCCTTGGTCTCTTTCCTCCAGGGCTAGTCACAGGCTCTGCCTGTAGGTTGTTGGATTGACCAGCAGGACGGTCATGAGCTCAACATGGAGGCTACAGGGGTTGACTAGTAGGTTCTCCCCATGTCATAATGAGGCTGCAAAGGTTGACTATCAGTCTATTTTTTTTAATTTTTAATTTTTAATTAATTTATTTTTTTACATATTAGATTTTTTTATAGCAAAGATAAAAATCATATGTGTATTTTCACCAATTACAATTAAAGTTAGAAGCTTTACAATCATGTTACAAGTAGCACATCAATTTTCTCATTTTTTAAAGTCAAAAGCTTGTGAAATATTGTAGGTCTTCTCCCACATCTCCCCTACCCTCACCAGTCCTCCTTTTTTTTTTTATTAAAATATTTTAAAATTTACATATACTTGCCCTGAGCGGCTGCAGTTTGCAGAGATCGACAAGCAGGCCGGCCATGGGATTTGCCTGCAGGCAGCTGGAGTCAACCAGTATTACCATCCCAGACTTAGTCTGGAGGCTGCCGGGTTGACCAGCAGGCCAGCACCAGCCTAAGCCCACAGACAGCCTGGGTACGCCAGAGGCTAGCCCCTGGAAAAGCCAGCAGGTAACTAGAGTCGACCAGCAGGACTGCCCTGTGATAGTATGGAGATTACAGGGGTCGACAAGCAGGCTCACACTGGAAGCTGCAAACCTGGACACACAAGCCATTCATGGACTCAGCGGGCAGGTTGCTGGGTCGACCAGCAAGCCAGCCGTAGGCCCAGCCTGCAGCCTGCCAGGGTCGACCAGCAGGCTGGCCCCAGGAGCAGCCTGCAGCTGCTGGCATCAACCAACAAGACAGCCCTAGACTCAGTCTGTGGGCTGCCAGGTCTAACAGCAGAATAGCCACAGGCTCAGCCTGGAGGCTGCTGGGGTAGACCAACAGTCCAGCCCCGGGACTCACATTGGAGGCTGCCAGGGTTGACCAATAGCCCGGGCACAGGCTCAGTCTGGAGGCTGCAGGGGCAGACCAGAGTCCAACCCATGCTTACACTAGAGGCTGCCTGGGTCGACCATCATTCCAGCCCTGAGTGCCTGAAGTTTGAAGGGTTCAACTAGCAGGCCAGGCACAGGCTAAGCTTGGTGGCTACAGCAGTCGACAAGCAGGTTCTCCCGGGTCTCACACAGGAGGCTACAAAGTTTGACCAATAGGCCCATGCTGGGCTCAGCCTGGGGGCAGCTGAGAATTACTAGCAGGCTGGTCTAGGGCTCAGCCTGGGTGAGTGCGACTGAGGTTTGCCAGCAGGCTAGCTGGGGTATCAGCTCAGAGGCAGCTGGGTGGATCAGCTGGCACATGGTAGGCAGAACAATGGCCTGGATATTTATAGCCTAATCCCTGAAACCCATGCAATACCCATGGTATTGTATGTGACAACAGGGACTTTGAGTTAAGGTAAAAATTTTAAGGTGGGACGATTATCCTGGTGGGCCTTGGATAGAATTATGAATGTCTTCATAGGAGTAAAGGAGGAGTTTTCACTTCAGGAGAGAAGGAAATGTGAAACCAGAGGAGAGTCTGCAGCAATGCGGGGCTGCAAGCTGAGGGATGCTGGCACCACGGAAGCTGGAAGGGCCAGGAACAATTTAGAGCCTCCAGAGGGAACTGCACTGCCCACGACTTGATTTTTACCCCATTCAGACTTTCAGCCTCCAGAACTATAAAAAGTCCATTTCTTCTTCTTCCTTTTTTTTTTTTTTTTAAGCTACTGGTTTTGTGGTAATTTGTTACAACAGCCACAGAAAGCTAATATCTCACAGCCCCTGTTCCACAACTTTAAATACAACGGTGTTACCTTTCCATTATTTTATTATCATTTACAGATAGGATTACAGATTTAATTTTTAATCAAATACTGTTATAATTAGATTCTAATTGCATGGGTAGATTTGTAGTGGGAATTTAACAGGAAAATCATACATTGTAGAAATATGAAGGATGGTGTAATAAATATACATATAAAAAAAAGAAAACCACAATTCATTCATGGATGTAAAGAAAAAATTAGATCCTGGTTGGGTTAGGATAAGAGGTTAGAAACTAGGAAGCCTAAGAGGTAATTTCCTGCCTTTGCAGCTGTTGTTCTGGCTGCAGTCATCATCCTGCCCCAGGCAGTAGAAAGGGCCTGGGGTGAAGGGAAGGAGGGGGAAGGTAAGTGAGAGGGAGGGACAGAGAGAGGATGATTGCCTGAGATTAGCATCCACCCAACCCCTCCCACACAGCTTTCTTGATATCAGTAGCTCATTAAAAAACAAAAAAGAAGCAGCAGCAGCATAATTAGAAAACCAACTTTACTTATGCTTTCCAGATTCCATAGTGAACAGGGCACATTGCACTTTTCTCCACCAAAATTTCTCCCATTTGACAGGATAATAAAGACAGGGACAGGTGAAGAGAAGCAGCTCTGAGGAGACTAAACACGCTTCTGAAGTGAATAAATGGTGGTCATTAGCAGTGGTGAAAAGATGCAAGAAGGGTCTGGAAAAGACCCAGGTGGGGAGCATAGGAAGGTCTCATACAAAGCAGGGACTGAGGCTAGTGGGCAGAGGCCATAGCTCAGGCCTTGAGGGAGGCAGTACTCTGCAGACGGTGGGGCCTGACCTCCATCAGGGGAAGGAGCCAGTCCTGCGTTGGCACATTTGTGCTGAGAGAGGCTTTTAAAGACGCTCTTTGGACAGTGTTCATCTCAGGCCATTTGGATAGAGATGGATGAGGGTCTGAAGTGAGGCGGACTAATGTGAAGAATCATTGTTTTCACTGCTGGGAAGGAGGGGGAAGTAGCTGTCACAATCTTGCAAGCACAGCTTCTTCTCAGAAATGATCTCTCAGCCCTGAAGTCTGCTCTAAACGCTATGTACCCCTAATTGGTGCCTACAATGCATGGCCAACCCTCCACATTCATTCTACTGCTGGGGGATCATTGGCGCTCTGGAACAATCTTCACGCCAGTTCTATTGGGCACAGACCAAACTCAGGTGCTGACTCCTTTGTCTGGAAAGAGCCAACTTACCATTCAGTGTTCTGCTCCCCTCTCGGCTATGGCCGAGCCTGGTGGTGCAAATTTTCACAAATGGTAGAGACTCATATGTGAAGTTCATCAGGTAAATGTCTGTTTTTGTTTTTACTTTTGGAATTTGTCCTTGTAATTCCTTGCTGGTGCATCTCCTAAATGTAACAGGTTGGCAAAAAAAGCAGACCAGAATTCCTTGTCCCCAGAGGAAGACAACCCAGCTAAAACAGACCACACTGAATTCTGGATTTTTAGAGTCCTATGGCCCAAGTCTTAGCACAAGCAATAGGTTTGACAGAATGTTTAGCCAATAGGTTCCAATTCTTAGCCGTGAAAATTATCTACAACTAGGAGTATCTAGAAGAAGAGAAAATTGGAGAGAGTTGAAGCCTTTGTCCCTCTCCTTGACTAAGACCAAAGGGTAATGCAATCACCTGTGTGTACACATGAGCATATTGGGGGTTCTCAAGGTTTTGGCAGAAGCCTGTTGTGAAAGTCCAAGGCCAGTAAGGACCAGTTGCCTCAGCAGATACAAGGGGGATGGATAACGATCACAGAGGGTGTGGCCATCACCAGACGTGCCACCATAGAAATGGGGACAGTGATACAGAGGAATCAACACCTTGAGATGTGAGTGGGAAGTGGATGTGAGTTCCCATTAGCCAACAAAAGTGTAGACCTAATTTGAAGGGCTAAAATCATAGGAAACTCTAAGAGAAACCTTCAACTGGCTGAGTTTCTTTAATTTGCTTAAAGGTTGACCACAGTTGGATTAGAAGCTCAAGAGAAAAACAGGTTGAGTAACACACCTGAGTATGTGGCCCTTGAAGTATTTTACCCAATATGCCAATTTTACTCTGCCTACCATGAACTAAATATTTTAAATTAAATTCCGGGCTTTGTTTCCCAATTTCGAGAGCATTTTACCTGCTTCTCTACCCTACCCACCAGAGCTGATCTGAACAGACAATGGCTTCCCAAGGATAGACTAGCCCACTCATGACCTGACTGAATGTGGCTCACATAGAACTAAAGTGATTTGTGGTACAAGTTAGCAGCCATCCAAAGGGGACCACCATTGTTGAGTACTTGCTAAGGTGCTGTTGTACTAGGAACGTGATGAGTAGTACCTTCCTCTACTCAGTCCCTGCCCGTCACCTCTGCAGTGGCTGGTATTAGTCTCCCCTTACAGAGCAGAGCACAGACATGCGGCAACCTACTGAGGGTAATGAATTGCACTAGACACCTTTTCAAATAAATACATATGCTGAATCAAAGATCCACGGGACACCTAAGTGTTAGAACGCAGGAAATGCTAGCTTTGAACAAACTCTTGACCATCATTTTTCCTCTGTCTCAGTTTCCTCTTATGAAAAAAAAAAAAAAAAAAAAAAACCATAGAAGTGCACGGGCAGGTGTGGAGAGCTTATGAGGAGAGGGTGTGTAGGTGAGGGACACTGCCCTGGGTGCTGTGCATCTTTATGCCGTTGCTACGTGCTGAGTGGAAATGAGGTGCTCCTTCCTGACCTTGTAACAGTCTCAAGAATCCTTTCATTCCCTTCTTATGTCACAAACCAATTTCCTTCAACTGCAATGATACCTGAAGGGGTTAAATGCCACCTGAAATAATTAAGATTCTGACACCAGCATTGAACTGCTAAACCAGGTCAGTTTCACTCCTCTTTTATATGAGATCTAAAAGCCTTCCTTTTAGACCGAGCACATGTGTCTTTTGGCACACTCGCTGTGGTCTGGGTATGCCACATTTTCCAAACAGACTGAGGGTCCCTCAGCTCCACACACCCCAGCACTCAGCCACAGAATCAATTAATCCTGTGTGTAACTTAAGCTACTTTAAAGAAAATCCCAGACAAATGGACATAAATACTTATTTTTCTTTCTGAATTGTTTGGATTCCCCCACTGATGGCAGACTTAATTATGTAATATCTTAGCAGTACACAAACATCTGCAATTTTATCGCGAAGCATATTTGAAAAGCAGAGATTTCGGTATCCTCTGTGGTTTCAGGAACATGATGGATCTTATTGAGGTTAAGGGGTAGAGATAGAAAGAAGAAGGAGAAATAATTTATTCAGATGTTATGGCATTCAAAACATGTCAAACAACCAAACAATCAGGAGACAAACTGGGATATCTCATAATGCAGATGCTAAGGTGTATGCTGACTTTTAAGAAATCAATCTAAAGAGTCATGACTTCCTTTAGAGAGGTGGTCCCAGGATGCCTGTAGCACTAATTGGCCATAAAACTTTAACCCTAGATGGCTCCTAACTTGTTTGACAACTCTCTGCGACCGCCCTGTCCCCCGTTTTCTGAGTCAGCACACTCACTCCTGGAGGAGACTGCATCCTGTAGACCTGGAACTCCCCTCAAACTTAACACCTTCAAAGCTCAGGCTTATTAATACAGGGATAAGAACAAAACTTGTCATAGTTTTAGGATTTTCAGAGGATTAATCAGGCCCAGTAAAGAGCTATACAATTAATTTTTCGAGCTGTTTCTAGGTCGTACATCTGCGTGTCATGCAGAACCCCGCCAGCTAATTACCGAGTATTTGCATGTTTCTAAGCCATGCTTGATGGAGAAATATCGCTCATGTTGGCTCTGAATGGAGAATGATTCTTCTTCACTATAAATGTACAGTAATTGTGATATTTTCTTCTGGAAGTTGGCTGCCACAAATACTCCCAGTGCTCTTTTTAGGAGACTAGAGCACACGGACATTTCTGTCTCTGTCCACTAGCAGCTCTTTCTATAGAATCTTTTGATGCCCGAGGAACTTATGAATTCTCTACATCTTGTTTTATCTTCTGAGTAGAAAGGATGTGTTTCATAAAGTCCCTTTAGCGGCAGCGAAGTTTCAACACATAGCTGAAACAATGAAGTCACAATATGTTGTCCTTTGGGTAGAAATTAAGCTTCACTGAGAGATAAAATAAGGATTTAGTATGTTGGTGGTGAATAAAGAAGACTCGAAGTATGTGGCATTCAAAGGACCTCTGTTAAAAAAGATAAAGAAAATGCGAGAGAAGCCTTTTCTTCCCATATGCCAGCCCAGAGCGTAACCAAAGTAGTCCAAAATTACACAATGAAACCTTTGACCTTGTAAATGTCATTTCTAGGAAGATCTGTGTGCCATTTTAAGGACATGTATTTTTTTGTGCAGCTGAACTAACTGGATGGGTTCTAACACGGCCTTCTTCGTGCTGATTTCATAAAAATCTAATGCACAGTTACTCAAGTAAGAGCAATAATGTTGACACCAGGCAAGGATCAGAAGGCTCTGAATCAGGCCCTTTACAGTATAGATATCTGATACAGTCCCTCATTAGACAGATGAGGTAACGGAGGCTGAAAAAAAGGGGTAACCAGATCCTACAAATATGCTCTCACTGCAATGTGCTATGTGCCAATCCCATTACTTGGGATCTGTGTAAAGAAAAGATTCCAAGCCTACACAGTTTTACTTCTAGCAACACTAAAGGTCTGGTAAAGGATTTTAATAGCTCTCCTGGCTACCTGAAATGAGATTTGACCTGATATAAACCAAAACCATAAGCTGTATTTTATGTTCCAAGAGGTAAGAATCTGGGGGGAAACCAGTATGAGGCAGAACAGGTCAAGAGGGGGTTGCTCAGCAAAGGTGTGGAGAGGTAGAGAGGGGTGGAGCACCTTACTCTATCCAAATGGATGGATGAACGAGTCCCTCCAGGACCCTGACCATTGTTCTTATGACTTCTGCACTGGGCTTCGACGAACATTCCAACGCCAGTCTAGAGAGCTGTAAACCCCAGCCAAGTGGAATACTGACAACACAATCACATCAATATGTAACTTGTAATTGCAAAGTGTCTTGATTAGAGGGCTAGCACTCTGGGGACCTGATGATGGGATATGACACAATTAGGTCTGAAGCCAGCACATGAACACACACGATCATTGTGTGATTAACATGGCTGATTCACGGGCATCTGAAGTCTTGAGATGGTGTGGAGTTTGATAGAGTTAGAGCTTGTCTTTACATGGGAGAGAACCATGATAACTCCCAGAGTTTAGGTTGCTCCTTAGAAAAGGGAAATTCTCTTGCATTAAATGCATCTATCATTAAGAAGCAGGGTAAGGGAATGTGGATAGGGTTTCTGACGCCATTTGCCTGTCATTGAGAGCTGTGTGCTATTTAATCACCAGTCGACCTAGGGAAGCAGCATCATGTAGAAGAGTCTTTCTCACACCTGCCACCTGAACTTAGGCAGATGAATGCTCTAAACCTTACTTTTCCCATCTGGAAAGTATGGATTTTAATATTCTTCTCTTGTTGTAGGAGTATTCAACACCATGCATAATGCCCAGTGCATAATAAGTGCTAGTACTTGAGCTTTCAGAAGATACAGTTTAAAACAGTGTCATTTTCAAGCATTTGATTCCATGCCTGATGATTAATTTTTAAGGGCAATTAAATAGCCATTTATACCTTTACAGTATAAGAGAGCCTAGTTCCCTTGGTCCCCAAACTGCTTTATGATATGGGAGTCAGAGAAAGCCCACAGCAGTGAAAGAACTAAAGCAAATCACAATTGAACTTATCACACTGTGTGTGATAATTATACAGTTGAGAGATTCACTGGGCCAAATCATAGCCCAATGATGCAGCTGTGCCATATGCCAGGGCGAGCTGAACAAAGAGGTCAGCCTGCGTGGTGGGTGGACACTTACCCCAGATAGAGGCTCTGTGAAAGGACTTCCCTCTGAAGCTCTAGATAAGCAATTTTAGGACCATCACAAAGAAAAGTTCTAAGGAAAAAGAATTGTGTCCTTAAGTAGAGTTCCCCCAAACTAGTCTGTTGCATTATTTGGAATCTTTATTAAAATTAAAGAAGCCTGATAGAGCCCCAAATCATTCCTATTATTATCTGGGCTGGGAAATGTCATCCTGTTCTAGTTTCTTACAAGGCAGTTTGGTTTCTGGCATCACCCATCAACACAGGTGTACAAACTAGACCATTTTTGCATTCAAAAGTTTGTTTTCAAGTGTTTATAATTCCAGCAATGTCCTCCAGGGGATCTCCATGATTAAATTACAGGCACTCATGCCATCCCTCTGTCACCCCAACTTCACTACTTGGTCCCTGGCCAAAGTGGTCCAGAAATTCACCCAGAGGCCACTTCAAGACATGCAAAGTCTGCCTGCTTTCTGGTAGAGAACTTGTGAGCTGGAGTATATGAAGAACACAGCCATTGTCCTAGTTCTCAAAGTGAGGTCACCAGCCACAGCCTTAGTATCACCTGAGAACCTACTAGAAAAAGAGAATCAGAGAATCAGAAACTCTAGGAGCAGGCGCTGGCGACTTTTTTAATCAACTCCTGATAATGACCTGATAATCTCTGAAGACCACAAGTTAAAAAAAGTTCATCTTCCCACTTATTTCAATACAGGTTCCCCTCAATATCTGAAAGTAGAACATTACTTTTTGGTATGGACTTGTAGATTCTTGTTTTTGAGGGTCTGGGAATGCTCAAATCTGATAGTGTTGCCAGATCCACAATCACATGAAATAGGGGTCGTTTGATTTGGGATAGCAGGGAACACCTATCTAGTGAACAAGAAATATTTAACTAGTTAAATCTCTCAAGCATTTAAGGGAGGGAAAAAAATTCCACCATTTTCACATGATTGACATTCCTGAAAATTAGCCTTGATTTGACAATACTAGAATGAGTTGATCACAGCTGATTATTAGGGGGACATTCACTACTTTGATTGTTTATGTTCATAAGACATAGCCACAGAGAGAAGTCGTTTTTTTTTTTACACAAAATAGTGTAATCATACTGTAATGCCTCTAAAGCTGCAACTACTGTGTAGCTTCCTTGTGTCTCTGTGTACATAGTACAATTTCATTTAGCAGCTCAAATCATGCATAGCCACTCCATGACAATTTTAAGCCTATTTTTTAATGTTTCAAGAATGGATACTCTGGATGATATTATAAATGATGGATATATGTCATCGTACATTTATCCAGACCCACAAAATGGACATCAAGAATGAACACTAAACTTTGGACTTTGGGTGATTATACTATGTCAATGTAGGTTTAACCTTGGTAGCAAATTCTAGTGAGTGATATTTGCTAATGGGGGAGGCAGGAAATAAATAAGAAATTTCTTTACCTTCTTTTCAATATTGTGAACCTAAAGCTACTGTAAAACATAAAGTCTTAACAAGAAAAAGAAATTTCTCAATCTAATGCATATTTATACTCTATTTTTGCACAGGTATATGTAAATATACTGTTATATTACATGTTTTGCTATGTATATGTAAATATACTGTTAGAGTACATGTTCTACATTTATAAACTTATATATTAAGGGTATTAGGTGCATACATTTATATATGTCTCTCTATATATTTGCTATACACAGGGAAAATAAAGGTTGAATACAAATAGGCGTTAAAGGGAAGCACATTATACATACACACAAATATATAAAGAAAGATTGTGTTATACAATACAGTATACTCTGTTTAATAATTCTCTCATTGTTTCTTGAAACTCAAAAGAACACAGTTAAATGAAAAGGAATTGAAAGTGCATGATGGATGCATCCCTCATAGCATTTAAATCTCTGCTACTTGATTAAAAATTCCTAGTTCCTCTTCACTGAATTGTTTAGAGTTTTTGAGCAGCCTCTGCCCTGATTAAAACAAATTAGCATCAAAGATCCCCTGTTGAATGAGAAATCATTAATTGAGAAACATGCAATGCTCCTTAATTACCTTTAGAACAGTGAGAGAACAAATAATCTTAGGTTCCAGAGGGGCCTGGCTGCCCTGCATGGTGGACTCATTTCGTGTAGCTGCTGGAATAAAACTCAAGTTGCAAACACTGTTGGGGAATATCAATGCAAGCTTCAGTAAACACACTGTAGCTTGTTTATCTAAGAGAAAAATATCTAGATAATGACTAACAGGAAGAGAGGCAAATGTTTTAGTTTATTATTTTGTTGAGAGCTTTAAAAGTGTTTACATATGCCGATATCGATTGAGAAATAATGCGAGCTGTTCCCTTTCTGATACAGATTTTAATGCTTTGTGTAAAACACTTCATTTATGTAATTACCTGATACAATTTCAGATGCTTATATACAGATGAGTAACTATATCATCTAGCAATGGAACAGCAAGTGCCAGTGTTGAACTTCACAAAATGGCAGTTACAAATGGAGATTCAACCCATGATATGGCCCGGAAGTGATTCACCCTTTTATACCCATAGTTATGATGCTTCTGTAGGTCAGAGAGATGGGATGCCTCTCCTTCCCTTCAAAATCTAGCAAACACTGAATAATAACCCACGGGAATGTTATTAGGAAATCAAATTGTCATCCGGGTCAATCACCGGAGGATCGTACGCACTGCCATCTGGACAGCTTCCTGGTGACAGTGGCAAGGGAGTGAGGCTGAGGTTCTGAAAACTCTCTCTTCCTCACAAGCACAGTGGAAGAAAGGCAGGAAGCTGTGTTCTCATTTTTCTACATGGTGTAAATAAAGTATGGTAAGGCTTAGTCATCCAACTGAGGATAAAATTTTGGTTTTACTCTAGTTTTCCCAGTTCAATTTGACCACGGATCATGTATTCTTAACAACGTTTGAAAAAATTCACAGAATTAATTCATGACTTCTATTTCCTTGGATATTGTTGGTCCACTGTACAGTTTGCAAACTGGTCTATAAACACAAAGCACAAAATACCCAAATAATGCTAACATTTCTGATTGACACAGTATGGTTATGGCTCAATTTTACAAATTTGCATTTAATTTTTAGTGAAAGGAGTGACTTATTGTGAAATTAAATGTCATACCAAAAGTCATAGTATATTTGCTTATTTATATATTTTTGTGTAGAGCTGGGGTATAGGCCAGAGTGTGTATTTGGGGGGTGAGAGCATCAGAGATATCAGAGACACAGAGGGGAGCAGAACAGGCAGATCTACTGAAATACACTGCTGAGGGGAGCAGCAGGTGAGAGAGGAGAGGTGTGCTGCGCCATGTGGATCCCCTCCCTGGCTGGGGATCGAACTCATGCCATGGAGGCGGTAGTGCTGAAACTAAACCCCTAAGTCACCAGGGAGGCCCAGTCATAGTAGATTTCAAACTCTTTTGGTCTGCTGTATATAGTTCGGTCCACTGTACCCACCGTAGTGATAAACTTCACATTGCTATAATTTTTGCAAATAATGTAAATGACCTCTTAGAGTCTACTTTATAAGGGCAATATTAAGAACATCTACACAACTTGCAGAGTAAATTTGCAAAGAGAAAGAAGGGGAGAGAGAGAGAGATCATTAATTGTATTAATGAAATATGGAAGGGTATAAGCATGGTTATAATATTTTTAAACACTACAAAAGTTGTCCCTGCTTTTCCCCAAGAGGTTCTAAATGATGTGCTTTCTTTGGATGTCCATGTTAGGACAAAGAAAATAATTATTGATCCATGAATGTGGTTCTAAATGATGTGCTTTCTTTGGATGTCCATGTTAGGACAAAGAAAATAATTATTGATCCATGAATGTGCAAAACCTACCTGGTTCACATATACTATCAAAATAAGAACTATTAATAAAATGTCAACTACATAACCACTTTCTGGATATTGTTTAGCTAAGATACTGCCTTCTGAGAAACAAAATGATGTTATTTGGTAGTTTTCACTTACATAAAGGCCATTTCTTTTAACAGTCAGCATGACTGAATTTTTTCACTGAAGGGTCAAATTGGAGTGGTCACTTCAGAAATCAGCCAGGAGTGGACATTGGACACTCAGAATTCATTCCCTCCTCCAGCTAGATCATCTGCACATAAATGTTTGAGGAGACCATCATCTTTTATCCTCACTGGGCAAAGAGCTTCAAATGAACCTGGAGTTCTGACTCTCACTAGGGAATAGTCTTGATAAGTAGAATATCCTATTGGCCATTATCTATTTGTTTTGCAAGGTAATTCATTTTGGGTTGAAATCAAATTGTTTTAAGCTGAGTTGGTGTTTTTATTGGTGTCCTTCCAGCCAGCCTTCCCTTTTAAGTGCCACTGTATTTCAAACGAGCTGAACTAAAGGAAAAAATTACTGCTGCCAAAGTGCATGGTCACAGGGGAACGGAAATGTGCGAAACCTAATTTATGTTATTTATTTATTTGTAAAGCATTGATAGAGTTATGGGGGTGTGAGTCTGCCACAGGGGGAAAGGCGCTGACTCGTCAATGAAAGGTCAGGATAGATGGGTGGGATGGGAAAGTCAACACAATCTGTTAGTATTTGCTATAAAATTACTGTTTAAAGTTGAGGAAGGCAATGTTTAAAATATGTAACAGGCATTGTAAAAGTCCTGCAAAGCACAGCTCTGAATGACCAGGTAATGCATTTTGTTTCGACTGCAATTTAATTATCTGGGAACTTTGGCACATATATGGGCTTTAGTGTTAACGTGAACAACAACAACTACTACAAAAATCAAGAGGAAAATCGTTTAACTTACTGAATTTAGCCTTGAACCTTTCCACAGTAAAAGGAGAAAACATCTTCTTCCCATTTCAACAAGGAAAACCCCTCACCAAACCTGGGTGAAGTCAGCGATCATGTTTATCCCATTTTTACCTAGAAATGGTTTAGACAACTTACCCAATGAATTAAAAAAAAATTGGCATTTGAGTTCATATTAAAACTCAAGTGTATCCCCACCCATTTCCTGTTCTAAGCACTAAATTTTAAATACTTTGCAGCACCAGGGGCTATAGAGGCACAAAGTACTGTTACAAGAATGTGCTCACTAATACTACTTTTTGGGGTGGATTTTCTGAGGCAGGGTGTTGTATCTAACCATGCACACAGCCAGTTTACAGAAGCTTATGCACCAGCGGCTATCTTGCTGGAGGAAAATTTCACTTCTGCCAAAAATAAAATTGGTCAAACATTTTGATGGTGAGTGGAAGAGTGTTTCTGCAGCCATCTTTGAGGGAACTGATTTTAGAATAATTAGGATTACTCTGAAACCAGTTCTTAAACAGAAGAAAGCTATTCCTTAGCAAAGGGCAGCACCCTTGGGAGAGGCATGCAGTTTGCAAAAGCTCCTCCACAGTGATATTATAGTTTGACACTTGGCTTCCCAACATGCCACTCCTTGCTGTTTAAAGTCCAGTATAACCTCATCCGCTATGTTACATCAGGCACTATAAGGCTAAGCGCGTAGGGGATCACATCGGAATTTGGAGGGGGAGTTGCTTGTTTATCAGAAAGAGCTAACACTCAAAGCTGAACGGGGGTCTGCCCCGGCCTGGGCTGCTCACAGGTGGCTTCTAGAGCCCTCTTTAGGATGCAGAAAAATCAGTGTCGAGCTGAAATATTCAGATTTCCTGATAGCAACTGATCCACCATCAAAAAGCTGAAGAAACTGTGCTTTTTGTTGTAAGAGAAAGGGACCCCAGGATTTAACTCTGAGCTCTGCCTTCCGCACACACATCTTCATCAAGGCCCTGCCCACATCATCTTCCTCATTGCCAGTCAGGCCGGGCATGTTTCTAAGTGGGCCAATCCACTGATCAACTCCTGCATCTTTTTTGGCTGTGACCTCTCCAAGGTGTGCAGGACGGCTGCTTGGGGGCCACCATTCTTCAACTGAGAGCACAGGTAGGGCTGTCCTCTGTTGAGACCTCAGGTTAGGAGGGCCTACCTTTACCCTAAGCCCAGAGAGGTCACAGTGCTTGCGGGAGGAACAGAAGCTTCTGGGTCCTCTTCGGCTGTTCCTTAACATTAAACTGAGCCCACTAGAAACACTGACATAGGCTGTGACACAGAGAGCAAATGGGGACAACCCCCAGCTTGCCCCGAAACAAGCTGACTTCTTAGAATAGCCTCTGCTAGACCAAAGCCGCACCAGGCTCAGAAAGAAGACTGTTACTGCATGTGAGAGCAATTTATGTAAACATCCCAGACAGGATGGGCAGAGACCCTCAGTGATAGCTAGAATCTTGGTCACTGATATTCTTGGGGATTTTGTCTTGCATTCTCAGGAGTGTTCCAAGCTCCCAGCATGCCATTCAAAGAGGATGCATAGAAAAGTCCACTAATTTATTTTTATTCTGTGAAGCGAGGAAGTAAAAAATGTATTCTTAATGTGAAATTCAATAACACAAATTTTATCACTGAGTTTTAGATGGGGGAGGTTTTTTCCAGGTATTGAGGGCTTTTTCCACTCTGATATTAAAAGGTTAAAAAAAAAAAGTAACAGAACTGCATTTGGCAGTGGATGTTGAAAGACTCGATGTTTTTATTTCAGTAATTAAATCCTTGGTGAATAGCAGACTATCATAAAATGTTGGCTTTTTAAAGCGGGGTTGAAATTTTACACAATCTGTTTTAACACTGGTGCACACATCTGTATACATATATACTGATAAGGTTCTATTCTTCATTTAAAAAATTTGATGAAACTAGCACGTTCTATGTATACTCTGATGACAACACTGCCAAGACACTAACCAGATGGCTTGTGTTCCTTAGAAAACTATCCAAGCATTTTGAATTAGTGATAACCTTATTATTTGAAGACGTTCTTTTAACCATAGATAAAGGCAACTCTTTGACCCAGCGTGGTTTCCCAAATTTGCTAACTCCTAAGAATCACCAAGGTGCTTATGAAGCTCAGGAATGTCCCATCCAGGTGCTTCTGAATCCTCATCTCCAGAGGCGACTGTGGAACCTGCACTAGGCTGGTACGTCTGATGTTCAAGTAAGCTACAAACTCACCCGAGTAAAAGGGCAAATGGGTTTTGGAAGTTGAAGACTTTTAAATGTGAGTGGGTAGAATTAGTTCATTACATCGGTTTTAATTTTTAAAAACCTTTTATATAATACACTTTTCAAAGCTGAGTTTTAGGTTAAAGGAAAGAAGAGGAAGTGAGATTAACAACTAGATAGAAGGATTGAGCCCTACTTGCTTGATTTGAATGTAAAAGGGACAATACTAAGGTTCCTGATTAAATACAACAAAGCAGTAAAAAAAAAAAAAACACCAAAAATCAAAAAAAAAACCAAAAAACCAAAACCGTGAAATAAACTGTGTCTATTTTGAAAGAGCCACAGCCCCTACTGACCCAAATATATCAAAGCAGTTTTGTTTTTTGTTTTTTTTTAAGAAATCTCTATATCCTAGAAATATAGGAACTTTGTCAGGATTTTTATGAAATCGTCATTTGGAAAACCTACCTGGCTTTTACCTATGGCAAAAAAATGAGAAATGATAATGAGCTCATAGAACAACTAGTAACAAAAGTGAAGGCTGCGCTCGTTGTCATGGCTACAGGCCTCAAGGCCAGCTCATTCATTATCTTTCAGCCTCACGGCAGCTCTGCAAGGTGGTGTCCTGTCCTCACTGGTGGAAGGTCTGAGGCTTCGAGTGTTTCAAAGTTGCCCAGAAACAGTCTAAAGCTGGTTCCAAAGTCTCTCCCCTGGCCCACCCACCAGTCCACATGCTAAACAACACTGTGTAGGGCAAGGGCCATCACTTCTAACTGGAATCCAAAGAAGATGAGATATCAGGCCACACAGCAAGTGCCGATCACATGTTTAAACATCCTATTTCAAGTTTCCCTATTAAACATAATACTATGGTATATATATTTTTTCTATGTGTGTAGTAGAATAGATTTTCATTGAAAAGCAATTATGAGAATCCCAATCCTCTTAAAATTTATTAGGCCAACCTGTAACCATGTGCATCTCTTTCAACAAAAACTCTCTGGTCCAAATAGTGCCCCCAGGCTAATTTTTAAAAATTCCATTCTTTTTAACCAAAACTTTTCATACTTGGATGAATAGAAATCCTAAAGTCTAAAGATTGTTTCAAAGTCATTCTAAACTGAAATGTACAGAATTCCATTAAGATAAATTTTCAAGAGAATCAGTCATTTAAGTGTAACTTCGTGGAGAGCAGCTGCATATACTTGTGATTTGATTTAAAAAAAAAAAAAAAAAGGAAACATCCAAAGTTAAAGTGTTTGGGATGTGGGGGAAAGGAACATGACAGTTTGAAAGTGATTATCCCTAAGGTCTTTTCAATCCTCTTTACCTGAGGGTGAAGAGTTGTATTGCCAGTTAAAAGCTTTAATAAGTCAAGAAGACAGTGCATAATTATCATGGCGTTAGCTATATTTGGCCCAGAAAGGTAGCATATGACTTTAACTTAACATTGCCTTATATCCCATCATTCTCTAAAACACAGATTTTTAACTTGAAAGAACCTGATGGGATTTGAGGTGGATGGAGCCTGAGAATTCTTTCTCAGTTATACAGTTTGCTTAGCTTCTCTAAAAACGTAGCTGAGGTAGACTTTACAAATAATGCTACATGATTTGCATTTTTGTTATGTAAATGTTCTCTCCTGACAATTGGTAGAGAATTAAACAAATCGGGCAATCATTTTATTTTTAAATGATTATATTTTTATCATCACCAGTTTTGTCGTTTTATTTTTCCAGGAGAAAAATCAACATGTAAGGGGCCCAAAAAAGAACCTAATAAAATGACTTGATTGCTTTTAGTAGGTATTTACATACTTTGCTCATTTTTTTTTTTTTGAGAGAAAATATCAAAGGAGGGAAAAACAGCCAGCTCCACTATCCCAAAGAACCCACAGGCTATAGATAAAATTACTCTAAGAATTCGTCTTATTTTTAACGCATGGAAATAGCAAAATTATCATGCCAACAGAAGGAATATGTACTCTAATTCATAAGTGCCTAATTATCAAAACAATGACAGTCGCAATTAGATGCAACCTAGTAATCTTATATACGATGCAACTACATATTGTATGATCATTCCTGTTATATATTACATTCCATCCTCATCAAATTAAGCTGCCTATGTATAAGTGGCATCATGAAATTAACATTTATTATCACGATAGTGTTGGATCCCGCTACCGCACTACCGCAGCATGCAAGTAACTATGCGTTAGCTGTAAACAGTAAAGTGTCATCACCTTCCAGAAATCCAGAGAACATGGAAAGTACATATATAGTATTAAACATCAATTATATTTAAATGACTTTCATATTGAACAAAACTATATTGTATACAGCAGTTTGGGATAACTCGGTCACTGCTCCCTACACATATCCTTGTAGTGACCTTGAAATTAAGCAATTGAATTCCAAACAAGGCTTGTTACTGCTACTCAGCTCTAGTGAACTGCTGTTAACACAAGGACACGAGTGATTCCGTGTTTCAATGTGGAGGCTGTTTTCTATCCTTTTCCCTTTCTGCCCTGATTCAGATTTTTGAATTCAGATTTTTAATGTGGACAACAACTACGTTTATATTTAAACTGGAGACTTTCTTTGATGCCAATGTGTTCATATAAGAAACAAGAATGCTGGAGATACTTGCCAGCAATGCTCTTCTCTATTCCAAGAGAAGGAGTTGGCAGGAAGATACCTGGGTTATATAATAATTTGGGAGGTGGTATCTCTGAAACACTTCTCATAGCATTTGTAAAAGGTAGATACAACCTAGCAGCTTGCAAAGGGAGGTCGAAATAAGTCTATCTGTTCTTTTAAAAATGCAGATGGATCATTCGGGTCTGATCCAATGATTCCAAGGCAATTAAAAATTACCGTGTTGGAGAAGTTTGCACACTGTAAGTAACAATTTCAGTTCTTTGCAGCGTTGTGGTATCAGAGGCCGGTTTTTGGAAGGAAGGGGAAAACTGATGGCTGGACAGCCTTTTCCATGCTCCATCAGCTCTGATAATGAGTAAGGTAGTTGGCATGGGCGACAGGAAAGTCCTCTTCACTCAGAATTCTAATAAACCTCCTGGGAAGTTGCACCATCCATTCATCCAATGGGCTCATTTTGGCCTGCATTCCAGTTAGGTGGAAAATTGTCACACTCTCAAACGGAGTTTGGCCATGATACGGTCATGTGTGATATTGAAATACATCCTATTAAATCAAACTCTTGCTTTTACATTTACAGTGAGATAAAACAGCATTTAAAGTCATTGCAATTTGCTGCCTGTTCATATACAAGTGATTTAAGTTTATGTATGAGGCAAAAACTGTACAAGTCTATTCATTCAGGCATTATAAAATGTCTTTCTTTAAAGTCTTGGGATATAAACAGTTTGGTTTATATGAATTACATATTTTTCATCTGCATTAAGAAACAATATACATTTTTTTCCAGAGTATTTTAATGTTATCTATGATACGCCTAAGATAGTCGTCAAAACTGACATGATGGCCTCTGACGGTCAATCAATACTGTTACTTTTATAAAATTCACGAACATTCTTTGGCCACGTGGGTTGCTGCCCATTTGGAGGGAACTGTACTTGGGCCCTGGGACCACAGGAGACTTGTCTCCCTCAGAGCTGAGGCCACGAACCATCTTCGGGAAGCCATTTACAAAGGCAAGCACTCGGAATATCCTCAGACACAAGTTCCTTGACGTGTTGAGAGGTGGTGTTTTCGATTTCTCACTCCTGAGGCCTTGTCTTTACTATCTGAAGGCTTCTGTTGCGAAATATCTATTAGGGCACTGGCTATTGCAAGACCTGGAAGAAAAGAAAAGAGGCATTTAAATGCTTGTTGGACATTTCTTGGCTGCTGACGGAGGAGGCATAGTGCCCTGCATTGGATTGTTAGTACATTAGGTCGTGGAACACTTAGCTGTCCACTTAGCTGTTTTTCGGTAGTCAAGTAGCTTCTTCTTACTTAAAACGTTCCTAACCTGTTCATACGAACTTGACACATGAAGAAGAACAAAGGCTCAAAAAAAGTTCACTGACTGCGAGTCTGGATGTTCAAATCCAGGTGTGACAACTTCTCATACTCACTGGTGAAATCCCCCTTCCAGGCCTGAACACAAAGTTGCTCTGTATGGACAAGGAATTTTCAATGTTACTATTTGAAAAAAAACAAAACAAAACCCTCAATGAATTTAGACTAAAACAAGTTTAAATGAAGATTGACCCCGAAGTGCACATAATAACTTCTGACGTGTTGAACATAAATGTTTTAACCATTACTGCTGTGGAAAATAATTTTTTCGTTTTTCTTTAATTGAGGGAGCCGAGCCGTAGTATTTTCTAAAAGCATCTCAGAGCACACTTATGCTAAGAGTTCAGTTCAGGAGACCTTAAGTTTCCACAGATCTCCTGGCATACTTCTGTCATAATTTACAACCTTCTATTATTTCATTCTTGGCTCCATCTTATCCTGAGACAGCTAAGTATGACAGATAATATATGTCCCCTTTAAAGTGGACAGAAACTACTTGTGCAAATTTCAATGATCATGGCATCCAAATATGAAATCACATTATTCACTGAACTACTGCAGATGCTCTGAAAAATGATACTTTTCTATTACATGTGGCTGCAAATATTGTTTTCCTACAGAAGATAGAGCCCCAGCAGACAAGTAAACAGTCCGAGTTGCCAAAATAGGAAATTCTATGCTAATCTGAAAGTGTCACTGTATCTCTGTAGTTTGGGTTATGCAAAATCCAGAATTTAATGAAAGCAGTGTCTCTCATAGCACACCCTGGGCTTCCTGATGATTTGCAAGCTTGGAAACACATTAAGTTGAAAATAATAAATCACAAACCGCAATTTGGTTCTTCATTTACAAATAAAATTGCAAATCATGCTTATTTTTAATTTGAAGGTTTTTCAAATTTCAGTGAAAATGGGTCAGTCCACTGCATTTTCAGGTTGTGCATGAATGGGGTGTGTCTGCAGAAAGTCTTGCGTCCCTGGCTGGTGAAACTTGATTGTCCACAACTTATGCTCATTTGTAAAAGGTAGATACAACCTAGCAGCTATGCTCATGGAGAATGCTCAGAGGGCCACTTGCCCAGGCCTTTACCTCTGGGTGGCCAAATGCTGTTTTCATTCAGCTCTGAGCTTGCATCCTCCGCTAGGTCACACAGCTTGTGGCATGCCATGGGTTATTCCGCTCAGAAATCATTCATTTAATTACGAAAAGCAAAATGATTATAACTGCAGGTGTGTGCGCCTTAAGTGTCGACTTGTTGAGTGTAAGTTTTTATGACTACTTTTGTGTTCCTCCCTATTTCAATATAAGAACTTAAATAAAAAAGAAATCCAGAAATTGCTAGGTTCTTTTCAAACTACAAGAGGCCCCGGGCACAAAAGAGGACAAGATAGAGTCTCTGTCTTCAAATATACAGTATGGGGAGGACTCATTTAAAAACGGGAGCGAGAAATTCAAGTACTTTCTGTCACTGCCCTTCAGCATATTTTATTATGGTGGGGAATCAAATTTTCTTTTTTTTCCCCCTAGTTGAATTTTTTAAAACTAAATTTATTTCTGAGATAACATTGCATTGTAACATTTTCCAGGTGTCTATCACTGAAAAAAACCAACTAATAAAACCAGGAATTTTAACATCAAATTTTCTTAATTGATAGGAAGAGAAGGGGAGTGAGTGGCTGTTTTGAAAAGCCAGTATTATATTCTCTCCCCCCCGATGTAACACCCATCTGAACAGTTGGACAGACCAAAGGTGGGACTGTATATAAAACAGGGCTCTGCTCATGGGTGCCCAGAACACCAACCCTGTCTCTGTAATCACGAGCCCAGAAGCTGGCCTGCTAGGTCAGACCTGCAGGAAGTGAGACGCCAACTCTAGTGGCCACCCAGAAAGTCAAGGGATCGCCCCTGGCACGATGATGGGTTCCGGGCAGCTAGGCCCGTCCTGATAACTTGACGCCTCCCTCATCTTGTCCCTGCCGCCAACTCAGGACTAACTGGCAAAGGCCGGAGCCACAACCTCGATCACGTGGGAGGAGGCGCTGCTGAGGGTGCTGCCCTCAGCCTCCCGAGGGCACCTGCTGGTCCTCTTCCTCCACATGGCTGCTGGCTTTGCCTCTCTTATTACAGCAAGTTCTGGAAAATCAGTCTCCATTATTCTTATTTGGTTGGTCTTGGGTTATTCTCACACTGGCAATGAAGAGATAAAGGCGGTTGATGAAACCCACCAAAAAAGGCAACTTAGAAGTGAGGCCTCTGTGTTGCCCTTGGAGCTAAGGCCTTCTCCTGGTTTAGAGTTCCCTGGAACTTTTCTCAGGTGAGTGACTTTCTGGAGAAGACCGGGCCCGGTCCTGGAGGAGATGCTTCCTGCTTCCTCCCAGCAGGGGGCTGCGAGGTGGGCCTGTGGGTAGTGTTCCCTTGAAATGAGGTCACTCCAGAAGATCATTTTTCAAAATGCCACACAAATCATCTGATGAAATCCACTTACTGTGTTTTCGAGGCCTAGCACAGTTTCTTGTTATCAGAGCAATACAATTAACTGGGGGGACTATTCATTATTTCAGACTCGTGGTCTAAAAGAATTTCATTTACCATTGTCAAGAGGATGCCCAGAAGCTGCAGGTTGGCAGAATTTATATCAGAACAGGCCAGGAAATTCAATAAAAATGCTGGGATTTAAGTATTTATTCTAAGCTTTACCTGTTTTGCACTTTTTGTTCTTAAATACCAGACACTACGACATTTAGATGATTCAAATGTGAATTATCGACCTCAGAGGAAAGAGAACTGTCTTTTCTGCCTCCTGTTCCTTTCCCCATGGCCTCTGGGTGGCTGAGGTGATGCTTGCCGCGGGCTGATCAGGGTCCCAAGACAGGAACAGCTGTGAGGAGGCGCGGCCTGTGGGACCCAGCTTCCCTCCAGAACTCTGGCACTACTTAGTAGCCGCTGGGTTGGATGCCAACAATTACCACAGATGCTTTGTAAATAATTAGAAGATGCACCCAAATCAGACCTTTATCCATAACCTCAGACAAAAACCAATATTTTCAACTTAACATTTAAGAACTTCCTCGCTAAACATGCAGATATGCCCTAAAGAGAAAGCAATGTAAACCAACGGCTTACCTTTTTAAAATGGTAAATAGATCTTTTCAAACCACTAAATATGCAACAAAAACCACCCAGGAGAAGCATCTGGAATTTAGTTATCTTTAGTAAAACTCTAGATTTTTCTAATGGAAGTGAAATGGTAATAGTAGGCTCCAGCAGTAACAATCTAATCATAAAATTACTGATGTGTGTTTTTTTACAATTATGCAGAACAATTAATAAGTACAGTAATAAAATACTGCCCATCAAATGAAATTGCCTTGGAAAGAACATTCTCACTTTATATACAAACATAGCACTTCCATTTTACATTTGAACAAAGCCTCAGAAAAGTCATTCATTTTGAAATGCTCTCCTCCCAAGTCTGTGTAAAAGCAGGCACCACTATATATTTTAATTTTCCAGGAAAACAGCTTCATTAGGCGTGAAAGGTTAATTGCAGGTTTAAGTGGGGCTCAGGGAACGGTGCAGGGTCTGTGGTGAATAGCACAGTCTGCTTCGGGACGGCTTGAATGAGTGCTGTAAACTGTTTGCCCTGCTGAAATGTTTTAGTACCTCATTTACTATCTGTCTTCTTTTACGGCTTGTATTTGTAGTTCTTCTAAACCCTTAATGGCTACAGTTTTATTTCACTGTAATCAGATTTAAATGGAAATACCATGCTGGGATGTTTAAACGTTTTCCCTCTGATTGTATATAGCTACATACTACCATTCGGAGTCTTGGCTATCCTTCACATGGTTAAGAAAGTGACTTTGGGAAACTTTGATGTTGCATAGACTCCAGCTACTGTGCAGACTTAATTTAACATTCAGCGTGGCTACCCTGGCTGCTCTGCAAATAAGGCTGGATGCGTAATTAGAAAATATGCATTTCCATTTTAATTTGTCTGCTGGAAGGCCAGCACCACTGAAGTCATTATTAGGCAAAACTCCAAAGGTTACACTGTTGAACAAAAATTGAAATACTTCAAGTGCTGAAGACACTGGAATGACAAATGCACCAGTCCTATTTGTGTGACAGTTTAGAGAAATGTTTCCCGTCACCTACTAAACTCCAATGACAACGACAGATGCCAAGGTTTAAATATAAATGACAATTGTATTCTGGCTAGAAAATTTTGCTTGGCCTTTGATATATCATAATATTTGAAAGTTTCATTTAAAGAGACTGGTGCAGTTCCACAAAATGCAGCCCTACTCCAGACCATGGCTGTCACTTTCTAGAACATTCCTGACTGTCCTCTCCTTGGTCAAATGTTCTGAATTCTCATGACTGTAAATGCTTCAAGTTATTGAATGCCGAGTTCACAGTTCACAACAAGTAAAGCTTCCTTTAAGTCTCATCAGTTCTCATTTGAATTACATCTATGGAGATTTTACCTGGCTCATTTAAAACATTTTGGAGTTTTTAGACACAAACATTACAAAAATCAGCTTCACAGTTGCCTTCCCATGTTGGTAGAGGGTTTCCATTGAGAACCCCTTCTTTCTTAGTCAATGGGAAAATATTATCTGCTTTGAATTAAAAAAATCAGATTTAGAATAATATCTTAAGTCTTAATTCATCCTTCATTTAATTACTGTTCTTAAATAAATCAAAGTATCAGAGTTTTATGACAATAGAAATTTCATTTTTCACTGGCATGTCTAGTAGTAAAATGTCATTGGTTGCCTTAATTTAAATGGCATATTTGAAAGTATTTTATAAACCATTAATTATTATACATAATTACTAAGGTCAATATAAGAAAACAATCGGTTACTACAATTACTAATAACAACTCACAGTTAATTGATTCCAGAAAACACAAAAGTCCAGAAAATACCAATATCCTAAGGATTAAAAAGCTGTTTGAAGAGCAAATCACATCATTTATCTGTTGCTTCTTGTGTACCCATACTGTAGGTGCTGCTCTGGTTCCCAGGACTTAGCAGTGAATAAGCTAGAACAGACATCAAAGATCCTGTACCTGATGCAGCTTACATTATAGTGGATTAGGTCCATGTATTCTTTTAAGTTATTGCAAAGATTAAATGTAAATGGCTAAGTGCCTGACACACAGGTGCTCCAAAGTGTTAATCATTGTTATCATCGCCATCACCATCACGGGGAAGTATGAAGTCAAAGAAGAAGCAACAGCAGATAAAAAGCAAGATTTTGCCCTTTAGTAGATTTCACTCATTCATTCATTCATTCATGCAAAACCAGTTTGCCTACTGTGTGGATTACTAAATAAACAACAAAAGTTGCTAGAAAGATGAACTCAAAGACCCCCAGAACACCAATCTAGAACAACATGGTAGGGGGTGTATTGTATTCAGTCCTCAAATCAAAATGATTTTGATGCCTCAGATAGTAACTATGAGAATTGTTCATGAAGGTATAGATGATTTATATATGCTGCCTACTCATGGAGGAGTCTGAAAATAAATTGAAATGATAACAAACAGAAAATAACAACAATCAAGAGAGAAACACTGCTTATATTAAGTTGCTCTTATTATTAGAAATAGTACAAATAATTAACCTTTATCTTTTGGAGTTAGAACAATGCACTTGCATTCATAATCTAGGTTTTCCACAGGACTGTTCTCTTCAGGTGGGTCAGGAAGGTATTTTAATCTGTGCTTCTGTGGTGGCCAAAGGGAGGCACAGAGCAATGCAATGATGGCTCAGGCTCTCCCAGCGGGTGGGGTGGTGGGACCAGAACCCAGGGCTAAGCTCTGCACTCTGCTCACTTTTCAGCCATTAGAAGGAAAATGCTGCCTTGATACAAATGATAAGACATGATTCTGAGCTGAAAGAAAAAAAAAATGGTGGGGGGTGAAATCATTTATGATCAAGGGCATTAAGCAATGCTGAAGGCAACAGAAACAACAGCAAGGGAAGTGATCAGTTCTTTTGTTAATATTGGCTGACTGCTTACTACGGGCGGGTGTCGCCCTCAGCACTGTGCATGCATTGTTTTCTCCACTTGTGCAGACGGGAGTGGCTGGCAATGTGGGTACATTAGTAAACATGTATTGAGGGCATTTGCAGGCGGCCTTGCTGAAGTTGGTTGTTAGTCCCGGCAAAGATGCAGAGCTCCCAGATTTTCTAACAATTGCAATGAAAAAATTCTCTGAAGCAGGCACAAGACATGAGGACAGACAGATAGCCAGACAGCCGTGAGATAGCGGGAGAGTGGGGTCAAGGGCTCCCAGGCAATGTGGTCTCTGAGCTGAGGATTGAAATGAGATAAGGAACTAGCGCTGAAGCACTGGAAAATTGAACAATGCTGGCCTGAGGGGGGCGCTATGTTCCTGGTGGAGAAAACTAGAAATTCAATAGCTTGGAGAGAAAGGGTGTAGGAACTTCAGGACATTCATGAGGGGCAGAACACAGATGCAAAGAAAAGGATGGTAGGAGAAGAAAGAGGCAGGCAGAAGGAGGCCCATGGAGTGGTCTCAGTTGCCAAACTAGAAAATTGGCATATGTGTGTGTGTGTATTTTATTTTTTACTGAATCAAAGTCAGCTTTATTACTTTATTCAGTTTACACAGAATAGGATTAGTCTGCAAGCCAGAAACAAGCAAAACGAAACAAAACAAAACATGGGATGAGATTTTATGGGGTGGAATGATTCAACTTTTATTTCAAAGAGACAGGGCTAGTGGTAGCACGGAGGACAGCTGGAGTGGTGTGAGGCTACGATAACCAGATCAGAAAATAGCAACACAGAGAAAGAAAGGCGATGAATAGGACAGATACAGGAGAGTAATATGAGAGGTGAACAATAGGAAGGTATCTAGAACAAGTAGTGACTCTTGGTCTTCTGGCTTGGGTGCATACAAAGCTACTCCCTAGCAGACCGAGGAAGAGGAACAGCTAGGGTGTGTGGGAAAACAGTCATCTGTCTGCTTCCAGACTTACGGTGTGGTTGGATATACCGATGTGAAGCTCAGAAGTAGAATCTAACCCAGACATGTAAAGTTGGGGGTAATTCGCATGGATGGCATCGAAAGACTTTAATTGGATAGGGGCAATGCTAGCTGGCTTGCTGTTGCAATTGGGAAAGTGTAAAATCTCAGCGGTTGAACAAAATGGAGGTTTACTTCTCACTATACTAAATCCAAGGTGGGTGCTCCTTATTGGTATCAGGATGTGCATGTAGAAAAAGGGGAACAGTGGGATCTGTTCTGTGTAGTTTTTTAGGGGACAGGCTAGTGATGCTTCTCCCACCTTCAGCTGGGGTTTCTGGGGTCACCTTAGCAGTGGCATCTAGATGGCAGTAGGAGATGATCAGGTAGAGAAGGTACAGTCCCTTCTAGACCACTTTGGGGCAGAAAAATTCACAACACTCTTCTAGTGTCCTTAGCGAGTACTGCTTCTGGGTAACGAATCTCCATGGGGAGGGGGTGTGTGCAAATTTTGGAAGGGGAGCGAGAAGTCTCTCATTGGGGTAGAGGAAGCTGTGCTGGCAGAACGATGAGAGTACAAAGGAGAGAAGACCAAGGAGAGGACTGGTAGAGGAGGAGGGGAGCCCATGAGAAGGAACAAACACCCAGAGAAAAAAGCCAGGACTGAGATTGTCCACAGCTTCTAAGAAGTCAGTGGCTACTTAACAAGCTGTCAACCCTGCCAGTTCTGTTTGCAACACATAGCCCAAGGATTCCATGACAACTGTAGACCATCTGAGCTTGTGGCTTCCAAGCTTTTCTTGATTTGAAATTCAGAACGTTCCCTGAGAGATTTCTCTTGGAAGGCTGTCGGAGTAGGTGACTGCTCAGGTCACTTCTGACTCTATAAATTTATGTGTGCAGCTGCCTTTCTTGTAGCAGCCCATCAGAAGTCCCAGATAAGGCTGCTGTCCTTCTCTCTCCTCAAAGCTCCCCTTTCGGGCTCCTGTGAGGCAGCAGAGTGGGTGCCATATGCATCACCATGAAGTCAGGAGCCAGGCTGCATTCAAGAATTTCTCTCTGGAAATATGCATGTGGTTTTGCTAGTTAAGGACTTACAAAGGAATGAACATGTTTCGACCAGAGCGAGAACCAGACTGTTAATATTCGATATGGTTTGTACTTACTGTTAGGTGTGGTTTCTGAGATGCCACTAACACTGGCCAAGAAATTGGCTGTAAGTCTTATACGAGCAAAGTGAAGGGACTGAGCAGTGTCGAAGACCACATAATTTTGTCTTTGCAACTTTGTTGGCCCTCCGCAAAGACGCACCCTGAAGTAGTGACTAGGCTTTTATTCCTTCTCCTATCCCAGTGCTTGGTCTCAGACGGCAGGTCAATAAGTACTCTGACAATGAGAATGAAATGATGCGTATGGTGCTGTGTGCTGCTAAGGAAGTGAGTTCTGATTCGAAGTCTTGAGTATTGTTTTATCTTGAAGGTATTTAGAAATAAGGCCTAACCCCCTGGTTCTTCTTTAATTCTTGTACTTCATCTTGGAGGAATTACCCAGTGAAGCATAAGGCAGGATAGAGGTGTGAACACCACGTCACCAGGGTGGCTTGAATGAATCTATTCTCCAAGAAGGTGGCTCAGGGCAGACTTTCGTGTAGGTGCCAATGTCCTCTGTCCTCCCTAAGTGTTCATGTCTCTCCCTCAGGGCTGGACGTGGATGTGCCCAAAGAGGACTGAACATCTGGCTGAATATCTTGGGGAACATCATCTCTAATTAGGTTGTGATGTCCATGGCTGTGGGTACAATATTGATGAAAAGTTGAAACGACCACCATACTTGTATGGCATCGAAGCTTTAGGACACTCCACTCTCCCTGACTGTCTTTGGGAAATTTTTTAGTATTTTAAATCAACTTTGGAAGTATCACCATAAGTGTCCCTTGGTTCCTTTCCCAAAAGGAAAGTTTAGTTTATTTATTCATGTTCTGATCTCCTTCCCTCCCACCTGGCCGCCCCCCTCGCTCTTCCTGGAGATAGATGCAAAGTTAGAGCTAAAATGAATTATTTTTTCAAAACTTACATAGCTATTTATAAGAAACTAGATTAAAATTTAAATCAAGGTTAAACTGTGTTGAGTGGTGATGTGAATCATTGCTTTCCATAGCATTTCAGGTATGTGAGAGGACAAAGACAGATACAAAGACAGTAATATCACACGGCACAATATACTGCATTGAATATAAAAAGAAGTGACCCACTAAAAAATGAATGTCAGTGTTGTCCAAGGGTGATGTTTCTGCTCCCTAAGTTCACTGCAGTCAAATACTTTTGATTTCAGCATTATAAGTAATTGAAAATATACAACTATCTCTGCAAAGTCAAAATGTTATTTTAACAAACTCCAATGGCAAAGCAAATTCCCAGATCATAGCAAAATTGGGAGGCAAAAATAGGTAAAATGAAGCAAATCCTCACTTTTAGTTATTTAGATAAAATGGAAGAGAAAACTGCTGTACAGAATTATGATTTTTTCCATTAATATTGCTATAAATTGCTTAGACCTTACCAAAAGTTATTACAGATAGTTTAATGGCCAAAGGCATTTTAACAGAAACAGGCATGTCTATAGCCAAATTGATCCTGGATAAATCTCCTTTGTGGAGGGAAAAGGCAGTCTGGTCGGACAGTGTATTTCTCAAAACAGACTTCAAACTGTTCCTCTGGTATTTGCTAAGTGGTCTGGGCCCCCAGATACTACACATTCTCTCCAGTAATTCAAAACAGGGAGCTTTGGGAAGCAGTTTGTTTAAATGACCTCCTTTAATCTAACAGAGGGTAGTATAAAAGAAGCCTCATTCTCTGAAGCAATTTTGAGAATCTGACTGAGCATGTCCCATAAATGCTGTGACCCTTCTGAGCAAAGAAAGTGCCATTTCATCCCACTTTGCCTTTGGGAGCCATCAAAGTGGCCTTGGGGCTACTGTGAATTGAGAAGTGTCACCAAGAGTCAGGACTAGTGGGAACCTTTCACACTCTATAGGCAGGTAAATCATAGAGGGAGCAGACTTCAGAGTGATCTGGAACTTTCTGATGTTATATATCCAGGGGGATAAACACAGAGCTGCATTCAGACCAGGTGTCTCCCACACAAAGAGAATTCTCATGTGCTGGGCTCCACAGCCCTTGACTGCTGTGTCCAAAGTGATTTCCCCTGTGGGTTTCTAGAAGGGACAGCATGCTAAACATAGGTGTCTCCTAGAGTGGCAACAAAGTGGAATACAAGACGGATGGAGATGGAAATTCTTATTAGCACATACCATTACAGAGGCTCACTGAAGAGAGAATCAAAATGTTACTTGTGGGTGAGATGGGAGACTCTGCCCTCTTTATTAGGCATATTCACTTTGGTTGTTATCTGCTTTCTTGCAGTAAGTGCCTTGGCTGGCAGGAAGATGAAAAAAAAAAAAAACTTGCTTTCAGGTCAATAAAGGAAATCTCTTATGATCAATGGTTGATGAGAGCCGGTTCTTCTGAGCAGTAGGCTCTGGGCTACATTCTGTAAATTAGTCTTATTCTGAGGTCTGGGCAAGGGGCCAGTTCACCACCCAGCTGCTACTGCCTTTCAGCCCAATGGTCAATGAGTTCCAATAATTAGAGGACAAGTTTTTTTTTTTTTCTAAAGAAAAAAACTTAGATATTAGAGAGTAGAGCTCAGAAAGTCAAGTACAGTAGACATATAGAATGACATACCGGCTTTTAAAACTACATCTATTTCATCAGATTTAGTTTTATCTTCTTTTACTTCAAACTCTTATTTATTAAAGCTTGAGGGATTATAATTTTTATTTGCAAAGGTATTTTATGATTTTTCCCTAAAATAATAAAAAAGAGGCTCTGGAAAGGACAAACTATAAATAGTTTATCTATAATTGACTAAGTACATTGAGCCTCCCCTGTTCTTGGTAAAATAATACTTTTTAAAAGGCATTTTGACAAACTGGGACCATACTAATCAGAACAAAAGAGTTTCCTGTGAATAACTTCACATTTTAATTAATTATATTTCATCCCCATTTCATTTTCTAGAGTTGCGAATAGACAGCCAGCTATTTTTATTTCTTTGGTCAAGTACTAAGGAGAAATACTGATACTGAACCAATTAACATTACCAAAGGGCTACCTGTTATTTCTAGAGAACCAGAATAATCTGCAAGGATGGAAAGTCTGTGTACAAAAAACAAACCCTAATGCTCCCATCCAGATGTCCACCACCTACATCCTTACTCTTAGTTGCATACTAGAGCACTCTCTGAAGGAGAGTTTAGATCATGTTATCTGCAGAAAATGTTGAGTAAGCTGTTTGAGTGGAAATATAGATTTCTTCATATAAGAAAACAGGTAGTTTGGTATAACTACCTGTATGAGCAGAACTGACCAGCTGAAGCAAGGGCTAAAGCATATATATCCCAAACTTAACTCTAATTAAAATAAAACCCATACTTAAACTGGAGTTGACTGAACTGTTCGGATGGTGCCCAGTCAAGTTGCCCTTCATGGTGGGACTGAGTCACGGCTTCCAGTTTACAGCCCCCTCAGAAGCACTGTTACACTCCAATTGGAGGCCTGGCTGTTTAGATGTGGAATTAAACGTGGCAGAAGATCTTATGCGGAAAAGCCTAATAAATCTTCAGCATTATGGTGGGATGAAACAGGTTATTCAGAAAAATTTAACCAATTTGGCAAAAGACCTCACCAGATGTAGGAAATATGGCACAGGATGCCACATAAAGATACATTAAAATTAGGGAGCACTGGTAATAAAGTGTGAACTGGTGATCAAAAGTGCAGAGTCCAGATATATGAGGAAACAGTTCTTGAACTTTCTAAAATGACCAATACCTTAATATGCAAATTCTATAATACATCACATTCTATAAACAGGTATTAGAAACTATTCTATCAAAGTTCAAAAGGTGCTTCTTTCACGGGTTATTTAACGCTTTCTCAAACATTTATAGTGGATCGATTTGAAAATAAAGGTAAATTAAGAAGAAAAAAATTATATATAAAAGCCATCTGTTCATTTTTCCATCTTTAACATATTGACATGTGTTTTGTTCTAGTATTGCTCAAAATTAGCTTTGAGATAAAAGTTCATATTAATTATCCTGTAATGTAGTCTAATCACTGTTGACATTTTGAAAGAAGATGTTAAGGCAGCCAAGATAAAAAATAAAAAATGGGTGAAAAATATTACATATGTTCATCCCAGAAAGCGCACAGTGATCCTCCATGGCTTCATTTTTCTCTTAAAGTAAAAAGGAACCATAAGGATGATTAGCAACAGGGTGGCCTAATTGAACCCTCTCCCCTACTTCAAGCATGAGCTCCTTCTTATTTGGCACTTCTTTGGTTCTTAGGTGATGAGCCAAAAAGATTTTGGATGTATTTCAGATTTAATTTCATTGTTTTATTGATTTTATGACTTTTATTATGACATAAAAATGAGAGAATGTGTCAAAGATTTACACTTTCTATTTCTCTTTCTTGATTTGAATGATTAGTCCTAGAACTAAGGGAACATTAAATCTAATTAAGACTACCTTTGCAATTTAATGAACACTGAAAATGATTAAAAAGTTAGATACTTTTATTAGTGTACAAACATTCTTAAACCACAACATAAAATATCTGCAATCAAACATAGTATCAACAATGTTATTCTCTTAAAGAATTAAAGCATAAAGTTAGTCCCTCGGGCTTATATGCATTTAGTCAATAAAAAAATGAAATTTCTCCTTGTTGGAATGAGTGAAAATCAAGTGCAAGCTGCAATTGCAATACAAATGAAAAGGAAAATACTGATTTGGATTCTTTCTTGTTCTTCAGGATAAGTATTTTATAAAATGTAGTTATGTCAAAGAAAAATACAAGGATTCAGAGTTTGGAAATGCCTTTTTCCTTACAATTCCAGTGAATTGAAACAATCTTCAAAGCATGGGCGAATCGATCTCACAGGACATATTTCTAAGATTATTTTTATAATCCTATGCTACTAGTGCACACTCCACACACATAAACACATGCATATATGCACAAAGCATTTAGATTAAGTTCTAAGAACCACCAAGCAGCAAATTAGCCCATTAAATTTATGCTGATACTCTTTGTATTATCAATATGAACAGAGGTGAAATACTTCCTTATTTAAAAAAAAAAAAAACCAAAAAACAAACCTGTTACGCTTATGGCTTTGATAGGAATATTTAAATAAAGAAAAAGTAAAGCAGAGGTCATCCAATAGTGAACTGGGGCTCCCTAGGTTGGATATAATTTATCAATAAGCACTTCTCCCAGACATTTATTAGGGGACATTTTTGACTTTCATACAAGGTAATTAATACAGGCTTCACTATAGAAAATTACATTTTAATGACTTTCTGTTCAAGTTACATGAATTTTATGTAAGGGAAAACTTGGGGAATTCTAAGATTTTCTTTCTACCCAAGTTATTATAATTTGTATTTGAATATAGTTCCTTTCATTAACATTAAATCAGTTAGCTTTAATTTATGAAAAATCCCTGCTAAGTTTCCCCACAATAGTTTGCACAGCTTTAATTTGCATTCACAAAAAAACACAAATTAATTTACTACTTGGAAAGAATTTGACAAATGCATTAATCGCAAAGAAACCAAATTCAGTTTCTTTACTCTTTCTCACCAAGATAGATGTAAGATAAGAGACTACTGATTTAACATTCTTTAAGCAAAATGAGATGTAATGATAACAATGGAGGGATTCATAGAGCCGGAGAATTGCAGAGCTGGCAGGGTCTAAGAAACTTCCTGGTTTGACAAATAGGAAAAGAACAATTCAGTTTCCCAAAATGTCTATGGAACAGAGTGGTGAAGTGGGATTATTTTTATTTCTTGCACTTGAAACCACCACAGAAGTTAGGATTACTTAAGGACTAATTTGGCTTCTAAAAGACCTGGGTTCCTCCCGAACCACACTATTTCTTGTCCTCAAGGTTTTGCGAGAATAGTTTGAGCTCAGAGATGATGCTGAGTTGTAACAAGAAACAATGCAGAATTCAGATTTTTAAAAAATAGTAGAAAACAGCCCTAAAATTCTCCCTAATAGCTACGCTATGCCCTGATTCTTTTGATGAGTTGATCAACTACTGTCAAATTCATTCCTAAGTTTGTATCACTGAGAAAATGTTTGCATAAAGACACATGCAATACCGATTCGCCATATTGCAATTATTTCCCTAATTGTGCTATTTGCTTTTTCACATGGTGTTATTTTTTTCTCTCTGAGCATAAAACTTGTGCTTTTATATGTAGTTTAAGCTATAGCTCATCTTCCTGAGTCTTATATCATGAGAAAATCTTCTGTACTGAGTGGAAAGGCCTTCCCTTTAGACGTCACAAGATTCTAGTCTATTTCTTTAGGTTTAATTTAAACTTCGATTTAATTAAGAAAGTATAGAAGTTTCTGAAAGCAATGGTAATCACAATATTCTTAGCAAATGCTCAAACATTATTAATTACCTTGGAATTAAATGTAATTCTACTTCTCCATTACATACATATTATATATTTGTATATTACTGAATTATATGAATATGTTGATATAATAATCTAAATTCATTAGAGCCACTTCACTATCAGGAAAATTTCATTCCTTAAGTAAAGACTTTGAACAAGAAAATACTGTTAAGTGCAAAAGAACAAACTTAACAAAAAACAATCTAATGGGTGACCATTATGTTGAATCATGGAAATGATTCATATTGTCCCTTTACTGCGGGGTGAAAAAACACTAATATCTTAATGATAGGAAGAAAACAATTCATGTGTCCACTTGCTGTGCATGGTCTGTATTTTCCTTATGCTAAAAATTAGAATTATTTTTACTCCACTGGGCCCATTTCGGTGGAAATAAATTTAATTTCTTGTTCATTTAACTTACAACTTGCTTTACATGTTTTTTTAAATTAGTTAATTTTTAAAATCTGTTCCTATACTACCCCACATGTCAGCCTGGAGAAGTCAGTTCTGATGGGGGTGTTGAATGAGAGAGGTAGTCCTTACTGACTATTGACAAAGAATAGTGTCTGGTTACTTATTTAGATATATAAGAGGTGTTATGTTATTTTTTAAAAAAAAGATTTATGCATATAAGAACTGGGGTACAGGCCAGAGTTAAGGTGAGAGGATTCACCAGAGACAGAGGCGGGAGCGGAACAGGCAGATCGACTGAAACACACTGCTGAGGGGAGCAGCGGGCGAGGCAGGAGAGGTCTGCTGCGCCATGTGGGTCCCCTCCCTGACCAGGGATTGAACTCGTGCTGCTGTGCCATGGATGCTTCACAGTGTGGCACTCGACCCGCTGCGCCACTAGGGAGGCCCAAGGGGTATTATGTTCTTTTATTTTATAAAGTATGCTTAAATGTGGTGAGCTATGTATCTTAATAAAATTTTAAAGGCATTAAATTTTAGCTGATTCAGACAAACCACTCATCATTCTGTTTGTCAAAATGTACAAATCTCAGTATTTGGTATGGGAGGTTTCTCTAAAAGATAAGAATTTAAATAAAAACAGTTCCTCAAACTCAGTGGGGAGATGCCAAACTGCTTTTGTACAGCCAGGAAACGTTATCACTTGGGTAAGTCTTAATGTCCAAATATTCGGTGGGCACATGGGTGGGTGCAGAGGCGCCTCGGCCCCCCAGGCTGTGCCCTTCAGCTGCTCACACCGTCCACTGTTGGTGAGTCAGACTCTCTCAGGCAGAGGGGCTGACTGGTGTCTCCAAACACGGGAACTTTAGGTTAATCCTGAATTATGCACAATATTCAATTAATCTGTTTTTTATTTTACAATATTTGAAAATGGAAAGGGATCAAGAGGTTATTATATTTAGAATAATTCAACTCAAAAGAAGAAAATTCACTAATATTTTTCTAGCATCACCTTTTAGAAATTCAGTCACCCTGTGAAGCTGATGCCTGGCTACGGGTGGGAGGCCCCTGTGTGGCGCCCGTGACTCGATGGCCCACACCTGAGCCCTCCCCACAGACCCAACCCTGAGGCAGAGGTCAGCTGCTGGGAGAAGGTGACGGAGGAGCGAACGATCAAACTGTGACAGGCACACCGCCATCATGGAGGTGGGGTAGCAAAGGCGGCATCATCGGATGCTCTAACCTGAACATCACACCTCGTCCTTTCTTTACAAAATGCTGCTAGACGCAGATGGGGCTGGAAGGGACTGAGCTAAGTGGGAACAGTCAGAAGAAGAAAGACAAACACAGGATGGTGTCACTTGCATGTAGAATATGGAGGAATCAAACAAAGGGTCAGAGAAAGGCAAACATAAAGACTAATCCTCAAAAAATGACTACACAACAAGATTGGGGCATGGGTTGGGGAGAGAACGAAGTTGAGGGGAGCACAGTGGGCCGGGGTGGAGGATAGGACCTTGGTGCTTTGTGGTGAGTGCTATGGTAAGAACACCTGAAGGGGGAGCCTATAACCCTAAAATACAAACAACACTGTAAACTGACTGTACCTCAATTATTATTTTTAAAGTTGCTAATTTCTACAGTCTTTGTCTTTTAAGACATCTTAAATCACATATTAATACATAGGTAAACTTTTGACAAAAAACAAACTGAATAGGACCAGACCACCCTTTTCTCTTTTAGATGACTTGTAATTTTCTTTTCCATTTCCTTTTATCATTTATTCTTCCTCTGCTTCTTTTTAAACCAGCCCTGTTAGTTCCTAGCTTCCTTTACTTTAAAAAACAGGTGGTTTGATGGCTGTTATTTGAAATTCTTGATTAAATAATTGCATTATCTAAACCACTTTCAAGTCTTCGGGGACCTCCTTTTGTGGAACTACAAAAATGTCTATTAAAATTTCTTTAAAGCTCTCTTATTCTATGAGCAACTTATGCTGTCATATCATTATTTGATACTGTGGAACTCAGAGGAAATTTTAGATGGTTTTAATAACCATTTCTATTACTATGCTATTCTTAACTTCTCATTTTGGTTCACGAAGAATTTATATTTAAATATCTTCTACATATACATCAGTTACAGAAAGAAGTACTGATATGTTGATAACTCTTAACATCAATTTCTCTTCCAACTGTTATTTGCTATTTCAGTACTAGTGTGTAGGATCTATTGCATTAATATGACTTTTTAATGTATATTGACTAGAGGAGCTCCTTCTTCAATCAATGGCTCCACCTGAAATTATGGAGGTGATTTTTTTAATAAAAAGCACAATGAAAATAAATCCAGATTTTAGTTAGCAATGTAAGGCTACTTTAAAAGACAGCTTAAATCCATCTCATACCCTTTGGGGCTGGCTGATCTGCTCTTTCTACGCTTTCCCCTTAGAGATCTTTAGCAAAGAAGTCTCATGCTAGGTCTGGCAAGCTGGGTTGTGTCCTCTTAAACTCTGGGTCTCTGCAAGCATGGGCCACCACATTACTCCCAGCAGGGCAAAGCTGAGAGTCAAAGGATTACGCTCTTATTATTTTATATATAGTGCCTTATTATTACCCTCTCTACCCATAACTTGGCTTTTGCCATTTCTTTCGAGATGCTTAAATAAATGTGGCTTTCGTTGGTCCATGTTCCATGAATGGCAGTGATGAGGACTGAGCTGAGGATAGAACACACTTCAGCACAACTCCATGTGTGTGCTTGAGTCAGAAGGAGCTTCTGCCCACACCGTGTGCTGAGGCACAATCAGGAGATGGCGTGCACCAGATGTACCGGGGCTCACATTTGCGGCCAGACCGTCTTCTTTTCATGGAGAGGCGGGTCACACTGTCTTTTATTGTAGCTTTTATGTAAAATTTTGCACAGCACAGATGACGGTTGTTCCATGCATCAGAAATATAGATGAAATGTCACCCCACATTGAAGTAAGATGGAGATCTATTCGCCAGCTTGCGGTTTTAATGTGTTACTTTCAAGTGCACAGCAGACTCTTGAGCTAAATGCTACCTTATGTCCCAGCGAGCTTCTCTGGCATGATTTTTAAGCACGACTTTTGTGAGTTTCAGAAGCGACCTGGCATCCTGCTGAGCTCACCTGGGAGGAGGAAGCACGCCGATGTGGTCACTACAGAACCCGTCCACACACGTGCTCTCCCCCCATGGCAGGTGCTGTCATTCCACACCGCGGTAGGCCAGATGGTCTCCAGAACACCCTAAACCTAGTCTTCCGAAAATCTGCAAGGTAGTGACATGACATTTTACAGATGAGGTCTCTTAACCCCGAAGGAGGTGGAATATTACTAACACACAGCAAATGGCAGAAACAGGATTCGATCCAGGTCTGTCACTCTCCTGCCCCCGAGCTTATGGCAAACGACTTAGAAGAAAGCTTTCAACACACACACCGTCTCCTGCTCTGAAAACACACTCTGTAGTGCTTCTTATCATCTGAGGAGAACCTCACAGAACATAGAAGATATCTGCACAAATAATTTTCACTAAAGCAATACAGTGCTCTAACAATTAAGGGAAGGGGAAACCACTGGGGAAAGACTTAAAAATACACACACATGTATTTCAACATGTAATGCTTGTATGTGGCTGTCTTTCAAGTAGTCAGATGGTTTCACCTATTTGTAGAACCCCCAAGAATCCCTCAGTTTGAAACAAATGTGGTCTGATCTGAGTGTCTTATAATCGGCTCAATAAATGAGGAGTGGTGTCAGCACTGAAGTGGTTCTGAACTATTCTAGAAAGGGTCTAAGTGAAAAAGAAGTACAACTTGGCAACTTACACAGTGGTTCTGTGTCTGGAAAATTCTGTATATATTAAAATCATTGAAAATTTAGTTAATAAAGCTCAAGGAAATGAGCAATTACAACCAAAAACAAACAAACAAACAAACAAAAAACTCAACAAGATCAAAAGGTCAAAGATAAACCAAAGGGATCATGGGGAGGGGGAGGGAGGGGGAAGCAGAGATGGGAATGAGGCAGAAAGAGCACAAGGGACTGAGGTGATGGCGCACGGGTGAAATGGTGGTGGGAGCTCCCTGGGGACTACAAATGATGTCAAATACAATTTAATAAATCTAACTTAAAAAAAAGAAAATTTAGTTCAATAAAAACAGAAGTCTTATGTTTGGGGAAATCTAGACTCTTTTTGCCCTTGTTTTCGCCCCCGTGAACAAAGGGCAGGGCACTCCAGACTGGAATGGGGGCAGGCGAGCACTGGTGTGCACTGCCTCGTGTCCCACAGGGATCTGGACCCCTGCACTGTGCCACCAGCTGTCTTTACAGGGGCCCCACCGTGGATACCCAGAGTGTCCTGCATGTTTCTGAAAAAATGTCGGGGGGCAGCATCATCCCATCGAGGATCATGGTTGTGAATGTTTTCTTCAGGCTAAGACAGGAAGAACAGCCATGGCTGACTGAGGCGTAGTCTTCCCAGCCCGTGGAAAAAAATGAGGAATCCTCACCTAATTTCTTGTGTGACATTTTTGACTTCAGGATAGCACATTACTTTATTGTATTCATTACCATGGATATAAACAAATTGCTGAACATAGCAAGGACTTAGTAATCTCATGGCTTCTGTGAGTTAAAGTTTGGGAGAAGCTTGGCCGAGCAGCTTAGCTTAGCAGAAGCTCTCTCGAGGTTGTACCTGAGATGTCAGGCTTTAGTTTTAGTCATCAGAAGGCTTGACTGGGACCTTCGGGTCCCCTTGGAGCTCATGCTGGTGACAACCACTCCATGGGCCTCACTGTGGGGAGCAATCTCACCAGAGCACAGCTGGCTCTTCACAGAGCACGTGATCCAAGAGCACATGCATTGTGATTCCTAAATGTTTTCACTTTTTAATGACAGACTTAGCAGGAAATAATTAGACATGTGGAAAGCTTCCCATACGCCTTCTGTACCTATCACTGGAGAGCTGGGAGTTGAGCTCATAATGGGTAGAGCTGTATTAGACAACATTCTCCATCCTGCTGCACGTCCTCCAGGCTGAGTGAGCCCATCATTTCTTATCAAGTGTGTTCTATGTAGCATTTCAGCCAGCTTTTCAATTTAGCTAACTCGCAGGTTCTATTTTACTATTTACTTGTGTTTCCAAATAGAATGTGAAAAAGTCAATCCACAGACACAACTGTTGACCCCTTATTTTATGAAGCGCTGTGGGCAAAGCCTCAGGGAGTGCTGAGTGCCTACTGGAAAGGGGGCTGGGTGGGAGTCTTCCTCCCAGTGGGTCATCTCTGTGGAGAGCTACTGCCGATTTAGGGCCCATCCTGGTGGCCACTCACACTCAAGTTCTTATGTTTGTTAATTATCTGGAAATATTTTATACATTCCGAAAGTAAAAGAAATCACAAACCCCCCTTGCTGGGGAAAGGCAGAAAACACTTAACGAATGTCTATTTTCCGACTGTCCATTCCTCAAGTCTAACATGTTGCATCTCCAGCAGGCACAGACCTCAGTCAATGGTACACCTGTGACCAGTGCTTGGAGCCTGCACCACGGAATCCCACCCCTGCTGGTATCACTGCCTATTGCTATTGTGTCAGGTTCTTATCATCCCCTCTTACCACCCTCAAATCTCTAGCCCGAATCTGTGACACTTCCCTAACAAGGACACATCTCTAACGCTTCTATGGCAGGAATACTCACTGGTCATTTTTCAAAAACTACTTCCTAAAATTTATCAACAAAATTGCCTTAAAATTATTTAACCTTTTCCTGAGAATTTCTTTTTGCCCTACATTCCATAAAATATGTAGCTAATACTACTTGCTGTTGTACATGACCATTTAGAATTCAAGAAGACCCTAGAAAATAGATTTCTCTAAGTTGGATTACATCTCACTCAGATCTAGAAATTCCTTATCTTATAATAGGGTGAGAAACAGATCCCCCTCCTCTTGGGAGGTAGGCAGTTTATCTCATTTTAATTTACGTGTCATAAAATGTAACAAGTTCAAGTGCACAGTTTAATGAATTTTGACAAATGCAAATACTCATATCACCACTATGCTAAACAAGATACAGAGCATCTTCATATTTGGACATATTATTAACTATTTTAATAGTTATTAGATATAGGGTTTTATGTCAGGAAGTCCATCAATCAAAGGACACGTCTTTGTCATCATCATCATCATCACAGCAGTGGTTTTTGTTACCCCGCTTAGTTTGCTGTTCCTTGTCGACAGGAGACTTCCAGATGAATGGGCACTGAGCAGACCCGAAATACTAATAATCAGGCACAACAGAAAATTTTCATTCAGTCATTACTGTGGACAAGGTATGGCAATCACTACTACAATATTTGCCAAGTGATTTCTCAGGGCCTTTGTTTCTTATGAAGTAACATTTGAGCAACACAAACAAGAGTTTTCCCTTTAAAATACTAATCATAAATATTTAATGCCACACATAAAACTACTGCATATTGAGTGGGGGTGGAGGTGGGATGGTGGGGGGAAGGGAGCTTTGCCAAATTCTATCACACCTAGCACACGTAATCATCCTCAAAGTTTCCATCTTACAGAGGAAGAAGCTTAAGATCTTGTATCTTCTTGTTCTTAAATTTTTTTAATATTAAATTTATTTTTTATATATTTTATTTATGCATACAAGAGCTGGGGTACAGGCCAGAGGTGTGTGGGGGTGTAGGGCGGGGCAGGTGAGAGATTTACCCGAGACAGAGTGGGGAGCAGAACAGGCAGAATGACTGAAGTACACTGCTGAGGGAAGCAGTGGCCGAGGCGGGAGAGGTCTGCTGCACCATGTGGGTCCCCTCCCTGTCCAGGGACTGAACTTGAGCTGCAGTGGCTTTGGAGGCTCCACTATGCGGCGTTTAACCCTTCGTGCCACCAGGGAGGCCCAGCCTCGTACCTTCTAAACTCAAGGCCAACAGACGCCATCCCAGCATCCCCTTGCCCTCCCTGCACACAACTGCTCCTATGGTGTCCCACACGCAGGTGGCCTCACAGTCCACAGGGCGTATATGACAGCCCCCCTCACTGGTATTGCCAAAGTGGAAGATTTTGAACTTGACTTTTGGGCCACACTCAGAGACCATTACTGATGTACTGCACATTATAAATACCCAGACCAAGGGAAAAGGTGGGGTGTTGGAGCATGAAGCAAAGGTTTCTCACAGTGTGAGAGAAATAACCTCTGGGGCAGCGAAGCTCCCAGCAAAGGGACGATGCTGAGCTCTCAGGGCTGCAGCCTGTCCGGGCTGAGAAGCCCCTTGAGAAGACACAGTGTGGAGGAGGGGTGGGGCGCCTGGCAGCCATACCATCTGGATTCTCCTCCACTGAGTTTTCAAATAACTGCTGCAAATTCGAATGCATGTGGAATTACAAAGGAAATCAGCAGAAAAGGAGGATCTGCTTTACAGAGTCATACCAGGCACACATAGTCTATGAGGTGAGGGAGAACGGAAATCACAAGGCTGTGCTCTCCATCCATGCCAGTTCAGTTGTTCTAAATGTTCTATTTACAACAGGTTCCCTCTGTCCCAGGCTGACGCATGAGCAATGGTTTGAGACGATTTCAAACCCAACGTCTCCGAGGGCCAAGGGTGTGTCGACTTAACTCGCTGTGTGGAACACCGGTCAGAGCCCAATAGGCATTCTAGGAATTTATAATGTTATTTGGGCTCGGTAATTATGATTAGGCTAGAGCTTAAATCTGAAATAATTCAGCAGTAAAATCAAGACAGAAATGTGAGGTCATTGCCTCCTAGCAGTCACATCAAATTACTGGTGCATGAGTATGACACTGAGGTTTCAGGGAAGAAGACTGCCCTTTAAAATGGCCCATTCACACTGGAAAGCCTCTGGACAAATGAGTGAGAAGGAGCTGACTTACTAATGGGCCTGCAAACACTTTAAAACTGTGCTTTAAATGATGCTGTGCTTTGAACAGATAATTGGCCCAATTCTTCCTTTTCTGTGTGTCTGTAACTCCATTGAAATCAATGAGAATTGCATATTCAAAAGGAGGCAAGAACAAAGTTGCAGGTTGAATTAATAGGATAAAGGACTGCAGATCTCTTAAAGCTTGTGCAATTAAATTGTGGCCTCACACAATTCTCTGGGGTCACTGGCAATTTGCTGGCCTAGGAAAGCCAGCTGACACCGTTTTCAGAGGTGTCACAATTTATAGAATGCATTTTCTTAGACATTGACACGTGATCCTTCTTAACTCAAAATCTACCTGCTCACTCTAATCTCTTCAGAACCTGCTGCCTTGAAGCCTGGGCTTTCATTCCCATACCCTTGTCATCAGCAAAGATCATTAATCAATTCACAAAAATCTCCACTTATGAATCATGCAAACTAAGCACATGTGAATATCATATTTTTCTATGAAAGTACTTGTCTATACAGCATTTATATGCATGCTAGTTTACTGGTGTATTTCCCCAGCTAGAACGAGATTTCCAGCTGGCAAGAAGTCTGTCTTATCAACACTGACTAGTCCTCATTGTTAAATATTTTTTAATCATTAAAATACAAGTATATTTGATTAATCAGAAAGTCATAAGACTATTTGCTTTTAAACACTGAAAAATGTAAAATACAATGTCTGCATTTTAACATTTCTCTACTGAACCAAAAGAAGATATTTACAAATCACGTCCTGTATTATGTATGTTCGTGTGTGTGCATGTCTGTGTGTCTGCCAGTTTCTCTACATGTTTTCCAGTGAATTCTCACAACAGGGGGGTGGGGTGTAGTATATTCACACTATGTCACAAATACAGAAAGAGAGGCTCAGATAAATTAAAAATCTTTCCAAGGACACAAAATTAGGAGAGGCAGAGTTGAGGGCGGAAACCATTTCTGACTCCCAAGTTCATACTTAATCTCCCTTAACATCTGAAAAATAAGGAAATGCATTTGTAAATGGAAAAGGTTTCAAGTAGTCAGAAAGGGTGACGGATGAACACAGGGCCATGGTGTGGGAAGACCAGTGCAGAGATCAGCTGCGGGACAGGCCCGGGGTCGCTGCCCAGCAGAAATGCACGACCAGAAAGGCAATGCTGTGGGCCTCCCGCGCTGGTGGCTGGGTCATCGACTGGGACAGATGTGGCACTGAAGTGCTTCCATCTGTTTTGACTCATTGGTGGCCAATTACTGACCCTCAAATCTATCTGGTCACACTGCCTCAGAATGCCCCCATTTTCACGTTTTAGGGCCCACGGCGGATGCCTCCCTCTCCAACCATGTGCTTCCCGGCATTTCCGTTTCCTGGGCAAACGCCTTCTCCCGACCTCTAAGTGCTTTCAAATGCTAACCACATTCCCAGTGTTCGCTTATGCTGGAAGCCTACGCTAGAGTAGAGGCCCACAGTTTAGGGTGGCACAGTCTGGGGGTACCCACAAGCAGTGTAGACCCCCAAAAGGTTCCCCCATATACTTTCATTTTGGTTATGCTTTCCGGGAACATTTTCTGGGCTCGGGAGGTTGTCTGCTCTTGACCGCCCCTGCTGGGAGCGCTGGGCAGGCACAGTGGCTGTTCCGACCCTGGACGCTGAAAGCTAAGAGTAGGAGCAAATACTAACACCTGCCATTTATGGTGGGCTGTGCCAGGTGGCGCCCAGCTAAGCCCTTCCTTCACCTGCATGATTCCACTTCATCCTCCTACCTCTGTCATGAGGTGAGGGTGCTGTCCCCCTTTTACAGTTGATGCAGTCATGGCTTTGGAGCCACTGAAACTTGACTCCAAAGCTCAACTTGCAACAGGCTTGTGATAAAGCTGGGAACTGAACTGGGTATGCAGAGCCTGGTTCTGGCGACCTTGACCTCAGCCAATACCACTAGGTTCTGAGTGAGGTGGGGGTTCGCTGGGGAGCTGGTTGTAGGGGTAGAGAAATCAGGTCTTACCACCCTCCCACCACTGTGATGATGGACACCTGCGGTGCTGCGAGCATTCCAAGGTGGGCATGCGCAAGGGAGCGCATCTGTGTTTGACACGGGCATAAATGGGCGGTGTCATGGGGATGCCAGGACCAACAGGACTGACAGTACTGACGAGCAGCAGCAGTAGAAAGCAGCTGAGAGGGTGAGATGCGCCAGGGGCTGGGAGGCCTGCCAGCCTCCCTGCCCCCCGGCACCCATACCTGCCACGTACCTGGCCACCTCTACTAATAAAAGCATGAAAAACCACCAAGGGCTCCAAGACTCCCTTTCCTTGACCCGTCTGCCCAGAACCATCCCGAACCTACAGTGTGCCACCTTCCTGCCACTACACTGATGCAGGTGGGATCAGAGGGCTCAGGGGTGTTTGTGGAAGGCATTGCATAATCAAGCAACCTGGGTGATGTTTACGATACTAAGGACAGTTGGGGAGACGAATGTTCTCTGTGTGAGAACATTCAGGAATTGAGAATTAGGAATTGGTTAAAACACTAGCGCAAACATATATTGCATTTTAGTTTATAAAGTACTTTCACAGCTTATTACTCATCTCACTAATGAACGTCCCCGCAGTGCCTACATTTGCGCTAATGGCAGTAAGACCACATGTTCTATCACTATTCCCACCATATGAAGAGCGACTACATTCTTCCGAAATTTTAGGTAAGAGAATTCTGACATCTGACTGACATTTCTCCATGTGACTAAACAGTTTTTGCATTATTAAGAAATGAGCTACATAGTACTTCATGTAAGATCTTCTTACTGTGATTTATCCCAGTTTCCTATATCCTATTGTTAAAAAATCTTGCCCACTGCTCTCCTCAGCAGAGTATTTGAGTAGATCAACCCATTCTGCTCCCCATTGTCTCCGGTGAATCCACTCAACTCCCACACCTCTAGCCTATACTCAAGTTCTTGTATGCATAGTAAAAATAAATCCTAAAAAAATCTATTTTATGGACCACTAATTAGACTATAGGCTTTTCATATTTTTATTAGTTATTATTCTCTCAAGTCTTCTTTGTGCATTTTATTCTCTTTATTTCAGAATGTTAGGTTTTCCTTAATTTTATGAACTTCCCCTGTAATAAAAGATCAATGTTTACTATATTGGCTGAGAATATCTCCCTAAGTTCCTGCCCACCCCCTCCCTGCTTTAGCTGCTGTTTGATGTCTTAATTATGAGTGAAGACTGCTGGGACAGGAATGCCACCATTTCCTGGGGTCCTTCCAACCTTGCCACTCGAGTGAATGGGAAGCTGTTTAAGTCAGAAGCATATGAAATCATTTGATGGTCTATGGTTCGCACATGGTGTGGTGCTAAGAAAAGAGTGTGTGAAGGAAGCACACCATACAGACCTGTGAAGGTACACACATGTAGGAAATGAATCCCAAATGATGCTTTCCAGGCTTCAAGCTTTCCAGGTGAGCATGAACAGTTGCTGAAATAACAGGCAGCTCACTAAGGGCTAAGGGGAAGAAAGGCGAGATGGTGTGTGGGGAAAACGAGGCAGTAGTTCCTCGAGGGGAGAAAGCACAGGCCAGCTATGAGAGAGCTCCACGCTGCAGTGAACACCTGCACCTCTCCACCACCTGCGAAGGGCTTCCTGGAGGGGCAGTGGGGGGATGGCCACACCCAGGCTGCCACCCACTGGCTCTGGTACTTTGGACAAGTCAACTGCCCTTGTTGGATGCAATTTCACCATCAGTAAAATGTATCCTATGATGCTGTGAGATCCAGTGAGACAATGAATATGAAGACAGTTTGTAAACTCTAAAGCAAAAAGGAAATAAAAACCGATTGTTATGCAAGTTTTGCTGAACTTAATATCTTAAAGGAAAATTTCACTGTTGACAGGATGAGAAGCTATGAATTGTCTCAAATGACTACTGTGGATTCTATTCATTCCCCTTCCCTCTCTTGCCTCCTGCCCCAGGGTACATATTTAAATGTCCCTAAAGTGCAGGCAGACCTGTCATTTGACAAGACTTCTCTGGCCGACAGCACAGCCTGCTGAACAAAATGTTTTGAGGGCAAGTCTGCAGGACAGTCCTGTTCTACACACACACCTCCTGTACAATACATTAAAGGTTAGCATACAATATTAATTAATGACCTTTCCTTGCAGTGCATGTGGGGGTGCACGCTGATCATTAGGAAAAGCTTCCCAGGTGCCTGCTGAGTGCGGACAATGGGCAGGAATTGCTTGGTGTGCAAGTGGGGAGGGTGAAAGTGAGGCTCAGTTCTTGGGGCTGTGCGGACAGAGGTCTTGAGCTCTGAAGGGGCATGGAATGGAACCTGGATGACTTCTCCGAGAAGCAGAGATGGCTGCTGGGAAGAATGGCCTGTCAAATAGTCACCCACCCACAACAATCAAACCGAGCACCCTTGAGATAGTTCTTAAAAAGTAAAAGGGGTCTGTGTAAGGCGAACGGGACGAAGGTGGACGCAGAGGACGTAGCAGCAGCAACCTCCTTCTCTGTTCTCACGGTCCTGACCCCACGGCTTAGACATCTCTCCTCCATGTGACGTCAGTGCCCTTCTAGAGCTGTCTTGGGCTTCTTCATCAGGTGGCGGATGCTAAGCCATGTGCCAAGAGGCACCTCAGAGCACCACGCACCCAGGGGAAGACTTGCCAGTCTCCTTCCTGCCCCTCCCCAAATCAGGTCACAACGGCTCAAACAGGAGCTGTGATGCCCCTGAGTGACGTGGTCCTCCCAGCTACCTTTAATCAGGGAAACAGGACTGACAATGCTGAAGACGTTTTTCTGACCAGGTGTCACTGATCACCACTAAGTTATCTCTGATTAGCTTTACGCTCTGAACCAAAAGACATATTTTATTTGAATTTAAACACATTCACTATTAATTGCATCTCTTTTGCCAAGGCAAGATAGTCATTGTACTATTGCCAAAAATCCCTCTAAAATGGATTGACACATTCCCCATCCCTTCCTTCAACTTGTCTACTTTCTTCTACTGAGAGAGAGAGAGAGAGAGAGAGAGAGAGAGAGAGAGAGAGAGAGAGAGAGAGTTAAGGCACCCTCTCTTTGGTAAGTCAGGTTCTGTGGGGGAGCTGTGTGCAGTGGAAGCAAAGGAAGATGAAGCTGGAAAGTCAGGGTGGGGTAAGAGTTCGAGAAGCCTTGTATCCATACCGGGGGCTTTGGCCTCCATCTTGTGGCGGTCTTGATGGATGTTTTTGGAAATCAAGTGTTTTGCTACAAGACAGAAAGGAAATGCTGACTTGGGAGTGCAATATGCAGTGGAAAAGCTACTTAGAATCACATTCTGTAGGTGAGGAAACTGGAGAGCCCGAGAAGAAGAGCTTTGCTGAGGATACAGCACCGACTGGCCGGGCTGATGCCGGCGGTTTTATTCCACTGCCATCTTTGACGCCCTGCACATACAGGGAGCCAGAGAACAGGGTGAGGGTGCGTGGGGGAGACCAGCGTGCAGATTCACCATTAGCCATCCACCTTATTAATTTGCAGTCTTGAAGGGCTCATTGCAGGTCACAATTATCTAGTTTTTTTTCTGAGTAAAAGGTAGCCAAAGCCCAGAATGAAAGATGGGAAGGAAAAATAATATGGACCTGCAAATGCCTCACACCCTGCACCTGTAAACACCATCTCCTCCCACCAAGGGCCGATCTCCCAGGGTGTCATCACAGGAGACGAAACAGGGTGGTGAGTCACACAGCTTCCCTGTCATTAATTTTAAGGGGCACATAATGAGTAGGGAGAGAAGCAGCCGCAGCTTTAGAAGCAGAATAGAAGGTGCATTAGGGAAGCGGCAGTGGACCCACAGATGAACCAGGTATGCCCCGAGGGCCACTCGCAGCAGGGGGCTCAGTAGCTGCCCACGTGTCCCCAGGAATCTGCTCACTTAATTTGCCAAGTGCCTCTGTGGCAAACAGAATACTGTCCCCCTTCACCCCGCAAAGATGCCCCGTCCTGATCGCTGCAACCTGCTATCCACAGCAGTGGGGCTCTCCAGATGCAGCTGAATGAAGGACTTGAGACGCAGAGATAATCATGGATTAGTTGGGTGGGCCTGAGAGACCCCCAAGGGTCCCTGAAGGTGGAAGAGGGAAGCAGCTCAGCTGGTTGGAGTGATGTGATGAGAGACACCCAAGACACTGCTGGCTTTGAAGGCGAACTCAGGAGAGCAGGGGCCCTCTAAAACCTGGAAACAGAAAAGGCCAGGAAAGAGATTCTCCCCTAAGACCTCCAGAAGGAATTCAGTCCGCCCTTCGGGCCCACATTAAACTTATGAGCTCCTCAAAGTGATAGACTTGAGTGGTGGTGTTGCTGGGCTGCACGTGTGTAGTGGCAGGAAGGTGGCACAGGGCAAGTTCAGGATGGTTCTTAGCAGATGGGGGGTAAAGGAAGCAGTCTTGGAGACCTCGGTGGCTTTCATGCTTTTTATTGTCAGAGGTGGCATCAGGTGCATGGCAGGCATGGGGCTGGGGGGCCAGGAGGCTGGCAGGCCTCCCAGCCCCCAGCGCATCTCACTCTCTTGGCTGCTTTGCTACTGCTGCTGCTTCTGCTTGTTGGTCTTGCTGCTGCTGCTTGGTACTTGCTGCTCGCATTGGTCAGTACTGGCGTCATCATGACACCGCCATATAAGCCCATCTCCAAACCCAGGTGCGGCCATTTGTGCATGCCCACCTAGGCATGCGCGCAGCACTGCAGGTGTTCGTCATTATACCAATGGCAGGAGGGTGGAAAGACCTGATTTCTCTGACCCTACAACGTGCTTGTCTCAGCAGCGTGAGGAAACTCACACAGTGTCCCACCATGTGCAGGTACTGAGGGGGTGACAGGAGACTCAAGCTACGCCAGCGGGCTCAGGGCTGTGAGCGTGTGGACTCACTGAATGAGTTCTCTGGGTCCCGAATGTGCCGACATTCTTCAGGTCGTGAGAGACTTTACCAGCCATGCCCAGGCCCCAGTCCTTCCCTACTGAAGTTCTTCTGCTTTGTGTGGGAAACATTTCCTAGAATTACAGTCAGAAACTGGAGGAGGAATAACTCAAGTATTTGCATGGTAATGCATTGGAAAATGCCTATTACTTTTAAAAAACTGGTTACCTACGAAACTCATAAATAAGCAATATACACTGTTTCCTTCGTCTCCTTCGGCATGGCCGCTGTGTAGAGAGAGGCCGGCAGCCCGCTGCGTGAGTTGTCACGGATTGAGATGAAGTAACTCACAAGCAACCCCCTTCCCAGGCCCCTGTCACGTCCAGTAAGATACACTGCCATGAAACACAATTTTTATTAGGAAATATTTTAGAAAATTTTATAATTTTTATGTTAAAATGATGACTATACACGTCTAATACAGGATTCGTTTTGCTTACTCAGAGATGATCCTGCTTATTTAGAAATTGTAATGAAGTGAGCAAATTAAACCTACAGATTGTTTGCAAGCGTACTGAGATGTTTGTGAACAGAGTTGGGATGAATTCCATTTTGTCAATGTGGTATTAGATTACATTTGTAGCTGGTAGAGATTTAAGTTCCATCTTGCAGCTTTCTTACTTGAGAGTAAACGTCTTGTTTGCACTCTTGCACATTTCCACAGGCCCAAGGCGCTGGGATGTTGGGCTGATGGATGAAGTAGTCCTGTGTGTCAACCCCACACCTGCAACTAACTGAGCTCACTAAAGGAGTGCTTCTTGCATAATGTATACGTACCAAGAGGGAACAGTAGGGTTACTATGGAAACCACAACACAAATCCTAGCACTGAATTATCACTGATTCAATCAGCCTACACTCCACCTTCCTTTTCAGTGATACGATAAACATTTTCATTAATGGGAGGCAACACAGTGCAAGGGGCCAGAGAACAGACTTTGAACCCAGAGCTCCAGGTCTGGCTCGATCCCTTACGTAGCCTTGTGACTTTGAGTAGGTCACTTAATATCTAGCAATTTCACGCCTAGGGGGTCTTCCTGAAGAATGCAAAACACTAAGTTGAGGGACACCTGCTGGCCTATGTTCACTGCAGCACCATTTACAATAACCAAGCTATGGAAACAGATGGGTGGATTAGGAAGACACATATATACACGAGGAATACTACTCAGCTATAAAAAAGATAAACTCTTATGACTTGTGGTAATATGCGTGGAACCAGAGGGAATAATGCTAAACAAATAAATCACGAGAAAGACAAATGCTGGATGGTGTCACTTATATGTGCAATATAAAGAAGCAAAACAAAGGGTCGACTTAAATCAGACCAATAATACTAGAAATTTGTCTTTAGAATTGAGGCTACCAGAGGGGCAGAGGGAGGTGATGTGTGTTGGGGGGAACACAATGGGCTATGGGGGAGGGCTCTGGGTGCCATGGTGGTGGACATGGTGTCTGATACACACTAAAGGGGGTGATCCTATTACTGTAAATCATATATAACATTGTAAACTGACGTTACCTCAAAAAAGTCTTATTCACTTGGATAACTTATGTGTATAGATTTTAAAGCAGTTGTAACAGTAAATGTTTTTTGTCAAAAAAGCATTCAGTGAAAATAACATGGCTAAAGTGATGGGCATGATTCGATCTCTGAGGTCCTGGATGACAGCGAGTCACACTGGCTCAGAGCCTGGCTTTTGTCTTTCTTTTTGTTGCACAGCATTTAGAAAACCCTGCATCAAAGAGCTGTAAATTGTAATAGATTTTTAGTAGGTTACCTTATAAACTGGCTATTCTACTAAGGCAATATAGAAGCCTGAATGATACGAGCTGAAATTAAATTCTGTTGTATTGTTATAATCACATCTTGAGCCCCCATCTCTGCTAGGCAGGGAGCTGGATCAGGAATTCCCTGATGCACAGGACAGACGTTCTTGGTCTCAGGGTAAGTGCTTGGACAGGAGAAGACTTGAGTCAGAACAGTTACTCGAGTGGAACATTTACGCAGATGGGTTTATCTTCACAGATATAAATGTATAGGTTCTAATTAACCTCCCATGGAGACATTTTTCACAGTTGAATTTATGCTCACAGTTCATGGATTCTAGATATCAAACACAGAGTGACTGGCATCCTGGGAAGACAGAAGCCTGAACCCGAGATTTTCTCCATCTACACTTCAGAGCAACTCTCTGCTCTGGTTTTGGTAACTGGCTCCCGGGGTAATAAACATTAGGGACTAAGGATGAGCTTCATCTCTATTTTGAGCAAGTGTGAGGCCAGGGTTATAAACTCTAGAGGTTCCAATGAGCTTTTCTGGAATCTCAAAATCAGGCTGTAATTTATGAAGCACTGAAGGAGCTACATTCATCCCAGTGATGCACAGTCCAGGACGCAGCCGCTCAATAAATCCTAACTCCCCCTAGGCATCAAGAATCCTACTAGTTGGCACTGAGCAACATAAGAAATTGGAGATAATGAACTTTGGATTAAAAAAATAATTCATTAGGTCAAAAGAACCTGAATGCACTCTTATTTTCTTTGGACTTCAATTTGCAAAGCAATTAAATATTTGGACTTAAATTTTGCTCCAGGAATTTGGAAATGGCAGGGACTGTATACTCAAACTTAGAGAATGTTCATGTTGGCAGTTTTGTATTAATGTCTCTTGGTGGTGTTTGACCTCTGTGACCAGTATGCTTAGCTGGAATATGGCTGTATGTAACTTGGAATGGGGAGAACATGCAGCCTTGGCTCCTGCATAAACTTAGCGCTAATTTAACTGATGTATGGTTCTCATCAATTTCAGAGGATTTGGGGGAACAAACCTACACTGCTCATCAGTGATCCCATGAATTGGCCATTCCCCAAGGAGGAATAGTTGGCCCTAGGAGAATGACTAGCTGGAGCAGACCTGGCCTGGAAGACTGCTGGTATTTTCCATGAGGGCAGCAGCCCACTGCCGGTAGAAGGTCTGGCTGGATGGAGTGGCCTAGGAAGGCGCCAGGCCCCAGCTGCCTGATCCTCTAGCTCCAGCACCAGCTCCTCTTGGTCACTCCTGGCCCAGGCTGAGCATGATTATGGTGATACTATATTATAAGCACCCCCCGTTCTGCATAATATGGGGTTTCTCTGCAAGCAGCAGGTTTGAGGACTTGCCACTGGTCTCTATCACACATTCTGGGGTTGTTTCACACCTACCCAGCCAGTCTTCCTTCCCCCTCTCTTTCGTGGGTGAATGACCTATGGCCTGGTCTGAGGCTCTCTTCACTTACCCAGTGCTTCCTGCCTGTAGCCTTCGCATCTACCCCAGAAAAGCACATGCATATGTAACCTCACCTTCCTGCAAGCTTCTCAGAGGACCTGAACAAACAGCGAGGAGCAAACAGCGAGGAGCATTCGAGACAACGAAGGCTTTTAAATAGTATCACGTGAATACAAAACGCTTGTGGGATCTCGGCCTTGCCAGCTCTCCTTTCCTGGCCCCAAGTTCATTGGCTACATCACGAAAACCACTTCATAGCACTGAGTAGCAAAGACATGGTTTTACTGTGAGAAGAAAATGGCGGTGATTTTTTTAGGTAATTCTGACCAGAGCAGATCAAGACTGAATTGGACCCCAAGACAAAAGAGAAGATATTAAAGGTGGTAATGGCTGGCCCTGGGAGAAAAGCTAGTGGGAACAGAACTGCCTCGGTGGATTGCTGGTTTGTTTCCCTGAATACGCTCACATATTAAGCTACAATAAAGGAACTTTGGTTAAGGAGCTGAGTCTCTTTTGGCTCCAAAATAAGTTCGGGTAATGCTCTGAAGTGGCAAATTTATCATAGTTAAGAAAGGAAGCAATTAAAGTAGGAAACAATCTCAGAAGCACTTTCCAGGTCAGTGTGAGTAGAAACAACACTGCAGAGATCACTGAGCGGTCGGGGGAGGGGGAGACTGGAGGCAGCACATGATTCTCCTGAGCGTGGTTTCTATACTAAATGAAAGCCCAGGCCAAGGAAATGGAGGACAGATCGAAAGATACTAAGGCGATCACTGGTAAGCAGAAGACAGCTTATAAGTCTGAAGCACATTCTCAAAGGTTAAAGGTCTCATTTCAACGCAGTATCCACCAGATGCAAAATGAATGTCGATACTTTTTTAGAAAAGGGGGATAGCCCAGGAAGCTAGTCATACTTGAAATCATTTACCTCCCAAGCAATTAAGTAAAAAATAAAAAATAAAGAGAGCGGCTTCTCCAATTTGCATCAAATTAGGCTCCTCTGAAATTTTAAACTTTCATAAGGTACACAGGAGGGCCCAGAGCATCACAAATGCAGAGCTACGCTGAGAAGCCAGGAGCAGTTCCCAGATTTTGATAGATTTCAGGGAAGATGTGTCAAAAGATAAGTTTGACACGGACCGCCTGTCTCCCTTGGAAATTAAGCTTCTGTGTACGGATTTTTTCAGGTAGCCGATTTCTGCTTCCACCTCCACCTCCCGAAGCTGGTCTCCCAGGACCGGGCTTCAGCAAAGACCTGTCAGCTCCCCCGGCTGCTTTTCATGACTGAATTCCTCCTGCAAGTTGTGTCACCGGCATTAAAACAACACATCCCTGTCCCCCTGATTTGTGAAGGAAGGAACTGCCTCAAAATTATTCACTGATTTTCTTTAATATACAAACAAGCAGAAAGCGTAGGGGGAAAACACATCTGTGAATTGAGCTGTTTGTTTTTTGTGTCTCTTCTCTAGTGAAAAACATGGAGGATTTCATTCCAGAGCCTGCTTTTTTTTCACTTCTAATATGATGGCTCCACTCATCTTCACACAAGTGTTTCCCTTCCATTAATGTTAATGGAAGTCACTCTTGTGTATCAAGGGGAGAATAGACCCCTTTGTCTTTTTAATTGGCCCTATAAAACAATAAATGAATGCACTGTGTAGTTCTCTCTAGAAATAAATTCTGGCAGCCATACTACGCAGCTTGAAAAAGAACTTTTTTTTTTAAAAGAAGGTAATATGCAGCTTCCTGGGTGGACACTAGCTAGGAACCAAATACATAAAAAAGTACATCAAGATTAAAAGGATAATAGATAATTTTGTTCTTTAGGAAGATGATGTTGCTAAGTGTGTCTGCAGAGCATGGGGCAGAATATAAAACACAAAGCGCCTGTTAAGATGAAGCAATTGCAATCGCAATTTAATGGAGGACAAGAAAGCAATTAACAGTGTAAAGTCATTGATGCGAAGGATAGACCTCGAGATTAGAATCTTATTAAAAACAAAGGCTGGTACAACTTGATTATAATGAGTTAAGTTGAAAGATCTCCAAAACAATCTCAGCGTGCAGATGTGGGAAAGAAAACATCATTTACCCTATTATTATACTTTGGGCCCCATAAGCTGCCGATACCATTGGGATCTTCCCCAGATCAATACTGTAAAGAAACTGGACAGGAACCGTGGCCAGGACTTAATTCTATAGGAGCGTGCTGAGGGGTGGCAGGTGTTCTCTCTCCTGTCACTGGCGTTACTACCTAGTCAAAGATGATGGTAAAATGCAGTGATTTTGTCAGTGCTACTATGAGGAAGCTTCTAGAACATCTAGTTTCTTTTTTGTAAAGTCTTTTACTCTCTGGCCTTTTTATAATAACATCACTAAGGCTATGTCGCAGGTCAGGGTAAAGACAGACTGCAGTTTGGGATGAACTGAGCGGTAATCTTTGACACTTCCCTCGTTGATTCAATATTTTAAGATAAATATCACACAAGGAACAGAGAGAAATGAGGCAAAGAGCACCAGCTTAAATGGTGAAAAAAACACAGCCTAAGACCCTGTGATCAATTAACAGTTACTATTGCAGTTTGTCAACCCCTCCACCCTGGTATAAAAATCCTTTTAAAATAAGCTCTTAAGAACAAGTTAAATAAGTTTTTCACTCAAATATGTACCATCTTTTTAATTAAAATAGCTGAATGTGGCTCAATTTTCCTTCAATTTTTAAAGACTAATTTTATATTTTACAAGTCATTTAATAAATGCCATATGCATATTTTATAAACTGAAACATATTTGCTTCTATTTTTAATGGGACTGTTTCATATGTCCAGGGTAGATAAACTATGTGTTAAATAAATGTGCTCTAAATAGGGATAGGACATATTTTACAAAATCTTTTGATAGTAGGACCACAGTAGTAATTCATTCTTATGAGGGTGACCACTTTAACATATTTATTAACTTACAGCCCCTCCAGAAATGTAGAGAAGTCCATATATTCTAGTTGTTATTCTGACAATCTTTCTAATTGTTGTCAGTCAGGTACAGGCAACTGCAGCTCTTTGTAGCTCTATGTTGCATTCATTGATTGAGTACTCATTGAATTTGAGTACCATTCATGTAACTGATCACTGATATTTCCTCATCTGTGAAGTGACTGTGAAATCTTTTGTCCCTTTTTCATTGCATTGTCTGTTCTTTTGTTATTGATTTGTCAGTGCTCTTTATATATTTTGGGTTATAACCAAAATATATAATCCTTTTATTATAAAAGGTTATAATCCTTTTATTATATATTGCTGAGACTGTATAATGCCCTGTTGCATGACTGGGCCACATTTTACTTATGGTTAATGGGCGTGTGGGATGTTTCCAGACTTTGCTATTGTGATGAGGTTATATGAACACTCAAGTGTGTGCGATGCTGTGTGTGTAATGCTGGAATGAAGTGTTGAAAAGTGAAAGAACAAACTGCAGTCAGTCTGCTGAGATCAAATTCCATTTCTCATGTGGACCTGAACAAGTCTCCTAACCTTTCTGTGCCTCAGTGGTGCCTATAAAAAGGGAAGATGGTGCTACTTGTCTCACAGAATAGTTATGAAAATAAAATGCATTCATATATATGTAATATACTAAGCATAGTGCCCAGAGCATAGTAAGCACTCAAAAAAATGAAATATTATTTTCCATTTAAAAGTTTTTAAATAGATCTCTAGCTTTGTAATTTATCTTCATTTTTTACTGAAGTCTTTGATGAACAGTTCTCTCTAATGTAGCTGAATTAATCTTTTTTTTTTGGTCATGGTTTGAGCTTGATATTAAGGAAATCCTTTCTTTCAAAGTCATCAATATCTTTTGTGAACTTTTCTAATGCTTTATGTCACCTTTAACATTAAAAATTTAAACAATGTGGCATTAATTTTGAGCTGTTATGTGAAGTAGGAAACCAATTTCTTTTTTTCCTTTTTTTTTTTTTGACAGCCAATTTTCCAATATCATAGACTGGAAAGTTCATTCCTTTCCAACTGGGCTATAACGTCAGCTTTGATGTGAGTCAAGTTTCTGGATAAGTGTGGATTCTCAGCTTTTAAAAACTTGGTTCATATACCTATATTGTGTTGATATACATTTTCCCAATTACCATGGCATTATAATAATTCTTACAATCCTGATAAGCAAATATCTGTCCTTTGTCCTTCTTTGGAGTGTCTTCTTTGGCATTTCTGGGGGGTCATGTGCTATGATCTGCTTCACAAAACCCACGTGGATCTGTCTTATTCCAGGATTCAGGCTGCCCCCATTCAGGATGGAGGTAGAGGGAAAGGTGAGGTGCAGGCATGTGACTCTGACCTTCCCTTGAACTTAGAGTATACCACCTCCACTTTTGGCTCTATAATGAAGTTTTTATGAGTGAAGCGGTATTTACTATTTTGACAGGGAAAATTCTCTTAATTATTTTAAAATATCCTATTGTGACCCATGAGTTTTTTCAACCCATAGTCATACAAAAATATTATTTCATTTTTACAAGGCTGACCTGTGACAGAAAATCAAAAAACCCTGAAAAACAGGAAAACAAAAGTAGGCTTTGTTCCAAGTCCCACATCTCAAGACCATCACCACTTTCCAGACTTCTCTTTAATACATATACCTATATGGAGATGGCGAATACACATTTTTACATAAAAAGGTTCAGATTAAGCCTTTTGATTATGCAAGCTATTGCTGCTTGCTGGTTTTTTTTTTTCCACTCCATAACTGTGGAGTTTTTCCAGGCTCTTGAAGATGATCATACTTTTAAATAGTTTCTTATTTAAACAGTTTTACTGCAATAATAGCCCCAATAGCTCCGGGCCATATAACAACAAATATTTATTTCTTGTGTACATGGCATTTCTGGGGGGTCATGTGCTATGATCTGCTTCACAAAACCCACGTGGATCTGTCTTATTCCAGGATTCAGGCTGCCCCCATTCAGGATGGAGGTAGAGGGAAAGGTGAGGTGCAGGCATGTGACTCTGACCTTCCCTTGAACTTAGAGTATACCACCTCCACTTGTCTAGGCTGGGTCAAAGTGAGGCACGTGGCTGGGTAAGTCATCATACGTCTCTCACAGGAGGCACAGCAGACACAAGTCAGTAGGATATACCATCACATCTGGGAAGGCAAATCTGGACACAACATAACAATCTACCAAGTGATGGTGTACAGCATTCCATTGTATAAATCTGATTGTGCAAATTGGTGTTTTGTGCGTAAAATTTGGCCTGTATATATATGACTCACATGGCGTTTTCTTTTATAATTAGGTTTCAGAACACGATTTCTAGTTTCTCTTCCAGAAAAATTGGAAAATCTGGAAGCCTGGCTCAGCATTATCTCATGGCAGCATCGAGTTGGAGCTGAGAATGGTTGCCCCTTGGAGAAAGCAAGGGCTCCCCAAATTTCCTCAGCCCCCATCACTCCCTATGGTTTGATGCCTGACCCACTTCCCTCTCTTAATTATCTTCAGGATCCATCTAGACATTTCAGCTTTTTATGACTGCCTAGATAAACTGTATCTCCTTCTGATTAACACTGCGGGTATTTCTAGTTTTTGTTATTACGTAAAATGCTGAAGCCAGTCTTGACTCCACCCTTGAATCCGTGTTCAAATATTTTTAATACCTAAGAGACAGTGATAAAGTGCATTCCACTGTTGATGAAAACTGCCATACTGGACATGAGTGTACTCCTTTCTTCAATCACAGACAAAGCGGATATTATGAAGTTGTCTCTTCTTTATCTAACAGGTCAGAAATAATTTATTATAGTCATAAATTGCATTGACTGAGTAGCAAAGTTAAATATATTTTTATATTCTCATAGGCCATTTCTATTTCTTTCTTTGGTATGTAAATATGTTAATTGTTCACTTTCTTTGCCTGAGTTCCTACTAGCATGCTTATTTTAAAAAATTAATTGATCGGGACTCTGTTAGGAACATTGATTCCTAACAGAATGGATTCTGTTACAAATGTTGCAAAGTGTTTGACAGTTTGCTTTCATTTTTCATTGTGGTACTGGCTGTAGAATTTTTCCAGCATTGCTGCCATAGTCACAATTTTTTTATATTTCCTCCTTCAGTTTATGGCATCCTTAAGCAAGACAGCAAATACAAAGCTATCCTTTCTGCCTTTATTCATGTTCTTTCTTCTGTCTGCTCTCACCTGCTCTCCTTATTTGAACCATCTGACAAATTCCTCGCCTCTTTCTAGACACAGTTCAAGCACCATCTCCTCTGTGAAGGTCTCCATGGTTCCTCTTCTTCAAATCAGGTCGTCCCACTTTCTTTTTGCCCAGGGCACATTGTGGCCATCTCAACTAAGAGTTCCTCTTATGCTTTATTGTGATGACTTCCCCCAATGTCTGTCTCTTCCACAGGACATTAACATCTTTGAGCACAGAGTCTGTTCCTAGTTACCACTTACGTGCCTGGTGCTTAGCAGTGTTGAGTATGCCACAGCTTTTCACTGAGTGCTTGCTGACTGTGCAAAGCAGGGGTGCTGGCTTCCCTGGGGGACTGTCGCAAAGGCAGGTGGAAGATGTATCATTGAGAATTTCTCAGATGGAAGGATCACAGGCGAACGGGCAGGAGGAATTGATCATAAACCCTTGATGGAGCATCCCAGAGCTGCAAATAATGTACTCGCAACAGGACAGCAGGATGAGCACAGATCGCGTGAAGTTTGAAGCTGGAGAAGCAACCTCTGGCAGCTGGAACCGATTGTGCCAGAGAATACTGAATTAGCACAAATGCCTCCAGGGGACCCAGCTGCGTTCTCAGTGGACCCGTGTATTCTCAGTGTATTCTTTCAGTACACAACTGCCTCGGATTCTGTACCTCTAGTTAAATTCCAGATCATGCAAATCTCTCATCATTTATGCTAAGGTTATGAACATAAAAGTGCTCTTGTAACATCCATATATATGCCATATAAAAAGATATAAAGAAATATGTATATGTATAGCTTAAGAAATGATCTTTGAAGGAACCAAGGAGAACACAAACAGTATGGCAGTGCTTTAAAATAAGGAGCTTTTGTTGAAATTGTTTTAATTACATAGCTCACTTTGGCAAATCTCAGTTTTGATCATTATTCTGGATCTTATGAACACGGCAATTTGAGTTTTACTTAAGAAAACAAGTAAACCAGAATTACCACACACAGCTTGTGTGTGAAACCACAGTTACAACTGAGCGATTAGGAGCCATCTAATTGACCTAGAGGTATAGTAATTAACTACCAGGGGATAAACTAAAAGCTCATTTTATAGACTCCAAGTGTTTCTACACAGGCCCCACATGTTATTTCAGTCTGCTGGAAGCAAAAGCCATTACAGTTGCTTTTGAAGGAACAGATATTTGTGGTGGATTTTAAAAGACATGATAAGGCCACACTCACTGTCACGAGTGTTATGTGGTGTATCACAGATACTACACGATTTTGCCATTAACTCAAACAAGGAGAATAAGGATTTCTTCTATAAGAACAGAGTCTTGGCCGTTTGAGTGATGCTAAGTTACTTGGTAACTACTTCAAAACAAATGCTTCTTGAAGTATTTTGGAGATTGTCAGAATGTTTATATTACAACTCTAGCATTTCGCAGAGACCTGGTAAATGTCTTTGGAATTTTAGAGAAGGAATAAGATTCTCTTAGATGCTACTGCATTACATATATCGTTCTTGTTGGTAGCCAATTTCAAAGCTCTTAGATTTTTGTGGAGGTGAGACTAAAGTATTACTCACTGGATAAGGAATGACAGGGCCAGCCAGTCCTCGAACAAAGCTCATGTGACTTTGCAAAGAACAGCAAAGTTAAGGAAAAGCAGCAAGATGCCAAAGATCCGGAGGTTTGTGCCCTAGGAAGCAGTTTTTTTCCCTTCTTTATATAGATTTGACATCAACTGTGGTCCCCATTTCCCACCACCATTTCACCAGTGCCCCCTCACTCACTCCCTTGTGCTCTTTCTGCCCTCATCTATTCCCTCCCCTGCTCCACACAAAGTGTGCCTGGTTTGTCCTTTTCTTTCTGTTTTTGTTGTTTTCACTGTTATTATTCTTTTTTTAAAAAGATTTATTTATTTATGCACACAAGCACTGGGGTACAGGCCAGAGGTGTGGGGGGGTGAGAGGATTCACCACAGAGAGCGGGGAGCAGAACAGGCAGATCAACAGAAGTACACTGCTGAGGGGAGCAGTGGGCACAGCAGGAGAGGTCTGCCGCGCCATGTGGGTCCCCGCCCTGGCCGGCAGCGGGGATCGAACTCGTGCTGCAGTGGCTGCGGTTTGCTTCATGGTGCGTTGCTTAACCCACTGCACCACCAGGGAGGCCCCTACTGTTATTATTCTTTATGATGCTTCATTTTAACAATGATCTCACTTTCCATCCTCCAACCACTCTGTGACCAGTGAGCCATCAACCATCCTCCCTGGTCACCCATATCACAGGTTATGCGTATCAGCGTCATGCATTCAGTACCCTTTAATGTTCCAGGCACCGGGCTTTACGTACCACAAGGAGCTGGCCCAGGATGCCCATGCCTGCTGAAGTCTTGCTAAAGTTCCCCAAATGCCTCTTGCCTCTTTCCTGACCTCACAGAAATATGAAGTCCTTCCAAAGATCATTGTTCATTCTTGAAAATAGGTCAATAGTGGTTTTATAAATTCCCTTGAATTTTGGCTCCCCTCAGAAACTTTCCTTGGTTTGGGCATGAAACAAATGTCCTTTTTTGACTCACACCATGAAAATATTCACATGGAGCATCTGGGAGTTCAGGAGACAGTACCACAGCATTTTTCTTTGGGTTCGGGTTGGGTTGCTTCAGACACAGTCACGTCACACCATTACAGGGTCTGTCCTACTTGCTCAACTTCCACTCTCTGTTATTACTGCGGCCCAGGTCCTGCCTCCTGCCTCTCCTCTCGGTGCAGCCAGATCTCTGTGCTAAATCAACCAGATCACGACAACTCAGCTCTCCCCGCACCTGCTCCCCAAGTGTCTGTGCTGTCGACATGCTCAGTAGAATACAAGGCCTTCAAGTGCACAGAACTCATGGTCCTGGAACAAAAGTGAGGTGAAGAGATGAGAAAAATTAAACTGTATAATCTACACTGACATTTACCTACTCAGCAACCTCTGGGATTAGGTATCATGATTTCTACTTTATAGAAGGAACGGTAGCCGCTCAGGAGCTAAATGTATTGCTAAAAGTCCCACGGCTTGCAAATCTGAAACCTTGCCGTTTTGCTTTGAACCACACTCTTTTGCAAAGTGCTTCTCAGCTGACAATCATCGCCTCTGCACCTTCTCCTTTTCTGCTGCTCACCTGCTGCTGAGTGATCCACAAACCACAGTCTCCACGTTCTACCCCTCTCCTGCTTAATATGCTGAAATGCAGCGTTTGCTCTCACCTCTGGAACGAAAGTCTAATCTGCATGGACTACATGGGGGCCCAAGTTCACACCTCCACAGACTCTGCAGGTTCTCTACTCTGATCACTGTGGCACTGGACACAACTGAACACTGTTCTCTTCTAGAACCTCCCTCTTCCCTGGATGGCCACGACATCCATGTCCATATACCATACACACAATCTTTTTAAAGCAACGTGTCTTCATTAAGGATTTGTAAAGCATTAAGCTTAATAGAAACCATTTTTGAGCAAACATTTTATCAGTTTACAGAACATTTAATTAGATCACTTAATTATAATTCAGTGCCAATATAATTAGAGTTACAATTACAAACACAGGGACATAAACAGGCCTGTGAAACCACTCAATTCGTCTTCTTTTCCCAGTTGTCAGAACTACATCTATGCAAATACTCCAGGATTATGAAAGGTTTCTATCAAAATTCGAGTCCACTGTGTAATATGAAATGCTGTGACATTAATATGGGTGGCCCGAGCGCTTTCGGTCTTCAATAATCTCCATTTGCTTCCTCCCCAAGTAAACATACAGTACAGTTTAAATGATATACTTACTAGATCTGCTTTCAAAGAGTTCCTAGTCTGACAAGATATATATTATCAGCATGAAACACTGCTAGCCAGGAATCCATTATTCTTATTATAAGGCAACAAGGAAAGCAGTATCACTCTGAATTGGCTGTGTCACATAAAAAATTTTAAGACTTACTGTACATATTGCAATTACTGCTGGTTAAATAGGACAGAAGTTATATTACCAGATATATAAATTGTAAGGAGAAATTAAATAATTTTTTACAGTAGACTTTTGAAAGTAGTAAATTCCCCCTTATTTGGCACAAATGTTACCATCTTCCCTCAACGGGAGTGGTCTGCACTGTCCAGCAGATTTCTTACACAAAAGCTGTCACATTTAACTTTAATGAAAACCACCTTTGCAAAGTCTTAAACTTTCAGAACTGTCACTCTGGGAGGGCGAAAAAAGTCTCTTGTGTACTGATTCTAGATGAAACTAAGTAAATAGAACAGACCATTCCCCCCCCACCAAAAACACCCCACAACTATCTGATAGAGTTTCAGCAGATTCAGTAGACTCATCCCTATTCACAGTCACAAGTCCTATTTCCCAAGATTTTACTCTCACCTACGAGGATGGGTTTTTTCTCTCTTCCTGTATTTATCATTTAACAAGTGTGAGTGTGTGAGAGATTATATCACACATTTTGTCATAAAAATGATGAGTTGAATGAACAATGTCCTATTTAAACTGCAGAATATTCAGAATATATAAAACTATCTGACCAAGGCAAAAAAATACAGTACAATACCAAATTAAATGAATCTCAGCCAGCTAATCAGAACCAAAGAAAGGTATCATTTTTGTGATAGTTGAAAGTCCTGTCCATTTTGAGGAGCTAAATTCTCCACAACAAGGAACTAAGTCATCTTATTGTGTTGGGAGGAGATACATTTTGAAATAGAAGAAAGTAAGAATAAACATCTAATGAGTGGAGCCAAGGATAGAGAAGCAGCTGATAGGAGGTTCATGAAAATTCCCCTTGAAACGCATTCACTTGCTCCAAACACTGCAGAATTCTATGTGTAATTTAATTGACTATAGTGCCCACATAAAGTGTTTGTATGACAATAATTAAGTAGCTTCTCATTTTCTTGTCAAATTCTGCATTTCAAAAGAGAAAGACATAGTCAGTTATCCCACTGCAAATCTGCTCTTGAGGGAAACTCACAGACTTAGTCAGATTAGAAATATAATCAACTCCTTCCCATTTCTCCAGACCCCTCCAATACACTCCCTTACATTCTCTGGTTCCTGACCTGAAATTCTCCTTCCATAAATGCCCTCATTTTCAGTTCTCTTCTTCGTGTACTTATATCCTCAAAAGAACAATGCATGTATGCTACTTCTCAAATTGCAATCAATCGCTTACCATTAAAAGAACATTTAGAATGGGGACTTTGTTTTTAACCCAGGGAAGATAGGAAACATTTTACAAAAGAAAATGCCCACCAATGCTTAGGGTAGGTGGAATCCTCACTCTCTTGTGTCCTCACACCTTGATTTGCACCTTCTAAGTCAAACATGAGTTTTCCTGGCATTTTATAGCCCCAATTGGCATCAGCTGTAAAGACGCCATCTGAGAAACCAGACGAACCAACCTCCAACTTGACGGCCATAACTCTCATGTCCAGAATGAATATTCTTCTCATCAGAAACCTCCCTCAATGCTAATTTGGCACAGAGGCAAACAGGCCATTGACCAAACCTGTAAACTAACGGTGTCAGCTACTAAAAGGTGCCATTAAGCTGATAAAATATCTGTGCATCTGAGTAGGCATCATTATGGGGCTATATTTCTTGCGCCTAAAGTTTATGGGCTCCTTCTCCAAACCTGACAGTGTCCTTCATGAACTATCAAACATATCATAACACAAGCTATTAACGGAAATAGATAGAAAGTATACGCCTCTCTAAATAATTTTTCCTGTAGCAAATAAACTTAATGTGCTTGGGGAAAAAAAATAATGTGAAATAACAAGAAACTGCCATTTACAAAAGGTGATTTGAGAAAGAAAACACCCTTATTTGCTAGGCACAGGGAGACAGATAAAGATCCTTTACATCCCCAACCAACCACCCCACCCTAATTATTGCACATTTTAACAAAGATATGGTGAAAATAGGTGATAAGTGAGAACAGGTAAAAGTCATTCGATCACGAGCTCTATCAAATGCCTTTGTATAAAACAGCTTGAAAACTTAACTAGATAAAAATGGAGTCCTCAGTTTGTGATAGGTTCCAAGTACTTTTTTTATGATTTTATTTATGCATACAAGAGCTGGACACAGGCCAGGGTGCGGGGTGTGAGAGGATTCACCAGAGACAGAGTGGGGAGCAAAAAAGACAGGTCTACTGAAATACACTGCTAAGGGGAGCAGCAGGCAAGGCAGGAGAGGTCTGCTGCTCCATGTGGGTCCCCTCCCTGGCTGGGGATAGAACTTGCACTGCAGTGGCGTGGAAGCCCCAGAGTGTGGCGCTCAACCCTTTGTACCACCAGGGAGGCCTGCTTCCAAGGTCTTAATGCCACACAGGTAGCCACTCTTTCTGGGGAGTGCATGTCTTCATGGCCATGCCCTCCCCCTACTTATATGGGGCAGAGACAACCATAAAAGTGCTTAGGGTGCTTCTCTGGCTTTCTGTGACGAACACCTTAACCATGGGTTGTGTGCACAGTTCATAAGGCTAAGAGTGAGGCCACAGGCTCGTCTTGTTTATGGGTGCCTAAATCAAGGGGGAAAAAGCACAAGGCACCTTGTGGCCACTGTCTCAACTGGAAACTTCTCCTGCCAACCTCATGACCCCAAACACACACACCAGAAACACAGTATCCAAAACAATATCAACCGATTGTGAGCACATCACTTAGTGCTTTTAGAGTATGTAACTTAATCAAGTACAGGCTTTTACATTCTTTGGAATTTGCTCACAGTCTTGGCAAATTCTATAAGTGATCCCTTAGAGTCTATTATTCAAGTAAGGTCATGGGATTCTAATGAGGCAGATGAATTACATGCCTTACATGTACTCGTTTTCAGAGTTGATAAATACTCAGCTGCTTAATAAACTCTACACTGTGGCACTGTGGTTAACTACATGGATTTTAGACTCAGAGGGACCTGGGCCACATCCTGAGGCAACTACTGTGAGCTGTGTGCTCTGAAGAAGCCACAGAGCTCGAGAGAGGAGTGACGGTACCGAAGAATTGCTGGATCCTTGAGCGTGTACCGTTCGTGCTTACACGTTCTGAAACTTCCATCGATCCATCCGTGTAGGAAGTCACCATATTACAACAAAAACTGACTTTGAGGGCGGGGGGCGGGAGAGGGGGTGCAGCTGAGCAGGCCAGCCAGCACTGTCCAAATGTGTGCGGGTATCAGAAACAAAGAGCGAGAGGCCAGAAGAGAAATGTCAGCTGGTTTTGTTCTCTGTCTATATCTCTCCAACTTAGTCTTCCTCTGTTTTTAGCTCCTGAAATCTTTGATCATTCGTTGAAGTAGCATTATGTATTAACTTCCAGCACGTATTTTGTAAAGGTGACTCAGATCTTGTCCTCTTTTAGGAACTTATGGTTTGGTAGAATTTACTAGTTTCCAATCATATCTGGCCCTATGCACCTTGCATAATGGAGGACTGGACTCCACTGTCCCAGCAGATGACTAGCCCGGTAAGAGTGACGTGGCATTTCTGAGCGAGGACATGCAAGAGTTCATGCCATGGCACCTTGTAAGCCATGTGCCAGGAGAGCAGGAAGGAAATAGGCAGCACCAATCCTGAGTCACCGTGTGGCAGATGCTTCATCCAGCCCACCAGACTGGGTGTGAGTGAAGATTTAACTTGTGTTTATCTTTTCAGCTACCAGCGGTTACTTACCTGACTGAAAAAGAGAGGGTGGAAAAAAGTTGCAGAATAATTTTTGTATAGATAATTAGATAATATTGTATAGCTAATTAGATACTATTGTATAGATCATAGAGGAGAATAGCTGTAGAGGATGGCAGTTATTGCAGGAGGATCTGAAGAGGACTTGGGCTGGAAAGACCACATGCAAGGGAAGTCATTTTAGTTCAGTCTTGAAAGATAGGTATCATGACAATGGGGGTGAAGGGAATTCCACATGGAAGAACTACTCAGGAGCAAAGGTGGGCAGGAAAGGACCGACAGCACATTGTCCATTACCTGCCAGGCCTGCGCTAGGTGACAATAGTGGGGAAAGACATGCTTGGTCCCTGCCCGGGGAGTTAAGACTTTATGTGGCATGTGAAGCAGGGGAACCAGTTAACGAGCTACTGCACAATGGCCTGGCAACAGAGGATGGCAGTTTAGACAAGGATGGCTCTGGGTGGGAGGGCAGTGGGAAGACAGAGCTTGGGTATCCTTCATCTGCTCTGCCTGTGCAGAGAAAAATAACAGCTCTGAACATCTGTGCGCTGACACAGAAGCACAAGTCAGGTACTCCTGCCACATCCCCACGACATCTGACACGGTCTTGGGGCAGCGTGCAGATGACCGCGTGGATTGCTAGCTGTACGAGCTGCATATTTTTTAATGGGAGGCTATATTTTTTTTCTTCAGTGAATGACTGACAGAGGATGGTTACTCAGACTTGGGTATATGGCAGAGGTTTTCTCAAAAATGAACAATGTAAACCTGTCACTTCAAAAGAAGCAACTGACATTGTGTGTGGCCAAAGATAAAACATAAGCTTTAGAGTGAAAGTAAGAATTATGGCATTTAAAAGATTTATCAATATCTCAATACCGCAAATATCAGAAGATTTAACTCTCACAAGCCAAAAGGCTTTGGGATCCTCAGTCATTCTTCAAAGTGTCTTATGTGTTCAGCACATCACAGGGGGTGAGTGTCTTCCATATCTGAAGACCGTTGGGCAACCAGGATGGCTGGCAACATTCAGGAAATATCTGATAAACTACAATAAATGAACCACTATGAAAAATATTGAAAATGAAGGCAAAACTAGAGGAAGAAAAAGTTACTTGAAGAACCTGTGCTCAAATTTGACAAAAACATCAAAAGGCTTAGAATGTTTATATTTGACAGTAATTTTATGCCTAGGAAATGTCCCTAAGGAAATCATTTATCCTAAGGATATGCATAAAAATGTAGTTTTGAGAACAGTGCAACAGAAATTGAGAGAAAGTACGGATCTACTTTAAAAGCAAACTTCCCAATGTTAAATTATCTTTACCCCATTGCTTCAATGTGTGGAAATATGAAATTACATAGTAAGTTTTATGATTATAGTTCTTATGCAACTGTACAACTCAAACAATATAAAACAAGTCTAGAAATTAAATATGATGTTTACAAACAAATTTCAGTCAATAGAATATAGGGCGACTGATGTATTCATTTGAGCCTCGATAACTGCTCACGATGTGAATATGGTGTGAGCTTCGTGGAGTTCTTGAGTCAAGATGCCATGTAATTCCATGTAAAGGCTCCATCTTGTCACCACTTTTCTCTGTTTGAACATAAGATTTGTCTTGTACACTGTGACATTTTTGGGTTTCATTGGCCAGTCTGAGCACACGACCACCTTTTCATATGTATTATTGTGAGCTCCATCTCTACCTTTCTCATCGGCCCACAACAATGGGGTGACACACATGTGGGCTCCTAGAGCCTGTGAACACAGACTCTGCTCAGACACTGAGTGGTCACTGGGTAATTTTCTAGAATGGATGATTTAGTGTATCTTCCATGGAAACACATTCAAAAATCCTCTTAGAGCCCCCTCACACCATGAAGAGGAAAGTAATGATCAGTGGTACAAGACTGGAAAAAATGCCCTAAAAAAGTATACTCTAACTTATGGACTTTCAATATTACAGAATATTATGAACATGGGACATATGATGAGAATCTCCATGGCACACTGCTTTAAAAAAAAGCAGGCTGTATATCTCTCTCCCCATCCCCACCCACCACACACACCTGTAGATGTCACCCATACAGATACTGAGCTTCATCTAGAAAAGACTGGACACGTATGTGCCAAAAAGTTAACACAGATGAGTATTGTAAGTTATTTCTATTCTGTTTTTCAGTATCTTTATAAGCTTTCTACAATGAATATATATTAGCATTATAATCAGATAAAACATTACTTCTTAAAAGAATCCTTGCACATAGCATTTCTGACATAAAATGGCTGGACTGAATAGCTTAGAGACAGGTCTTAGTCTCTAAGACAACTTCTAAGCACTTGTTATTTAATGCACACCCAGAACAAACAGTGAGAAGGGCTGGCCACAACTCATCCTTTCTGGGGAAAGGAGCCACAGTGGCCAACTTCCTGACAGTGGGGCAGTAGTTTGATCTTTCCATCTTCAAGGAGCTGATAGTACTGCTTTTAATTCTTGACATGCTATACAATCTCCCTGAGAACAATGGAGTTTACAATGAGATGTGATTCTTTGAATCTGTTTATTTTTTTTCCTTGGATAAGGCACACATTTTACATAAGCACTTTCTACTTATATAGTCACTGTTCATCATTTAATTATATAGTTAATGCCAGGGATTACAATAGCGAGTGCACAAAGATGTGATTATAGGATAAGTACCTGGTAATTTCTATTCTCTAAAGTGAAGATTGAATGTTAATTAGCTTTAAGCATATTACAGTAGGTGCAATTATCAGGTAATCTTTGGGAATGTGTACCTTTTGGATCAGCATTTATTAAGGAAATCCCATGTAGTTACTGAGGAATGTCATAAAAAGCTACAGACCTTTGTGCACTGATAAAAAGAAAGAATAATTAGAGAAGTTAATTCCACGCTCGCCCTTATTGGTATAACTATAGTCCCATTGCTCCTTGGTAATTCTGTCCCTCTAAATGCTCAATTATTCAATATCCCCGGCTACCTGGGAAATTTGGAGAGGCTGTAGATGTGATGTATTTCTAAGTACAAAATGCCCGAAGAAGCCAAGTCCATCAAACAGAACCTCTTTTCAGCAGTTTTTGCATTTAAATATGAAATCATAATGGAGTGTCCAGGTGGCAAATTTTTTGGCTCCAGCAGCTGCAGCAGCGACTCAGGAATTCAAATGCAGAAGCCCAACAGATTAACGACTCCCCATAATATTATCTCTGTAACATGCAATTTGTTCTCAATGATAATTAGATATTTAGAAAGAGACATAATTAGAAAGAAGCCGCTTAATGCTTTCTGTTGTTGCTGTTGTTTGCTGAGAGTCTCCTGACAGCCAGGGCCCAGTACAGGGTGGCGGGAATCTGCGGTAGCTGGCGGTGTTGAGAAATGGCCGCAACGTTCGGTGTGGTGAAATGAAACCATCCTAAATTCAAACCTTCTCTAGTTAATTGGTGTGTCATATCGAGCATCCTTGTAAATAGGCCAAGGTTCTGTTTATAAGAGCTTCCTAAGCACAAATTACCAAAAGAAATACTGGGCCAGATAGAAAGAGAAATGAGGTAAAGTACAATTTCGAATCCATTTTGGAATGATGATGGCTGAAGCAGCCATGTAAAGGTAAGGTCCAGGTGGAAATTGCTATTTTCTTTTGTCTGTCTGTGACAGCTGGTTCCCTTTCTCCACAGCTCTGGCATTGCTGCTATCAGACAGCATATCTAAATGCACATCGCTTCCCTGGAATTTTATTTACAGAATCAAACACCAGGTTAGTTCCCATGAGCAGACTGGACACCACACTACTGAAAAATGGCATTCTCCACGTCCACCCCAATGCCCCACCTCAGGCAGGGGTGGAGAGCAGAGAGAAACAGCACCTGCAGCAGAAGGACAAAGGCCAGAGACCAGAACCCTCCCCTGCAAGTTACTGCTCTCTCTACACCAAAGCCCCAGAGAACGCCTTTTTCTCTCTGCTTCCCAAAGGTGCCTATAAGCTGATTTCTGTCACCAGTGATTAACTGCCACTAAAACAACTCTATACAAATGGAATCATACAATACCTAGTCTTTCGTGGCTGGCATCTTTTGCTCGGCCTTACCTGAGTGAGATTCGTGTGCACTGTCGCATGGAGCAGTTTATTCTACCACTGTGTACTCTTCCTGTGCATGAATATATGCTACACTTTCTCTTTCTTACTACCCATGACTCTTTGGATGGCTTCCAGCTTTCGCTGCTTTAGCCATGCAGCTGTGGACACCCACCCAAACACTTTGTTACACACACCCACTCGCTTGTCAGGTTCCCATCTAAGAAACATTTGCCTGCTGATGCCTAGCACCTGTAACTCTCTCACCCACACGCAGGGAGATCTGTCTGTCCAGCAGAAGAAGGCTTTATTGAGGCATGGGTCTGAGATGGAGTGAGAGGAGAGTGGGGCAGGAAAAGCATGTGTTTTCCTTCAGGGTCTTGAGGGCCGGGTGTGACACTGCTGTGCAGGAGGTGTGAGAGGTACTTCACGAGGCGTGGGTTATGGGGAGGTGTCCAGGAGCCAGGCAGCACAGGCCCACCATCCTGCACACATCCGAGTCCCAGTCCGGAACCTTCCAGAACAGGAGTTTGGGATCATCAAGACGTTGTGGCTTTGACCAGCTGACTGGCCACGACAGCGATACATAAAGGCGTAGTGGGCAGGGGACACAGACTGCTGGAGCCAGAGGACTCAAACAGGACAGGAGTCAGGTGGTAACCATGGTCTACTCTTTGTGGACTTTCGGAAATAACGAGTGGACTCTTGGGAGGCAGGAAGCATGAAGGGTTGACCATGTGGCAGGAATTGCGGTGTTCACAGACACCTGGCCAATAATGAAATCAGCCTGTACTCAAAACGGCGGGTGTTGTGGCAGGGGGATGAACAGGGGCTCAGGAGCCAGGCAGAAGCCACACTATTCCTCGCAGGCTTCTTACTCCCTGGTAGGTTCCCTTCTCCCCTTGACTATCTCTTTCCACCTCTGCTGTAAACGACGATGGCAGTTTAAACCCTGTCTGGAAGGCACCTGGAAGTCTTCACAGAAGATGTCACAATGGTGTGTGGCCCTAGAGAGTAACAGGGTATTTCCATGTGGCAAAGCACCCTGCGGGTTAAGGGGTATTACGGGTGAAGGAACAGAAGTACGGAACACAGGGCATCCGCTGAAACCATGAAGAGCTCAATCAGTCCGACAAGTTAATACTCCAAGATATACTCCAAAATCATTCAATTTAACAATAATGACAACAAAACCAAGAAGCACAATTAAAATTGTGTAGCAGATTTGAATAGATGATTTTCCAAAAAGAATATCCAGAAGTCAACAGACACATGGAAAAAAAGTTCAACCTCACCTTTAATAAGGGGGATTGAAAGACAAAACCACAGTGAGATATTATCTCATGCCTATGGCACATGTTTAAAAGACTCCCAGCGACAAGTGTTGGGGAGGATGCGGAGAAAAAGGATCCTCTTACACTGTTGGTGGGAATGCGAACTGGGGCAGCCATTTTGGAAAGTGGCCTAGATTTACCTTAAAAAACTAAAAATGGAAATACCGTATGACTACTTTAGGGAATTTATTTGAAGAACATGGGACCATGAATTCAAGAAGCATTTGCTCTAGAATGGCTATTGCAGCTTTACTGCACTAGCTAGGACTTGGAGACAACTAAGTACCTGTTAATAGAGGACTGGATCAGGAGGATGCGGTATCTGTGCATAGAGGAAAACTTTTGGTCACAAGGAAGGATGAAATGTCAAACTTACAGGAAAATGGAAGGAGCGCAAGGTAAGTAAAGTCAGTCAGAGAGACGAAGACAAATATTGGCTATTTTCATCGATACAAGTAAAAAAAGGAACCACAGGGGACGGATTGCGAGTTAAAATAAACTAGTGAACTTTGACAACACGCGGTTTCTGAGGCAGACAGGGAGGGAGGAGGAGAAAGGATCAGAATGGGGTGAGATGGCAGTGGGTGAGAACCACAGATAATGCAGGGACGTGAGGACTGCTGAGTGCCGGCCGACCCAGTGTGTGGCTGCCCCCCCAGGCAGAAGGGCAGCGGTCCCCGGTGGCCCTGTGCCCACAGCAGCCCCTGCCCCACCTCTGCACAAGGACACCTGGGCAGGGGTCCTTGCGGACTGGGTGCCCACGCGGGGCTCAGGGCTGGGGCTGTTCTCGCCGAGCCATGGGTGGCCCGCTCAGTATGACACTCTGGTCATGAGCTAAGAAGCAGGCAGGCGGGCAGCCATCACACAGACATGGGAACATCTGGGCCTCACACTGTGAAGCCTTGCCCTTAGCATAGGATTTCAGAAAGTCCCAGGAAGCCACGGTCCTTAAAGCCGCAGCCAGGCCACGTGGGCACAGGTCCAGGGTGGCTGCACATGGGCAGGGAGCCCTGCACTTAGGGGTCCTGTCAGTCCAGAGAATCAGGAACTTCTGGGTCTCAGCGGTGAGGGGAGGCGCCTCACAGGTGCCCACCCAAAGTCTCCACTGGCCCCCGAGGAGAAACCTCTATCTTGGGACCCGCCCTCGTCGCTTTTCTTCCCATTTATGGTCCCTGAGGTCACGTTGGCTCACAACACTGTTTCAGGGGTGACAGGATCCAATTCCGACAAGTAAGTGCATGTTTTCACAGCCCGCCCACCACCAAAGCCCCAGGAATCCCCCACCCAGCTCCGCAGGCCCCTCCCTCCTGGCCCCACCCAGACAGCCTTCTCCTGAAGGGCCCCTCTCAGCTTCACTTGCTGCTGAACATAGTGAACACTTCAGAGCACAAAGGGCTTGCCGACGCTTAAGTGCACAGGAGGCAGGGTGAAAATTCAATTCCAGTCAGGCAATTGACAGGATGTGGCTGGCCCAGTTGTTTCACCACATAAATCACAACCTTCTAGGCCCTTCTAGTTCCACTCTGTCTTCAATTATCACAGATCTTCCCGAGTCAGAGTCCAGGCCCCGGCCTGTTCCCTGAGTCCATCCTCGGCTACAGGTTCCACCCCAGGCCTCAGATCCCTGTGTCCTTCTGAATTTCCAGCCTGAGCTACAGCAGGGCCTCCGTGGCTGCCAGCACCGCTGGTCTGAGCAAACCCACGAGGGCTGGACCAGGGTGCCCGTCCTGTGAAGCCGCGCCGGCTCCTGGTCCAGCACACAGCTGCTTCCCGCCCGGGCACTGCACCTCATCTCCCGGTCTTGCTTCACGGTCTCTGGGTTGGTGTTCCCATCTGGTGGACTTTGATTTCTGGATTCTGAACATCTTCCTGGCTCCTGAGCTCAGCTCACATGTCTCCATTTTGACCCACGTCTTCTCTGGCGAGGACTTGCAGCTGTCCCCGCCGTCACCCCCACCCCCTCCTGGCTCCCCAGGCGCTGGTGCCTGCACTCCACCTCCTCCTGGCTCCCCAGGCGCTGGTGCCTGCACTCCACCTCCTCCTGGCTCCCCAGGCGCTGGTGCCTGCACTCCACCTCCTCCTGGCTCCCCAGGCGCTGGTGGACGTGACTCACTGCTGGGTTTTAGGATGAACGTGCCTTTCTTGAAGCCGCTGGACCTGTGATGGGGCAGAATCTCTAGTATTCTTTACAAAGAAATTCAGGGTAATTATTTATGTTTTGTCCACTATTTACTTCAAAGTCAAGGGATTTCAAACAGATAAATGATTCTTATTTTTGTCATCTTAATTGCCATAGTCAGGGTCTTCCCCAGCGAACCCTGTCCTTGGTCCTTCCAGAAGCCTGATTTCTCCCCTAGCAACTCCCTCCCCCCATGCTGTGCGTCAGCGCCCCCACTGCCCAGCTGATAGAGCCTACCCTGCACCGGGCTGCCTGGCTCGGTGGGTGCTGCCTCAGCAGCATCTGCTGGGTTCAAACGCTTACTCCCTCTCCACTGGGCCGGTGGTCTAGGGCAAGGTGTTCCCACGGCTTCGTTGTCCATGTTTATAAAGTTCCACCTGGGGCTGCTGAACCGTTCAAGGGAACACGTGAAGCCAGGAGCATGTACCTTTTCAACAGATCTGGTGTAGGACATGGGCTATAGATAACGGCCGTCACAATCGTCCTCTTCCTCACAGAATTTCCTTTTGCCTAGAACCTCACGTTTTCATCTTCTTGATTTCTTATCCCTAGAATCTTCCCATCCTTCAAGAAAGCATTCATATTTGAGAGGTAAGGAGATAAATTTTTCTGCAGGTATAGGCTGTGTCGCGGCTGGCCATGAAGCTCCGCACTGCCCAGGTACTGGGACCCAGGCACGGGAATGGAGCGGCACCTGTGTGTATAAAGAAAACACACGTGCTCTGCAGTAGAGTAGAGAATCTGGAAACCACAGGGCCGTAGACAAGGTCAGCGGCACCTTCTTCCTCTCGTTATAAGTGAAGCACATCTCCAGCTTCCTCTTGGGCAAGGAAAGCATAAAAGAAAATGACCTATAAGATACAGATTCCCTGCCCTAGGTGGATCTGCCCACACTGGAGACACATAATTTTATAATATTCTGCAAGTCTAGGCCTCCTAGTCAGGTTCAAAGGACTTGGCTGATGTGTGGGTGCACACGTTTAGGCAGAGTGAGGTTTCTGATAAGTTATTCATGTTTCTTACTTACAGTTAATGGTTCTCATGAGGAGAGTCATCCCGTTGGCACGCTTTCCTGTCTACACCATGGCATGAACCGCATCTCTCATGATGTGGGTGCACTGCGCAGCATTAGGTTGGTGGGAGTGAAGTTCTGGGTCCTTATTGTGTGGCCAGGGTGGGGTGGCTGAAAATCTGAGGTGAACTCAGCCAGGAGGGCGGCCTGCAGATGATGGCCCCCACATTTCTGCATGCCAGGCACACAGGAAGTGGATTTCAAACGAGGTCCTCAGAGCCCTAAGGAGTTTGCCAAGAGGGCAGTGAAAAGGGAAGTGCAGGCTCCGTGCCCTGTTCCGGGTCAACCAGAGCTTCTCCCTTGGGATTCCTCCAAAGGTCCACGTGCAGAGTGGGGGGCTACAGTAGCACCCTTAGACCCCTCTGTCTTCCATGTTAGACTTGTAAGTACCCACAAGAGTAGGAGCTGGTGTTTGCTTTACTTCGAGCTGCATACCCTGTGCCAAGCACGGTCCTTAGGAATCTTTTTGAATCATAAGTAAAAAAGTACATAAAACCTACTTGTCAAGGGAAAAATTCTTCCCAGTCCCTAAAGAGGTTAAACCAACACAGCAAGTAGTATAGATATGTGGTTGGTTGAAATAGCTGAAGTTCATTGTGCAAGTTTACCTTACTGTTTTTACTTCCTAGGATTCAAATATTTTCAAGCAATAGTTTTGCCCCCAAATTCCTAATAAAATGATCTTATCCAGGTATTACTATAGGGGAAATATTTGCATACCAGTGTACCTTACCAACTTGTCACTAACCTATTCCTGGTCCAACTGTTGGTAGAAATAAGGACTACGCGTGTTGTTCCTACCTGCACTACCATATTGTGGAAGAAGAGCTAAGGGGTGGTTTTAGTGATTCTCCGCAGATAGTCTTTTTTTAAAAAAAGATTTTATTTACTTATGTAAACAAGAGCTGGGGAATAGGCCAGAGGTGGGGGTGAGAAGATTCACGAGAGACAGAATGGGGAACAGAACAGGCAGACTGACTAAAATACACTGCTGAGAGGAGCAGCAGGCAAGACAGGAGAGGTCTGCCGTGCCATGTGGGTCCCCTCCCTGGCTGGGATTGAACTTGTGCTGCAGTGGCTGCTGAAGCTCAACCCCTTGTGCCAAAGTCTTGATTTGAACAAATCTACATCCTCCCCACCATGATTTCTAGGAGACAGTTCTAGGAACTGAGCATATTTAGGATGTTGAAGTCTATGTAGGCAGCTTCACTTCTAACCCTGAGTATTGGCTGCAAATTCCTTTGGGCAGGCTACATTCTGAAAGGAGTGATCGCTCTCTTTACGTTAATAGCAAATAAAATTACTACCTTTCTTCCTAAAGTGAAGTACAATGCAAGTAACATTCTAGCTTCAATGAGATAAATGCCTTCTCCTCAATTTTGTTCTCATGCTTGTAAGAAAGCCGGAAAAGTAGTCTCTGGTAATAGCAGCTCAAAGCAGCTCTATTACAATATACCAGTTACTCATTTTAGTTTGCAATTGCTTATAAAGCACAAAAGTTGCATGGTTCTTGGCATGGCTCCATAAGGCAGAAAATTTACTGTACTATGCTTCTAATTGTCTACTCTCCCTTTTAAAGGGAAAAATCACTCTAGATAAATTGTTTAGCTGAAATGTTAGAAATGTTTTAAACAGAAAAAATGCTTCTATTCCCGGAACTGTCAGAACAGTCGTCTAATTAAAACATGGTAGGCTGATAGCTAAGAGAATAGTCACAGAGCAAGAGGTTAGCACTCAGTTTACTGACGTCTCAAACCACAAATTACCCAAAAATGCTTTAACATTATTTTGAATATATACTGCCTTAGCAATTAATTAGCTATGCTTATCACTGTCAAATCTCTATAATTACACAGTAATCATTCATTCATCAAATCTTAATTGAGCATACACTGATTCTATGTGTAAGTGAGGAAATTTACATACTAATCCCTTCACCCTTCCCCATCTGGAGATTTCTTTTCAGAGAGGCTCCAAAGAACACAATTACAAATCCAAAAAAGGCTGGGATAGACTCAAACTTCTGAGCAGCAAAGAAAATGTCAGTGAAGAAGTTCTTGCATGTCACGCTGTTACACAAATAAATGTAAACCAAACAGAAGAGCAGAAGGATCCGCGGTTGAAGGGAGAGCATAGTCCGTCTGCCTGGTACTGACGAAGCAAGTTCCCGACATTCTCTCTTTCTGATTGGTAGGATGAAAAACCGCTCCGACTACCCTGCTAAGTGTCTTTCTGGGATGAAAGGCCTAAGAAGGGGCCCATGTGTGCTGGACAGCAAACCTGACCCTCTGACTATTAACCTTTCCACACTCCCATTTAGCTTGTGCCTGCGGGTTCCGGCCTGGGTGAGGAGAAACCCTCACAGGTCGTGTTCGCTGATTTATACTCACATCTGTCCCACAGCATTTGGTTTCCTGCTTCGCCTTTGAACATCCCTGTGATCAAATGTTCCCCTAAGCCCAGCTCCCAGTCATTAATGGATGGTTTCATCCAGGCCCTGAACGCAGAGATTAAGTGCTCTGCAAACGCACTCGCATCTCTTGAGGACAAGAGCTTGTCGTTGGAATGCCATAGGCAGCCCTCTGGCCCCCTGCAGACCACGGGCCTCCCTTCAGCTGGAATCTCCTTTTTCCGGCCTCCGCCTGGGAATTCCCACCATCCTTCTAAGTTTCCTCGGCAGTGTCACTTACTAAGGGGCACCGTGCCTCACTGTCACAGCTGAATGAGGGGCTCTGTGTTGTACCATCTTGCAGTTTCTTCACTGCATTTACCACAGCATGTGGCTAGGGATGTAGCTGCATGTTTATCTGTTTGCTGGCTGTCTCCCTCCTCGGCCAGAAGCTCCACAGAGGCAGGGACCATTCCTGTTTTGTTCACTTTGAACTGGTACCTAGTAGGCACTCGGTGTATATAAAGGAACAATGCATGCAAAGCCCTTAGCATGCAAAAGGTGCTCAGGACACCTGAGTAATATCGTGTCATGAACAGATGAACTCTACTTAGATTCAGCCCTCCAGTCCTCATTCCATTATCTTGGCTCAGAGAGGGATACCTGAGTTCAAAGGCATCTCTTCTGGAGTCCCTGTCCTGACTGGCCTTAGAAAAACTGATCCTAAACTTGTTCCTCTATTCGTCCCTCAGGATAACCTAACCCCAAGGTGCTATGTGACTAGCTCATCCTTCTCACTCCCCCAGCTGAGCAATGACACAAGTTTCAATTGTCTGACTGTTATATTTACACAGATTACCTTATTTTAATGATGTCTTGCTTAGTAAGATCTTTAGAGTAATTCCAAAAGCTTGCTAGCTTTATTCAACTGGAAAAGAGCTCTCAAATCAACTTATATTAAGAACTTTGCTATTAACATAAAAATTGCCTTAATGAGCTCACTGTTAGGAGATGTATAATGCTGAAATGCACAAAAGAATGAATGATTTATTAGTCAGTTTAATTCAATTTTGTCACCAACTCCTCCAATTCCCATTTCACAATCACTTTCGAATCCACCAGATACTACTGTTTTCTACCATGATGGGGACAGTTATCTGAGTTATCTGCTTAGATTACTGTAATTTTTTCTTAACTGGTCTTCCACCTCTAGTTTTAGTCTTTCACAATTGAGTTTATGTGCGACAGCAGAGTTAATTTTCTTAACACTCTGTGTTTGTAGGTCAGTCCCTGCTAAACAATCCAGAACTGTTTCTCATTCCCACCAGGTCAAATCCAAACGCATCTTCCTAAAGGTACCTGGTGTTTGCTGAGCTGTGATCTTCCAGGGTGAAGATTAATCACCTGCTTGAACAACCTACCTCCTCCACATAGCTCCTTTCTGACTCCTCCTTGCTCGGAAGTCCCTCAGCTTAGTGGGCTCCCTCCTTTATTGTCTGTCCTAGTTCTGTCAGCCCTTTGCTTGAGAATTTCAAGTTCTTTTGGCATCATTTAAGTTTTACTATGTTGGGCTGCCTGGGCTTCCCTAACAGTGGCTTAAACCACAGAGCACAGTTCTGGAGAGTCAAAGTCTAAGTGTTGGCAGACCTGGTTCTCCTGAGGCCTCTCTGTTGACTTCCTGTCTTCTTTTTGTGTCATGTGACCTTTCTCTGTGTGCACACCTTCTGGCACCTCTTCCTTTTTTTATAAGGACACTGGTCCTATAGAATCAGGGCCCTACCCCATAGCTTCATCTGAATTTGGTTACTTCTTTGAAGGCCCCATCTTCACATACAAAGGGTTAGAGCTGCAACATCAATTTTGGTGGAACACAAGTCTGTCTAGAAAATGTGTGATTGGTTTTTCTCTCTCATTTTTATCTTTCGTCAGAATGGAAGCTTCACATACTCACATACTGTCTAAGCAAGGAGATAGTGTCGCCTTTGGAAAAGTAATGATCTAAATTTTCTTTTCTGTTCTTAAAGTTTGTGCATAAATTCACCTTAGTTTACTTCTCCAATAGTGCGGAGTACTTGAGAAATGGACTCTTAAGAACTGCCTGTAAAGGTAAACAACGCCTTCATTTTCCAAGTCAGTAATGGAGTACAACCTCCAATAAGGCAGGTCCCTGATTACCAGTGGGTGATGCTATCTGCTTCAATTAGTACTGGTCAGTGTGTGAAGAGAATGGAAACTTCACTTAAGAGGTAAAGTGATGAGGACGGTGATTAATCTTCACCCTGGAAGATCACAGCTCAGCAAACACCTTTAGATCTGGGACTGTATTTTGAAGAAGCCCCTGGGGAAAGTCAAGACATGGGGGAGGCGGGGCTTGTCAGAAAAGGCAACAGATCTCCCCTGGCAGAGTACCAGAATGATAGCAACTGTATCTGCCTCCAAGTTGAGCAGCAAGGAGAGCTATGGAGGGGATCAGGGGATGAAGAGACTAAAGAGAGGGCTGGGACTAGCTGTGGGCACTATTTTGCAGTCTCATCCTGGTTCCCCAGCAATTCCTACTATACCCTCAGAACCGCAACAGTTATTTGTGTTTGGGTTAATATCCTTAACTGTGCAATGGATGCCATTTCTGAGTCTTAAGGAATTCTCAACATCATTTTCCCTACCTGAACACAAAAATTAAGTTATTAAGTAAAATGCTGTGAAATCACCCAGAGATGTTCTGAAATGAGTCTTTGAATGGAATAAATAAATAAATGAAGGAAAAGTTGCCAGAATGTTTTCCTCTGTCATTTTGATTAGAAGCCAAAATAGTCACCTAATAAGATAATCAGATTAGATTCCAGACAACAATTCTGAAGCAACAAAGTGTTTTCCTCTGGCTCAAGGGGTCCTCATCCTTCCTAGTTCCCAACCAGAAACTACCTTAGGAACTAGTATTTTAGATAGCAGCAAGTTCAGAGAAGTATTTTTTTAAGCGGAGAAGGGTATTGAAGAGAGAAAGGCCACAGCTCTTAAAATCATCAAGTATGTAGCTTTGAATGGAGCTTTGCAGTCCTACTTAAATTTATCTTGTGCATGAACTTAATAAGCTATGAAATACTCCCAAGGGACCCACCTGCCTTATATTTGCTACTCTGGGGTAGGGCTCTAGCTTCTGGTTCCAGGTCATCTTTGCCTTGGCAATAGCTTTCTCTCATTGTGGCATCCCTGGTGACTTATAAAACGGCTTCTGTGCTGCTGGCACTGCCAGAGCTGTAAGAAGGTTACAGACAAGCAAACAGGTGGACAGACAAAGGCATATCTTTCTGAAATCAGTTCTATCCGGATTGTAGGTCTCAATTGATTATGCTCAGCCGTTACAGAGCTATTGTCTCCCATTTCAGGGTACTTATCTTACAATGAGGAAAACAATAAAAAGACACTGTGAAATATGATCGGAAGAATCTCCTTAAATGGCCAATAAATAGTGTGTATAGTTACATTTTTAGGAAGAGCAGTTAATGCTGTCTCTTTGAAAATTCCCAGAAAAATCTAGGCTTCCCAGAATTCTGCTCTGATCTACATAAACAAATCAAGGGAATGTTCAACTCGTGCATTCTTCATTATTTCTCTGACAAATGCTTGAAAAATTGGCAAACTGAAGCATCTGCCTGATTCACAGTTGCTCTTTCTCTGGAGCTCCTGCAGTCAGGACATAACAGTATCTCCAGGAAACTGCAAATATTCACTTTATTTCAATTAGTTTTTGCCACACAGTCCACTGGCTCTTCAGCCAGCTCAGAAAACATGACTTTTAGTATTGCTTAAGCTGCTTGACTTATGAGATAAGCACTGAACTCCTACCTAGTCATTCCCCAGGAAGATTAGGCCCTTTGTGTCTTATCAGTTTACCGCTGGTATTTATTTAACACCATTTGTGATGAGCTCTCACTTTTTCTATCCATTTGAATTTTGACTTAATATTAATTTATCTTTATCTTCTGATTAACACAGTTCTACCTTTGTGACCTGGAGTCAACTCTTTCTGTGAATAGGCTCATCTAAATACAACCTAGGAATTAAACAGTACCCACTGGAATAAGACTTTTAAGCTGGCACAGACCTTATTAGGATTTTGAACCTTTTTAACAAGAGAAAGCACTGACATCTTTCTGTCAACATTTTCACGAACCACAAATTGCTCATGAATTAGAAATTCTCTAGAAAAGCCATAAAAAAGCTATGAAGCAAATGTATTCTTATAGTACAGGTCTGCAAGTCAGGGTAATTTCAGAATATACCACATAAGCTGAAAAGATGGCAGATGCAAGAATTGGATTTAACCATAGATGATAACCCAATTTTCTCCATAGTGCTGTAACTCAATAAGTCTTTAATGGCTTCTTAGATAAACAGATGGATGTCATCAAAAGGCACAGGATGATAAATCTGATTGGTGTCTGAATAATTTGCACAGCTTTATCCCCCCAAACAAGCAGCTAGAGAAAAATGAGAGAACCCACCCATAAGGCCCAGCATGGTAGTTTAAATTATTTGATTAGAAACAGTTGTATTTTCCCAGCGGTGTAATATTGAAAACAACCAGAATGGCAAAGTCCAGGAAGTGCAATATATCTTTTTAATTAGGGTTCTTCTTTGGAAGATTTATACTGTTTAGTTTAAGTTCTGTTTATTCTTATTCCGTTGACTCAGTTTATTTTCATAGAGATTTCCAAATATTCAATTAAAGTCCTCTGTAAGATTATGACTTTCAATTATCCCTGATGACCCAGAGTTTATAGGCTTTCATGGCCACAGTCTACTTTGTGCTAGTCAAGCAGTTACTCATTCTTTGAATAGTTTCTTTCCTTGGGTATTTCTTCATTTAAATCAAGTCGTTTGCCAGGATCACTAAAGTGGAACTAGATTTCAAATGGTCCGTTGTTGTAGGCCCAATAAAAAATATGAAGAGTCTGACCAAGCCTTTCTGGGGTTGGAACTGTCAAATGCTAAATGCACTGGTAGACTCGGTGAGATTTGTCCAGATGAATCCTGGAGAGGGACAGCTTAAAAGAAATCTGCAACAAAATACGCCTTTTGTTGCCATGGCCACTGTTAGATCTGGATTGTGAGATTGTGGGAAAGTTCTCTGGTTTTTAAGCACTAAATTAGAGGGTTAGAGTGTTTTAAATGTCTGATGATAAAGCCTATAATTTCTTTAAGTGTAAAGGGAAACATATTACATGGGGCGGTAATACTAATGGTCTTTGTCTCTAGTGTAAGATACTGCTTTCAAATATTTCTGAGAGATGCAAACATTTACTTTTGTCATAAACTAATTCCCAGTACAGAACCAGCATCTTCTGGAGAACCGAGTTGAAAGTAAGTTTTCCTTCTATCCCCAGAGTCCAAACAATTGCTTCGAAATATTTTTATTATGTAATATGTCTGTTGAAGCTAATTTCTAGCCACGTGAAATAATGACTATAGAGGATTCTTACATTTCATTTACTGTAGGTTTGCTACTGTCCCTACCACTTTACATGCACTAAGCTACTCCTCTTCACGATAATTCTAAAGGAAAGATCCACTCATGCTCAACTAATAGATGAGAACACTAAGGCACAGATGTAACTGAATAGCATACCCAAGATCACACAGCTATTAAATGATAGAGCTAGGAATTCAGCTTCAGGCAGTCTGGCCCCAGCGTCCATGCTCTTAAATATTTTAATATTTTACTGCCTTGTATAGAAGTTTGACTGATGCATAAATAGATTCATGATATTATCGGTAACCACACAGAGATGAATTGGTTAGATCCCGTTAAAGGCAGATACAAATCTCTGCTCTGGAATCTGGATACTCAGCTAAGCAGGCTGGGGCCATCTGGTCACTCCATGGGGAACAGTGAAGATGACCAGTGCTCACCTCAGGGCTTGGTTGCAGCACATACTATCACATGGAGAGACATGTACTGGGAAACTGTACTACAAGGTTCTTGAGATGATAGCGGGCAGCCCTGCATCTTGTCCACTGAACGCGGTGTCACTAGTCAACTGTAATTCTCTCCATGATGGAATCTGTTTCCATCATGTCCATCATCATGGTGGGCGCGTGGCCATAATTTGCCAAAGTAGTTTTCACGACATTCAAAATGTGTGAATTGACTGAATAAACTGGTAAAATTCTCCAAGAAGCAATTTAACAATATGTATTGAAAAGCTAAAAAGAAGTTTACATCTACCAATTTCAAAGCTAGTATTATGTTCTAAAGAAATAATCAGGGATGATCATCAGAGATGTGGGCAGAAGATTTACATGATAATCTTTATCACAGAATTGTTTACAACACCAAAAAGGAACAAAAAATGAAGAAGGCTGGCAACAACAACAAACAGTCAAGAAGAGGAGAATAATTAAGAAGTTTATGATACATCCATAAAATGCAATATTATGCAGTCATTAAAATTATGTTTCTGAAGAATTTTTAATGATACAGAGAAATACTCATTATATAATATTTAGTGAAAAAGCAGGCTACAGAACTTCATAAAAACTGCTGCCACTTATGTAAAAAGGAGAAAATCTAAATATATCTGAGGTCCTAAGAGGAAAAACATCTTTTGTTGGTTTTCTCTGAGTTGTAAAATTTTGATTTCTCTTTTCTAGATTTTCTAAATAGGAAGACATTAACTTTCTAATCAGAACACCAACCAGAAAAGCATAAATACCCATGAGCTACAGCGATAAGAACTGGCATCTGGGGAGGGACAAGAGAAGGCCATTCCTGGAGAAGAAGCATCACAGGCAGAGGCTGAGAGCCAGGAACATCACATGATGTATGAGGAAGGGCTCATCCTGCATCTGCTTAGTGAAGAACCTGAGGGTAGAAGGGTCTGAGGGGCCTAGATGGGCAAAGGTGGTGTGAGCTAATGGAGTGGGTCACAGAGGGTCCTGGTAACAGGATGATTCAGTGACTTTGACAGGTCACTGCCCAAGAGAGAACAGACTTGCCACCAAATGCATTCAAGAGGATACACTGTGGACATTGGAAGAGATTCAAAAGAGGAAGCCAAAGCTTGTTTTGAGCCATGTGAAAACCAAGTGGCTTGGGGCTTAGAAGACCTGGGGTCATGAGCTGGTCCCGCCAATCATCAGCTCTATGGCGTAGGACCAACTGTACGCCACCTGCTCCTGTGTGTGCAAAATTAGAGGGACGGAAGATCGGAATCATGTGGCCATCCATTCATTCAGCTAAATATTGAGGGCTATCTGTGTCAGACATAGTGCCGGATAGAGAGGACACAGTGATGAAGAAAGAGAGATGGCCCTTGAATGCGTGGAGCTGACAGGCTTGCTAGGGAAGTAAACAGAGAAATAACTGTTAGTGTTAATGAGTGGGTTTGGGAAAACAAGAGTTCACCAAATCTTCCCCGAGGTCACTGGAGCCCTCAGCAGGAGAGACTAAACAGAGAGACAGCTGCTGAAGTCAGATTCAGAGGGCTGAATAAGGTGGGGAATGGGTGCTGTGTAAGATGTCTGACTTGGAAGAAGAAGAACAAGAAGGAAGTGGCAGGAGCTAGCGTGAGTTGTAAGTCTCCGAGTCCTCTGTGTTTGTAAGATACTGACATTCACATGCACTCAGATCAGTAGTTTTAACCTTCCAAGGTAACAGCCGTGGAGGGGCCAGCAACCAGTTCACTGTGTAAGCTCTGTGTTTGTATAAAAATCGATCCCACAGTGGCCACATCCCAAATACTAAAAGGAAATTAAGATCTGGAAACTATTACTGTGAGAACCTATGTCGTCTCAATGTGTGGGTATGTTTAAAAATGTAAGATGGAAGCTGGACAAGACAGGGGCAGAGCAAGATGAACTTCACTTGTCACACTCTGTTATGTTAATGATGCTGAGATTGGAGGAGAGGATGAGGACCAGTTCAGGGAGAAAAGGAGGATAACAGGAACACTGAGCAGCCTGCCAGTTTGCTGCTTCCAGTAAGTGGGTTTTGACCTTGTCTCCTACCACTCTTGTGCGACTAAAGATAGTGGAAATAAATGGGAGCTCTGGTTACATGACTTGAGAGACATTCGTACTTAAAGCAGTGTTGCTAAAAATTCCTAGACATGTTATCAAGATAATGTTAGAGGCAACAAGTGATGGCATGAAATTCTATTGTTTTAGGAAAATCGAACAGTGGAATTTTGTTTTATGAAACAGCTAACAGATGCATTTGAAATTTCTGGTAATCCTGCCATTACCAGTTTTAACATTAATAATTTTTAAAGAGAACAGAATGTTTTCACTTCTGAAAAGGACAGGGACTTTTTTATTGTGTGAAAATATAAGGATTTCAGAAAGACAGTTCCACTATTAATCTCTGTGGTCAGAAGTCACAGTAAAAGGTCTGGATTTATTTTTTCATTAGCATTTTATCGACCGGACTAATTAGTTCGAGCAAGCCTAAAATTCCCTGGATTTCCGGGCCTCCCCTGGTGGCGCAGTGGGTTAAGCAGCGCACTATGAAGCAAACCGCAGCCACTTGCAGCATGAGTTCGATCCCTGCTGCCGGCCAGGGAGGGGGACCCACATGGNNNNGCAGACCTCTCCTGCCTCGCCCGCTGCTCCCCTCAGCAGTGTACTTCTGTTATCTGCCTGTTCTGCTCCCTGCTCTCTGTGGTGAATCCTCTCGCCCCCCCCCCGCCCCCTACACCTCTGGTCTGTGCCCCAGTGCTTGTATGCATAAATAAATAAATCTTAAAAAAAAAATTCCCTGGATTTCCTAAAAACCAACAGCTGTGCCTGTCTTAAGCGTACGTCATGTGACACACATGATGCAAATTTACCAATTACAAGCCCCAGAGGTAGGTGCACAGTAATGAAACTGGGGGCGATCACAGGACTCTGGGACCAAAGCTCAAATAATGTTTGATTTCTGGGATCCCACTTTAAAATCCCTTCTTTCTTTTTGCTCCAAGTCATAAAAAAGAACAAATTAAATGTAAGCTTAACATATTTCATGTTTCTTCACCACCCCTCTTCTCAGATTTCTATTCTGTATTTAATACTTCCCCAGCCAAAGAACCATGAGAGTATAAAGATCAAAAGCATAAATTTTAAAGTCAGGAAAAATTGAGTTGAAATCCTGGTTCTGTCAGTTATTAATTCTATAAACTAATGGTAAATTTTTGAAGTTCAAATTTCATGTGTTAAATAGGACGAATAGAATAGGTTCCAACTTACAGGGTTAAGACAAGATTATATGAGAAAATATAAGAACAATTACTGCAGTGGACTCATAGTAAACACCTAAAAGAGAGGGGAGGGAAGAGAGAAGGGGATGCGTGTGTGTGCGTGTGTGTGCGTGCATGTGTGTGTGTGTGTGTCTTTGCTCATTTTGGACAAATGCATTTTGAGAAAAATGCATAATAAAAACTACATTTATAGTAGGTGTCCCACCCCTTATAGTTATTTGGTACAAGTCCATGTCAACATAATTTAAGGATATATTAAATAGAAAGAGCTCCTTAATTGCATCATGGTTTGAGATGCTTAATTATTTAATACATTTCAAAAAATTTTAACAAAATAGTATGGTACCACATCATAAGTATCAACAGTTCAGTAAACGTGCATGGTTAAAACCTTGCCCCACATGGTGCACTATAAATCCTACCTGGGGATTTTCCCATCAAATATGAGTTAACAACAGGAGGCAGAATTTAGAGAAGAAAAAGCCACAAAACTGCTTAAGTCAGTATCTGAAGATGACAACATTCTAATGGACAAAATAAAGATGAACCTGAGTCATGAGGATAACACAGAGGCAACCCTAAGATTTTCAGTGCTCCAACAGGTGAGTGAGCAGCCTTCTGGCTAAGGCCTCGGGAAACTGAGTCACAGCATTGCCCAGCACCGGGGTCACATAGACTTGGCCTGAAAGTCAGTTTTTCAACCTGCTTGCTTTAAAATTTTTAGAAAGCGGGCCTCCCTGGTGGCGGAGTGGGTTAAGCAATACACTATGAAGCAGACTGCAGCCACTGTAGCGTGAGTTCGATCCCTGTTGCCGGCTGGGGAGGGGACGCACATGGCGCAGCAGACCTCTCCTGCTTCTCCTGCTGCTCCCCTCAGCAGTGTGTTTCAGTCAATTTGCCTGTTCTGTTCCCCCTCTGTCTCTGGTGAATCCTCTCACCTCCCTGGTCTCTGGCCCGTACCCCAGTTCTTATATGCATAAATAAATAAAATCTTAATAAATAAATAAAATGTTTAGAAAGCAAAAAAGAACTTAGCAAGTAAAATAACCTTTCTGAAGTATGATTTCTTTAGCTGTAAAATAGATAACTTCTCCCATGCACTGAGGTAAGAAAATGAAGTGGACATACATATGAAGCATCTGAGATAGTGGCTGCCCACCCAGACCCTCTGTAAAGCATGGTTATAGTCAACGTTCTTTTCAGTTATTACAAGTTTAAGAAATTAAATTTTTTATTTATATGTTAACATAGGATATAACAATGACGAGAGAGAGCTTCACCAAATTCAGAGGTATCATGGGAAGTGGCCTGGCTTAAGAGAAACTAGCAGGAATCTATAAACAAGTGTCACTCGAGATTCTGAGAAAGAGCTTCAAGGACTGGCAATCATTCTCTTGAAAAACGGGAGGCAGAAAAAAACCCATCAACCAAACTCCCCAAAACTCAGGTGGTTGCTGGTTAGGTGGGATCGTGGACAGAGAGAATGGTGATATTTCAAAATCCTAAGCCTGAACTGAACTCACTATGACAGATGCTCCGAATTGCAAATGTAGGTTTGTGACTATGCTGCTTCTCACCTGGGCAGCTTGGTGGCATTTTCTAGGGAACCAGCAAATCCTGACGATAATTTGTCATTTTTCTAAGATTCACAGGCTAGGCCAGGGAGTAATCCCGGAGCTGATGGCTTGGACTACCTCTTGTGTCGCCTCTCCCAGAGCTTCTGAGCACACTCTTCTCCCATCCTGACACCAGTCCCTGCTAGGCTAGATCCCTGCAGAGACCTTGTCAGAGATTTAGAACCAGAGAAAGCTCCACCCACAGTGTTCAGCTAGATGTGAGTGTGCATGAGCATGTGTGTGCACGTGTGCATAAGTCTGAGGTGAGCGTGCAGAGTGTGGATGTGTGTGCATGTGCCTGTGGGTGTGATGCACGTGTGCATGAGTTGCATACACTCCCATGGACAGGGACCCTCAATATGAATCATCTATTTTAATCCACTTGTCTCCTGGTGAGAGCCCAAAGAAGCAGCCAGAGTACACTGCTTATATTCCAGAATACAGTGAGTGTAATTCATAAACAGATACACATAAAAATTTTAGGTGAAATATTTTTTTGAGGATTGGCCCTGGAGCTATATACCACTTGACTAGGCAAATATAATTTCTATGAGGAAACATAGTCTATAATCTATAAACGCATTTTCAGAATTGGTCCATTTGCAGAAATGGTCTGAGAAATCATTTTTAACAAAGATTTATTTATTTATGCATACAAGAACTGGGTACAGGCTAGAAGTGCAGGGGGTGAGAGGATCCACCAGAGACAGAGTGTGGAACAGAACAGGCGGATTGACTGAAACACACTGCCAAGGGGAGCAGCAGGAGAAGCAGGAGAGGTCTGCTGCGCCATGTGCGTCCCCTCCCCAGCCGGCGGCAGGGATCGAACTCGTGCTGCAGCAGCTGCGGTTTGCTCATAGTGCATTGCTTAACCCACTGCACCACCAAGAGGTCCCTAATTTTTAACTTTTAACTTTGAAATAATTTTAGATTTACAGACAAGTCACACAGAGCTCAGGGTTCTCATTTACCCTTCACCCATGTCTCCTTAATGATAATATTTTACATAATCACAATATTATTTAATAAAACCAGAAAATGAATATTGATATAACACTATTTCTTTCTGGGGCCTGTGAGTAACCTAGAGATATTATTTGAATTTCACCAGTTTCCCAACTCATGTTTTATTTAATTCGGGACCTCATGGTGTGTAGACATCATTAGTCTCTAATCCTCGTTAATTCCTCCTCTTTCTTTGTCTTTCTTGACCTTGACGCTTTTGAAGAATTCTGGTCAATTTACTCTGTAGACTGTTCCTCAATTTGAATTTGCTTGATTTTTCCTCGTGATTACATCAGTGCTCTAACGGAGTAACACAGAGGTGATCTTTTGTTCTCTTCAGAAAGACCTACCAAGGATGTGGGAATTTTATGTTTTACTACTGGTGACATTAACCTTGATCACCTGAATAATGTCAAGTCTGCTACTATTCTCTACTGAAAATTGTTTTCCCTTCATAATTGATAAATATCTTATGGGAAGACAGTCTGAGACTATGCAAATTTGCTGTGACACATTTTATTTTCTCTCATGAAGTTCAGATTACATCAGTGGTTCTTGTGCTATTTGTCTAATGGTGAAATTTCTATTTCCTTCATTCATTTGTAAGAGTTATTTTTATCTATTTATATATACAAAGAAGAACTGGGGTACAGGACCAAGGTGAGAAAATTCACCAGAGACAGTGGGGAGCAGAATGGGCAGATTTACTGAAACATACTGCTGAGGGGAGCAGCGGGGAGGCAGGAGAGGTCTGCTACGCCATGTGGGTCAGCTCCCTGGCTGGGGATTGAACTCAGGCCACAGTGGTGATAGTGCTGAAACTTAACCCCTAGGCCACCAGGGAGGCCCTCTATTTTCTTTATTCTCCATATACTTATTATCTAGAATTCTGTAAGGGAGGGAGTGCTGCCCCTTGTTTCCCATTATTTGTCACATACCTATGCTAGTATGGGCTCGCTTATTCTTTGGTTTATCATCCAATACTACACTTATTAATTCTGTTGTTTATGTTGCTTCAGCTTTGTTCATTTGCTGCTTCTCAGGCTGGTGTCTTATGTCTTTTCAAAATGCCTTCCTAATATTGGACAATTGCTGGAACAAGTTGTCCCAAGCTTAATCTGAACTTGCATTTCTCCCAGTCTATATTGGAGCGCACTATTTCTTCAAAGGGACAAAACCAAACCCAAGCACCCTGGGTCGCTTTGTTGGAGAACAGCATTAAGAAGCGCTCACCGCGGTGGAGGCGCCATCGCTCAGAGCCTCTCCATGGACACGCCGTGCGCTCACCCTGTGCCTGTATTTCTCCCAACCGGAATGAGCCCACACCGAGCCCTCAAATTCCTCTCCGCACCACAGGCTTCATTCCACCCTCCCTGCCGCCATCATATGCATTACCTCCCTCCGACAGCGAGCAGCTAGCACTCACTGAGCCACAATCGCCGCCTCTTCGCCCCATCCGAGCACACGTACCAATGCGCCACGTCACGGGTGCAGGCCTGTTTTCTGGAGAAGCAAATGCGCTAACTACAGCAAAGTGCTGCCCGCAGTTCCTTCTGCCTTTAGCCTCACAGTGTGCAGTCAAGACACGACTTTCCCAAGTTCCAGAGCTTGCTCTCTCCACCCGGCCCCAGTGTAGCTGTTACTCATTCGTAATACACTTAGCTTCATCTCACGTGCTGTGTCCCATCTTACATTCCCCACATCCCAATTTTACTAACTGGATCTGTGAAACAGCACATGTTTTTGACAGTTCCAAGTATCTAAAAAGGTGTGTTTGGAGAAGTATCACTCCTTGTACCCGTTTCTACGCCCCCTCTTATGCCCCCATTTTATCCTCCACCCTACACCACTTGTGGCCAATTTCCTTAGTATTTGCTTTATCTTTCTTGAAATCCTTTGCAAAATTAAGTAGATGGCTGTGCTTCCTTAAATGTCCTTATTCCTCACACAGAGAACAGCAACCGTAGGTGTGCTTTTGCATCTTCTGTCCTTTACTTAGGAATATATTTTGGAAATAATTCCAGAGCAGTTCACAGAGACATTCCCAAAGCCTCGTCTCACAGACGCGCTGCCCGCCATCTGTGGAGGTAACACGACCTACCTCACCGCTTTCCCACGTCTGTCTGGTCAGTATGTGGTCACAAACATCGCTGCATGAGTGGCCACCCCACGTGCCCCATGTTGTGGGGGATGTAGGCCAGCACTGCTGGCCGGAAGAATATGAGTGCTAAGAATTCCCAATTTCTCCTCCGGTGGGGGGCTCCAGTTTATATTCTCACCGGCCAAGCTTTGTCATGCCTTTATTTTCACCAAAATGATAGGTGAGCAAAGGCATCTCAGTATCATTTTCATTTGCTTTTCTTAAAATTACTTTTAGTACAGGGGCCTCCCTGGTGGCGTAGTGGGTTGAGCATCGCGCTGTGAAACATCCGTGGCACTGCAGTGCGAGTTCGATCCCCGGCCAGGGAGGGGACCCACATGGTGCAGCAGACCTCTCCTGCCTCGCCTGCTGCTCCCCTCAGCAGTGGATTTCAGCCGATCTGCCTATTCGGGGCCCCACTCTGTCTCTGGTGACTCCTTTCACCTCCCATTTCTCTGGCCTGTACCCCAGTTCTTGTATGCATAAATAAATTAAATCTTAAAAAAAAATCACTTTCAATGCAGGTGGAACAAAGTGGTTGAGAGGAAGTGCAGGTGGACAGCTAAGAGCTGCAAAAGAGCTAAAATGGAATCAGGTGTCTCCAGACCAGACGCTAAGTCACCTAAGACGTCCATGACTCCGAAGTGTTGGGGGAAAAGAGAAAAGCATCAAGGTGAAGACCAGAGCTGCCCACTGGGCGTCAAAGGGAACTGAACATGATCTATAAGGCCCAGGCATGACACAGGCTTTGAAAAATTGCTGTTTCTACATCAAGAGAAAAGGTTAATAACGAATAATGCCTAAGACAGAGACAGAAAGTCTTTGAAAAGTCTCAGTAATATGGACTGTGACCTCTCTGACCTCTGTGACCTCAACAAAGGAGAGGAGGTCACTTACCAGCAAGGGTCAGGAGAGACTGAGAATGGATGAGCCCCCCAGAAGCAGGGTCTGGGCACTCGCGCCTGGCCACAAAGAAAAATGGAGGAGACGCTGACCCAGCTCCAGCACCAAGTGTAAAGCTAAGCCCACAGGAGACTCCCTTTTAGGAAGAGGAAAAGGGATGATCTTAGAAGGGATCAAATAATGATCTTACGAATGACCTGAGCATGTGAGCGAGATTTTTATATATGGAGTAAAAATAACAAAAGACCTAAATAAGGACAGGGGAGTAAGAGGAAGGAGGAAGACAGCGGAACAAAGACACTGATCTCCAGTTCTGCTCTGGGTACCACTCAGTACCTCGAGATAGAATGACGAGGGAAAAGCACTGTCCTTAACCTGCCCAGGTGCGACACAGAGAGTGTAAAAACCTTTCCTCACTGTAAATACAAAGAACAAAGGAGCAGACTGAGGATGTGTAGACAGGAGGTGACGCTCGACTCAGGAATTCTCTCGGTGGAAAAGGCAAGGTGTGAGTGTCGGTGTGCTGGGGACAGTGCAGACAGAGAGACGAGCACCTGCCAGGGGACAGAGGTGTGGCGCGTTCCTAACACATGGTCGCTAGAATCATCGTGAGATCCAGCAGCGGGAAGCACTTGTTACCTCCTTAAAGTCACCGTGTTTGCAGACCACACAAGGTGGGCACCGAGCACAGCGTGGACAGGATGTAGAAGGGTAGGTTAAACTTTAAAAATAACCTTGAAACAGCAGAAAAAAAAACAACAAATGAAATGAACCGCTTCCCTTTCTTGTGCAACAGAAAAAGGGGCCATAAACACACAATGCAGAATGGCAGAGGAAACCAGGCAGGGATGGAGGAACCAGCTGAACTGTGAGTGGGCGTGCAGCCTGCAGGTCAGGTGCCCAGGAAGAAATGGGAGCGAAAAGCCCAGGGGGAGCCCCTGGGCTTCCGCACCAGCTGCTGTGGGGTAATACATAATAAATGGTGGCCTGTGAGTGAGTCTTCAGGGGGACCTCAGTTTTCTCATCTGTCAAGCAAAGGGGCAGAACCACGTCTACATCTCTCTCTTCCGCGGCTCTTGAGTCAAGGACAGCTGGGAAGGCTGAAAGCGTTCTGAGTCTTCAGGTGACCCGGGCTGGGACACCTGGTTCTGCAAGGCAGGTGACAGGCTGGGGACGCTGGGCTGACCTGGACTGAGGGCTGGGAGGTGGCTGTGAGACTGGGCCTAGCACAGGATGGCTTACTACAAGGAACGGAATCAGGGGGACTCTGTTTGGAGAGATGTGAATGAGAAGAAAGAACAAAGGAACTAGGCTCAGACTGCAGTGAATACTGTTCAATAACAGCATGACTCGGCCCCGGAAGTGATGGGTACGCCCTTTGGGAAAGTCTTTAGAAACTGCCCCAGATGATTCTGGACAGGGTCACCAGCTGTGGCTGCAAGTAGCTGGGTGTGCCAGATGTCACTTCCGTGCCCTTGCTGTCGCTGTTTCTGCCGCTGGATAATATTATGCATAAATAGAGTATTACCAAATCACCCCGTTTATTCATTTTATGTGTCTATTAATGTGCACAACAGTTTCCCTGCATTTTACCAGTAAAGTTTTGAATACAAATACAACTTGGCCTCTCCCCATTACAGCTCCACATTCGGAGCTAATTGCCTCGCGGAACACTTAAGGAGTCATTTTTCATTATGATGGCGAGCAAGGGGAGAGCAGATGGCACAGTCATGTTATTGATTTGATGATCCTTGCCTGGCTCATTGAATAAATGGAACTGAATGTATGGTCACTGCGTCCAGACTTCAGGGCCTTCAAGGTTCAGTTCAAATTATGTCAAACAGCAGGTTCATGGGGCAAGAATCCATTTACTACTCCAAGGCTTCTACATGAAGGGACAGGGCGGATTCCTCCGGCCACCTCCTTGGAATCCTGTGGAGCAATTTATCTTTCCATGCTCTTAAGGAAGGGAGTGAGCTCCCTCTTAACTCTGCCAGAGCTTCACCTGCCCATCAGCTAGGGATGTTGGTCCAACTTAATGGGTGATGTCTGTTTACAAATAATCTGCTACATAAAAGGAATAAACTTCCTTTTCAGAGGGCCATTAACACTTTCTCTAAATGTCTTCAGAGACAGACTGTTCAAGCCTTAAGGAATGAATGTGACTATAAGCAGACTTGCCTCCCTTAGACACCCCTGCTGCCAGCACTAGCCCCTCTTTCTCTACTGAGCATTTCAGTGCGGAGGACAGTCAAGCTTGCACATGCCCTGGTAGGGTCAACATACCTGTTTACAGTACCCGGTAGAGACTGAGATGAAATTGGCTATCAACAGAAGGAAGAATTTCTATCACAATTTGTATATATTCCTACAGCATTTGCTAAGTGGCCACTGGTCCTTTGAGGTGGTCCCCAGAAAAAGGTTTATGCAGGAAGAATGAATTCCCATTGTCCTTGACCCATGCACGATGTTCTTAGGATTTTATCAATTTCTCGGCAAGGAGACTTAATCTCCCAAATTCCTCGCTTTCCCTTTTTGGACCTAGGGTATTCTGTTTTGTCTGCTGTTTCTGGACCCTGGTGGTAGCGGGTGGGTAATACTGCCTCTGGGAAGAAGTGGATGATGATTATTTTCTTTTTCCTGGTTAGATTTTGCAACATGGCACAATGACCATGAGGACGGTGTCGGCTAGAGACCTTGGTTCTAGTCCCTACTCAGCTACACACACTGACCCTGAACAAGCCTCTCCTCAACTGGTTCTCCAGGTTTGTCTTTGGCAAATGAGGGCTGGAACTAAATAACTGAGGGCATTTTGAAAATGCCAGAACTTCTAAAGTTCTCTGATACTCACAATGACCCTTGCATCCGTGTTAAGTACAGAGGGTAGCCTTCTGCTACCATTGCCAGATCTCTGCCTAACAGGACTCTAATTCCTAAGTATTAAAGTAAAACATCTCACTGATCTGCAGTTTTAGATAGACCACAATGTCAGCTATCGAAATAATTACCGGGGGGCTGACTTAGCCTTTGCACTGTATTCATACCTACAAAAAAGTCTTTCTTTGTTGTTTTGTTGCTTCAAAGGAAGGTGTTTATTGCAAACAGATCTTGATTTTCCCCTTTGGCTTTTTGTGAGTTGATTTGTTGAGTTGCTTACATTTTCCTATTTTTATCTTTGACCACAGTAATTAATTACTACTCAATTTTAGAAATAACTCACAGGGATGGCAGGTAAGAAGATGAAAAAAAAAAAAGAAAAATATTGGCCATGCCTTCAGTGCTGGTGGGTCTAATTTCTCATGTTCCTAAATTCTGACTGTTTAGGTGATTTTATAATTTCTCTATCTTGAGATTATTTGAGTTAACTTTTAGTGTATTCATTCATGTCTGCAGCATGTTTAAGCAGCCATGTTCACTATTCTTCATTTCTTGTCCTCATTTTCTTCTTTGTCTCCTTTACACAGTAATTATTGTCTCTCAATTAACAACGACACAAAGACAACTTTAAATCTAAAGTGGGGGCCTCCTTAGTGGCACAAGGAGTTAAGGCACAGTACTACAAAGTTATCCACAGCCACTGCAGGGCAAGTTTGGTCTCTCCGGCCAGGGAGGTGAGTCACATGGCACCGCAAATCTCTCCTGTCCCGACTGCTGCTTCCCTCGGCAGTGTATTTCAGTAGATCCGCCTGTTCTGCTCCCGACTCTGTCTCTGGTGAATCTTCTCACCCCACACATCTGGCATGTACCCTAGTTCTTATATGCATAAATAAATGATTCTTTAAATAATAAAGTAAAATCTCAAGTGGGGGAACCACTATGATAGCACTTCAGTGACCATGGGCAGTAAAGGAAGAGCTTGCGCTATCCCCCAAAGCCCAAGGCTAATGGTCTCTGACCGTCACTTACACCCTCTTTGCCCAAATCTAATTTAATCCCTTCATTGTGGACACGAGTAAACAGGCCAGAAGCAAACAGACTTGCCCATGGCCACAGGGCAGAGCTGGATCTTGATCTCGGGGACATGTGGCTCCAAGTCCACACATAAGCTTAAGTCCTCTCCCTCCCACTGTGCTCGGGCCACTGTGGTTCACGCCACGTCAGGGCTTCCTTGGCAGCTGTGCCAGCGCATGCCCGTGACTGCATCTCATCACATCTGGAGCCGAATCACCAGGGAGATAAATCTATGCTCCTCACTCACTTAAGCCCAGTACTCAGCAGAGCCTCAAGTTTCTTCCTTTTGACACTAGATTTAAAGCTATCAGGGGACAAAGGGCTATGTGTAACACCCTGTGTCTTCATCCAGAAAGTCACGGTCGTGAGAGCCTCACAGGCTCAAGTCCTGGATTTGAATTCTGACTCAGTTACTCCCTAGCTCTCTGGTTTTTTAAGAGTTATTTATTTTTGTGTAGAAGAATGGGGTGCAGGTCAGAGGTATAGGGGGTGAGAGGATTCGCCAGAGACAGAGCAGGGAGCAAAATAGGCAGATCTACTGAAATACACTGCTGAGGGGAGCAGTGGAAGAGACAGGAGAGGTCTGCTGCTCCATGTGGGTCAGCTCCCTGGCTGGGGACCGAACTTGGGCCATAGCAGTCATTGCGTGATATGACTGAGACAAACCTGTAGGCCACCAAAGAGGTCCCTCACTAACTCTATTGGTCCTAGCAAATAATTTAATGTCCCTGGAGTTTCAGAGCTTTTTTAATCTGTAAAAGTGGGATAACAGCTACTTTCTTAGTCTTTTGAAGGCTAACCCAAGAACGTTTGCAAAACACCCAAAACAATGCTTAAAATTATTAGTTCTCTGTCTGTAACCTCTTTTCAGTTGCTTAAACCAGTGTCTTTCCTGTGTCATTATTCTGTGCACTTGGGCGCAGATGCACACAATCCATGCATGGATCTATGACACTATAGAGAAACTGTAACTTTTGCCATTTAACAATATTTCTAGATTGTTCAAAGTAATCTGGCCATCCTGCCTAAATGTCTAAGCTTAAAAGAAATAATTACAGGGCCTCCCTGGTGGCGCAGTGAGTTGAGCGCCACACTTTGACGCATCAACTGCACTGCAGCACGAGTTCGATCCCTGCCGCCGGCCAAGGAGGGGACCCACATGGCACTGCAGATCTCTCCTGCCTTGCCCGCTGCTTCCCTTGGCAGTGTATTTCAGTTCATTTGCCTGTTCTGCTCTCCACTCTGCCTCTGGTGAATCCTCTCACCTCCCGCGACTCTGGCTTGTATCCCAGCTCGTGTGTGCATAAAAATAAAATTAAAAAAAAAAAGAAATAATTCCAAAACTCAAGTTTCCAGCAGTGTTCTCTTTGTGAATGTTAGAGTCAATCAAATATGAGGCAACAGCAGGGAAAATTCTACTTTGAGTCGAAGCAGGGAACCCTTTAAGACAGTGGACATTTGAACCACTGGGACTTTTAATCCAGTGAGAAAAGTTAATTTCCTTCTTATTAGTAAGAGCCCATCAGCTCTGAAATCCGTATTCCGCCATCGCAGAATGACAGCAGTCATTATTGTTTCAATCCATGTTTCTGAAGAGCTCTATTTACTCTGTCCACATTTCATCTTGATGTGACTCTAAAACGCATGGGGACCGAGCGTCCCAGACGATAGGAAACAGGCCTGGCGGTTGAATGTCATGCAGCAGAGTTACCTGATCTGCTCTGTTTTCACGGACAACAGCTTTGCAACCACTTTGCGGTCAGAAGAGAAAGTGACTACAGAGTGTGCATGTGTCCATGGCAGAAATCCCACAGTCGCCCCAGAGAGCCTGGCAGGGTTGCTCACAGAAAACACAGGAATGAAGCAGCAGGTTGATGGGGCAGGGAATCTAATTAGTCAGTTCCAGGAATGCCAAAAAGCCTTTTTAATATCTCTTGCTTTTACTCTTGTGAACCACCTACGGGGAGAGTTGTTCACAAATATCTACATTCATTTTATTAAAAGAATTAGTGCCTGGGATAATTTGGAGGACAAACCTGCAGTTTTCCTCTTGACCTCTTTAAGAGGGGAGCTGTGTCTAGACACTGAAAGGGCTGGAAGAGCCCTGGTGAAAAGAGAAAGCGTCCAAAAGCAATGCCATATTTTAAACACTGAAACATACCAACTGCTACCAAAAAGAGTGATCACGACTAGCACCAGCCTGTCTCAGAATCACTCACTTATTAGTGCTGAAATTCAGTTTCTGAAGAAAACCACCATGGTGGTAGGATGCTCCTGCCTTCTCATTATTTCCAAACTTGCCCTTCCCTTAAATGCTTTTATTCACGGTAATGAAGAGTGCATTATGAAAAGTGTCACTCGACATTTAGGAAGCTACATTTCAGAAAGGGACCTGATAGAAACTTTAGAGATTATGCACAGAACTGCAAGAGGACATTTAATCTAATAATCACTGTTAATGAGTCCTTGAGAAGATGTGCTGACATCTAGAGCTACAAAGAGCTCTTATGCCAGGGAGGACCCCTGGGCCCTTCACACAACAGACATGGAGTCAGCTGGTTGGTCAGAAAGCTCCCCCTCCATCGCCTTCTCACCTTCCCCAAACCTCTGAGCCTGCACCTAGATGACAGGAGGTGCTTCAGAACTTAGGGTTCCTACGGGAGCAATGTGGGAAACAGCGATGAATTCTCATCTAACTCCCCAGGTTCTGTCATTCATTGAGACTCATAGATAAAAGTGGTTGCTCCCAGGTTGCTATCATCACCATCACCACCATCACCATCATCGTCATCATCATCAACATCATCATCATCACCACATCACAATCATCATCATCACCACCATCACCATCATCATCATCATCATCATCACCACCATCACCATCATCATCATCACCACCATCACCATCATCATCATCATCATCATCACCACCATCACCACATCACCATCACCACATCACCATCATTATCACCATCACCACATCACCATCATCACCATCACCACATCACAATCATCACCACCATCACATCACCATCACCACATCACCATCATTATCACCATCACCACATCACCATCACCACCATCACCATCATCATCATCACCACCATCACCATCATCATCATCACCACCATCACCATCATCACCATCACCACATCACCATCTTCATCACCATCATCACCATCACCACATCACAATCATCACCACCATCACCATCATCATCATCACCACCATCACCATCATCACCATCACCACATCACCATCATCACCATCACCACATCACCATCACCACATCACCATCATTATCACCATCACCACATCGCCATCACCACCATCACCATCATCATCATCACTACCATCACCATCATCACCATCACCACATCACAATCATCACCATCATCACCATCATCATCAAACTTATTTATAAACTGCTTTCTCATGCAGGGCATTGTTACAAGCACAGACAGACAGACAGATGAACATTCTGGAATGATGTGAGATGAGGCAAATTCCAGCAATGACATGATCAGTGTCAACATTTCCTTCCTAAGAGCCAAGACGGTTCCCAAATAGTCACTGGAGTGCACTTCTCAAGTACTGGGTGACACTATGTCAAGTTTTAATTGGCTGTGGGCATGCCTAATACATTGATGAAGAGTGGGGGGAAAAGTCATTAATTTGAATATCAGAATCAGCATTTGCCTTGTTCAGGGAAAACCCACGTGTGGAAATTGAAATTTTTTTCTCTACATACACTGGCAGTGAGGTCAAAAGTTTTATTTTTCCCCAATGTGTTCCTATAAAACTGGAAAGCAGCACCTAGATTCGAACATCAACATTTATTTAACTTATTTTACAATCTCTCTGTCCATCTATCCACCTCACCATCAATATTATGTTTTTAATACATTTCCAAGTAGACTGCAGATAGCAGATAATGTATTTTGCAAAGTAAAATAAAAAATTCTGCTCCTAAATGGGTAACTAAAAGAAAAAGTTACACTTTTTAAAGTGAGGAACAGGTCACCCTGAATTATGCACAGAGACATTCATCACAGTTCAATCTACAAGCTCTGTAGAAAGCAGAGTGGGTTAATTCAAGGATTTACCATACCATACCATTTATCATACCATACCATTTACCATACCATTTACTATACCAACCCAACAAATATTTTCAGTATTCCTCTTAATGTTTGAATTGTGAAGAGACGGACTGTGGATTATGGAGAAGTAAGCTCTCTGTTACATATCACCAGGAAGAATTACCTAAAATACTGGCAGTAATGTTTTTTGTTCTCTTGCTCTCACTTTAGTATTTCCCCAATTATACTTTGAGTGTAGGAATACAGAGATTCCTATGTCTCGATTTCTTAATTTATAAAGTTGAGTTTTATAGTAGCTATCATACATGGAATTTTCAGAAGACAAATGCAAAACTTAGGAAAATGCTTGTAAAAGAGTAAAACCCCCTGCATATCTAAGATGGTGTTGTCATTAGTAACCACGATGCATCTGTAATAACACACAGCTAAGGGAATGTTCCACACTGCTGCTTGGCTTTTTCGTATCAGTCACAAAGACTTCAAAGGTTAAAGGGATGGAGTATTGGCAGCTGCCTCTGTCTGCCTGTCAATAAGTCATCTTGTCAAGGATCTAGAAGAACCTTGGTGTGTATCACAGACTTGTTTTCATTAGTGAAGTGTTTGTTTTGGAAATCATCCCAGTCTTAAAACAATCCTTCCATTAGCTGGCTGGGCACTGTACCTATAATCATCCATCTCATCTGAACGATGCCAAACTATTCTACTTACTGCATCCCATTTACCTTGGTGGTTCTGAAAGAAGGAGGCATTCACTGAATGCATGAGAAGGTGCAGAGAATGTTTATTTCTCTGCATAAACACCTACAAATGAACTCTGAATAGGTATTCTTGTAATAAGATATCATCAGTTACCATAAATGACCAGACCACAGATGACACAATCCTTTGTGCCCACATGGGCAACATTTTCTTAAACGGATATCCTAAGTTTACAAGGTACACAGAGTGTGACTTCCATTTTGGGGTCTGGTTGGACACAGATCAAGACAGTGAAGAGCAAGATCCAAACCAACTAGAAAGTGAAGAAAAGATAAAGCAAGCAGGTGTGTATATGTGTGTGTGTGTGTGGGGGGCACAAGTGCACATCAATTATGAATTTTGAGAACCTGCCGGATTTCTGGTACTTTATTTTATACTTAAAGAGAAACTGAAGTGCAAGGTAGATTTGAAGTCACCCTTACCCTCAGTAAACACCCATTTCACTAAGCGTTAAATGAAGAAAATTGGTACACAGACAAATTAGAAACCTCAAGTGGATGGACTGGGACATGTCAAATGAGAGAAAAAAGCACATTTTGTGATTTAATTACAAGCTACACTCGACACGGAGCATGTTTACAATGTGGACAAGATCACAGCAATGCGGATGCCTTTACGAGGACATACATATATAGAGTTATCCCCAAAGTGAAGATACTCTGTTCACGTATGAAAAGGAGAATCTGGGGAAGAGTCCCCTGACCTGTAAACTTCACTTGTCTGGTGTTGAAAGCAATAACACATCTTTTGGGGGGGAAGGTATTTGTCGCTGGTGCCTGAATCTCAGGAAATACCCAATGTGCCTTGAACATACTGAGCTGGAGGCATCAAGCTATCACCTCTTATGCCACTCAATTCTCCAACCATGCAGGAAAGAACCCCAGTTTCTGTTTCACATCCATGAAACAAGCTTGCAATCACAGTCATAATCTGATATCCTATATGGCACATACCCTGGGGAAAAAAACCTGGCCCAAATGTTTGAGACCTTGTTTGCCCTGCTAGTGAGTAGCTGCAAAAACAAATCTTTCACACACATATACTCGACATGTATTTTTAAGAGAAACTTTGGCAAATCTGACCTTATAGCAATGTAGACATGTCCATGCTATTTGGGTAAAGATCATTCCTTACCTGACTGCCCAGGTGGAGGGGCACCTGATGGTCCTCTTGGGAGACAGAGAAACACAGTCAGCACAGCGGCTCTGTTCCCAGCACAGGGTTCAATGGCTATTGGTTTAGGGGCTCCCTGAAAAAGAAAATTCACTTTAAATGTGCATAATTAACATGACACTGCAAATCTGGTTTCCCCTAAACTGTGCTCTCCGAGTGGTTGGGGACACACCATGTGTCATCTCAAAAAATCATTAAATTGACTACTTTATTGTAGTAATGTGCAGGACTTCGTAGTGATGGTCATTAACATTTAGATGACATTTTTCTTGGGTAGTTAGCTATATATTGTGTAGATGTTTTTGCAATTTTTGAAAAAGTTCTCTGGGCTTTGTTCTATTTTTATCTTGCTATTCTCTTTCATAGAATTGTTTTTAAAGAGAAACGTTAGATTCCCAGCAAAATTAAAAGAAAGGCAGAGTGATTTTCCATATCCTCTCACCCATGCTTGAAGCGGCCTTCATCAACACCCCAGCAGAGGGGTACAGCTGTTAAACCGAAGAAGCTCCACTTATAAATCATTACCACCCAGAGATGTGGTCCCTTAAAGGTTCACTCCACATGGTGTACATTCCACGGATTTGGACAAAAGTATGATGACACGTGTCTACCTTAGTGCATCACATAGAGTAGTTTCACTGCTCTAAAATCCTCTGTGCTCCACCTTTTCGTAACTCTTTCACCTTCTTTCACTTTTGGAAACTATGGATCTTTTTACCACCTCCATAATTTTTCTTTTCAATGTCTGAGAGTATTTAGATACATCAATCTCAGATTGATGTCTTCACTTTAAAAAATGCATTTAAGTTTCCCCTTTACCAATATTGTTCATGCCCTGATAGCTTTTTTTTTTTTTTTTTGTGCAGGTGACATTTTGTTGTCTGGATGTACCACAACTTATTTCTCCATTCACCCATTGAACGCCATCTTAGTTGCTTCCAAGGTTTGGCAGTTGTGAATAAAGTTGCTTTAAACACCACTGTGCCAATCTTTGTGTGGACAGGAGTTCTCAACAGTGGACACACAACAGTCCTGCATTTGAATAAATGAACACATTTCACTGTGTTTGATGGGTAATCTGTGTGCACAAAATTATGCAACTTCCATTCTTTATGCCTATTTCCTCTTATCAATGATGCATTACATAATACAGCCTACTTAATTAAATGATCACAGTCTGAAATAGTCTGTCAGCACATCTTTAGTGTCATTTTGGTGAAATGCATATGTAATGATTGCACCAATGTACCAGTCTGTAAATAATATGACTTTAGGATTAAAATAGAGTAAATGAATATATGATGATATAATAGTAATAGCTAGTATTTTATTAGCTGCTAACCATGGATTAGGTATTCAAAATCTTTTACATAGAGTCACCTATTTAAATCTTACAACACTGAAGTAAGAGGATAAAAAGATTTTCTCAAATTCATATAACCAGGAAGTAGTAGGGCTGCTTCAAACTCAGACAGGCTGAGTTCATGTTCTCAGCCACAGTGTAGCTTATCTTGCACCTGTAGGTGTGCGCAAACCTGTACCCACAGTCTGAACACTCAGGTGTGAAGTCATGATCTGTGGACATACAGGTGTGCCCACGAGTGTGTGCATGCACAAACATACACAGGAGGAATCTGGGTATCACACAATAGCACCTCTGAAACAGTCAGGATATTATTTTAACCTGCGAGTGGTGGTGTTGGCTATTTCACTCAAAGAACTGCAGGAAAGATATGGTTGACACATGGAGGCAATACTGATGCACAGACAAAATTAAATAGCAAAACACCACTGCTCTAATTATTAAAACAAATGAATTGTTAGTTTTCTTCACTGATATTTGAGCTTTTCAGAAGAAATACAGATATGTGTAGTCATTCACACAGGCTATTTTAGAAAACGGCCGTTTCCAGAAAGTTTAACGAGGCATTAAAGATAAAATATGTCTTCTTTCTTGTAAAACTTAGGTTGAAATTTCTGGTGACAATGGTTTTATGTGGTTATAAAGGATTTCTCCTTTATGACAACATAAATCTTGTGTTTTAAAATCATCCTCATAGAGATACATTTTGGGAGTTTTCAATGGAAAGGTGAAAGTGAGGGAGGCAGAAGGACATAGAAATCTTTCAGGAAAACGCTGTAAGGTAGGTGGCAATATTTGTATCAAGTTACGCGATCTACGGTTTTACTCTGGAAAGCTTACATTTAATTCAACAGACTTATTTTTGAAAATGTTAAGCCAAAATCAGCATATGTACATAGATATTCTCCAATGATGTAAATATTTAGAGAATAGGCTTGTCATACTCCAAGGCTAAAAGAAAAATACTATGAATGTTTCAAACCAGATTTCCTGGTTACTGAAACTTATTCTAATTTAATAAATGCAAAGTATATGTAAAGGTCAATTGGTTAAATATACTAAGCAAAAATAAAATGAATTCAGGTCCCAGTGATGGTGCTATATTAGAAATAGCAAAGCCCCTTCTAATGTGCTTAAGAAATAATTTCTCTTTTCTACCAACAGTCAAGGTTTTCACTGTTTTTAAGCTCTCAATGCAGTGATTATCACTATCCAAACTCCCCAATGTTAAGGCACTTGGTTACAAAAATTAGCACAGAAGAACTCTGTGATTATAAAAAAATGCAAAATAAAACAACCACTAGAGACACAGTTGTTTTTAGTTTAAAGTTGTGTTTTCAGGCTATCTTTCTGCTGTTTTGCCACTAAGAAGAGATTTTAACCATGAAACACTGATGGCAAAAGCACAAATGGAGAGGAAAAATCAGTATGAGATAAAATGTAAGTTTTAGGTGGAAAATGACTTAACTATTTAAACTTCAGTGACTCAGCAAGAAATAAAGACAGAATAGTAGATTATCTTGACTATGGAAAAGTAATTATGCATGAAAGCCACTTCTGCAAAATCTTCCTTAAAGTAATTTTCTCACTCTAAATTCTATTGTTATTGTGCAAAAAAGAAACACCAAAACACATGCAGAAATTTCTTTATTGATAAGCTATGTGAATGGAGATGCTATTTCTATTTTATTTTAAAATCAAGTTGGCTTACACCGTTGTCTATTTTTAGCTATGAAAATTTTCATAAAAGGATTATTAGCAAAAAAATGAATTATTCATTATGTTTCAAATATTAGTGACTAGCACAGCTCTTTGACACACACTTCTGGCAGGAATTCACATAATTAAAAAATTATTTCCAAAGAATTTGTGAAAACCCTTACTTTCAGTAAAGAACTGAAAAGAAAACACTTAGAAGCATAAGACTTTTGTAAAAGAAAGTATCAAGACCTCCATGAATGATACTTCTGATACCTTGAGCTTTGTCAGTTGTTTTGCGATAAATACATAACCATGAATCAAAATCATTTCACAATGACAAAACGTGTTCACTGAACTATGCAATTTATCATGCATTTTCTATGGCTGCCTTTGAAGGAGATAAGGCCTGGGTTTGTTTGCCCACAGCACTCAGCAACTGTGATTTACTTCCAGACATTTTTATATTTGCTGTAATGCAAGAAGCTGGTGTTAGATTGTGCCAGAAAACACTGCTGACAGTTATGTAATTAGCAACCCTTGTTTATTAAGTACAAAGCACTTTTACAAAAGACCTATTTTGTTCACTCTGGTACTTTTGAAATGATTATCCTCACATTATCAAGTTCCTCTGGTTTTTTTTTTTTTTTTTTGGGGGGGGGAAGGCAACAATTCCATGTTAAACTCCATTTTTCATTTTATTGAAGATGATCTGGTTACCAGAGAAGCTTTTGGAATTGTAAGGATGTTCACGATCAAAATGCACATGTTCTGACAGTGAAGCCGTCATTCCCACCCAGGGGTTATCCTGTAACAATCCCTAGCTGTTTGGAAGATACCACATTAAAAGCTGGCTTTGAATTCTGTTCCTTCATTGGCCCTCTCAAGAGTGAGCAGATGACACCGAAGCTCATCATTGGAAACTAATACCAGCAGCTGAGGATTTAACAGAATTTCCAGAATTATCTGAGGCTGTTGGACTAGACATTACAATTTAAGTAGGGTTTAGTCCGGTACTCCTGGACTCAAAATATAAAAAATGTTATTTCCTTTCTCAACAACTTTTAGCAGTTCTAAAGTAGAGCTAGCAAACTCTAATACCTTCAAGGTCTAGGTGCATAATTTAATTACAGTTAACACTTACTCAGTGCTTAGAGGATCCCTAGTGCTATGCTACTTGTTTACATGGGTTTATCCTATCCCATAAGTTAGGGTCTATTTCCATTTTACAAATGACGAATCTGAAACTCAACAAGTTTAAGTGACATAAGTCAGGTTGCACACCTAACACACAGGCCATAGATCCATGAAGTCCATTTCCCGGGTTTGTAGATCTAACTAAGCCCTGTGCATGCATGCCATCTAGAATAGGTAGGAAGATAGTCTTACCTTCTTGAAAGCAACAGTAAAAAGTGGTGGAACTGCAGTGAATTGAAGGCACAAGATGTTTTTAAAAACACCAAATCACAAAATTTTTGCTGCCATAAAACATAGGTAAGGGGCAAAATAGGTAGAGTGTTGCCATTTCTGTATGGATTCTAGAAGGGCATTTCAGGATCGCCCGGCTCGTGTGTCTGCCCACACATGAACTCATCTGCCTCTGCAGAAGCTATGTGTCTAGGGTCACCGGGCAACCACTGTGTCCAAGACGATGTCTTCTAGAATCTGTGTCTTCTTCACTGATAATATTCCTATGGATGTGGATATCCTACCTACTGGTGTCTAACTTTCCTGAAACTGTATTATCTCCTGAAGCCAATTCATCCACAGAGACTCCTCTGACTTCTAAGGCATTGCCCTCACTAGTTGTGACTTTCATAGCCCTCTTCATTTTCCTCCTAGAACTACAGGTAAAGAATAAGTGTCTTATCTCCTAATGCAACACAGTCCTTGAAGGCAGGTCCAGTTACTTATTCATCTTCATAGCCTCTACACTCATTTCTTCCTGAAATACTATTCTTTATTATAGGCATGGATATCATGGTGTATGTCTCCATGAGATTCCTGTTCCTCTAAGGTAGGTATCACATTGGGTTCTTCTCTGCCTTCTCTATAGCGTCTGCTACAGTGTGTTTTGCATATGGTGAGTGAATGAGCAAAGGAAAGTGCCAAAAGGTGAGATAAATGATAAGACAACACAGATTCCATCCCAACTCTGGGTACTAAAGAGATAATAAAACAATGGAAAATTCAGGAGGGCCTTTTGCTTACATCCTATTTCCTTAACTGAAATGCCTTATCTTTCAATAGCCTCCTTATTAAGAAAGTGATCCCGATCATAATTTAAAAATAACATTAACATTCATGGAAGAGGTGCTAGGCACCGAGCACTGTGCTAAGTCTTCTACATGCATTACTGACTTCTTCTCTATTTCATTCAGATGAAGAAACTGAAATTCAGAGCATTCAGATAGTATTTCCAGGGTAACAGACAGCTGGTGAGGGGCAGGCCGATGACTGGGACTCAGATCTATTGATTTTAATATCTTGGTTCTTAACAACTGCTAAAAATATGTGGTTTAGGAAGCCAACAATTCTCTCGTTCTCTCTACCTGGTTATTAATAGTAGATCTAATTTATCAGTTATAAAAATTATAGGTAAATACCTGGCCTACTTGGACTAGTGTTCAGAACATGAGTTCTAGAACCTTTCTCTTTGTGTAGCTGTGGGCATATTACTAGTCAATTTCCCCAACAGGAAAATGAACAAGTAGGATAGATGATTTTTAGGGTCCCTTTCATCTTGAACATTCTGTGATTATGATTTATAGACAACCACCCGAATGTGTGACATGCCAATATCTAATATTTTAAGTAGAGTGAAATTTTAAATTCTTAACCCTTAGCAATTTTTTTTCTGTTCAGTTACTTTAAGTGACACGTCTAATTTTTTAAAGCACATTATTATACCATATGATGAATACATCACACAAGACTAAATGGCCACCATCTCATGCCAAAAAAGCAATTAGAAAATTGAATGAAGGAATTAAGGATTAATGTGGATATGTTATACCTGTCAGCAGTAATAAGTGTTTTGACAAAGACTGAATAAAGTCTGACAGTGTGCACAAATACTAATCTGATATATGAGTGAAATATTAAAAATGCAAACAACTGCACATTAATCACTCTAACATTTCCCTACTAAAACACTTTTAATGCTATTCTTATCAGAATCCATCTATAAATAAAAATGAGTCTTTTTCAACAGCTTGCATGACTTGGTATTTGCAGTTTAATGAGTGTTTACATTGATGTGAAATTTAGTTTTTAGTCACATTAGTAAAACAGAATTAATTTACTGAGTATCAAATTAAGTCGGTCTGATAGTTTGGTTCACAGCTAATCAAGTGTGTTGATTCTTGATCTCAGAAACAGATTTTCTGATTTCTTTGCTGAGACATGGGGAAAAGTGAAAGTGAAAATCATATTCTTCATTCTTTTCTTTGTACAAAATGATAAAGGTAAAAAACACATTGGCCAGTTTTACTGGCTAAAAGAATTCATATTAATAAAAGAAATTAAGCTGATGGACACTCTCAAAACCAGGGTTAAACTGAATTAGAAGCAAATTCAAAGAGAATAAAGTATGACATGTGGGAATAGGTAAAGGAATAAAACATATTCTCAGAATCAGTACGCTGCTTCTGAGGTTCCAAAGGCATTTGTAAACTTGATTTTCATATTGTACCAAATATTTTTTCCTTTATTGAAATTTTTCCATGTTTAATCTTTGCTCAAAATCTCCTACTCCTGACACAGACACATGCTCATGTACACACATATTTAAGATTGATATCTGCAGTATAATATCCGGTTAAACTGCATTTTGCTATTATTCTAATTGTGTGGTACTGACTTAGGGAATGAAAGAGACTGGATTGTGATAGCTGTAGTTTCATTACCTATTTTGATAGGTATTTATGTTCCAGAAAATGAGATTAGGTTATTGTGTCTTTTCGAACTATTTTATCATCGTGATTTACCCTGAGTTAGTTGGTCAATAAATATCAATGTTAACAAGAGTTACTTTGAACAGATTATCTTTAAAGGTTGATTCCTGATAGTATTTTTCGAAAGTTCAAAACAGATTATCAATTAAATAATTGTGGTTATTAGATTGTTGACAACTTGGGCTTTTCTCCATAGCTCAGGTTGCAAAAAAGCAACCTAATCACTGTCTTTTATTTATGCCTTTCAAAATTGGGACCATCCTTTCTGGTCTCAAAAAGCATCGCTCACACAGTCCCTCCAAGTGTGAGAAACTAAAGTGCCTGCCACATCAACTGGCTTCCCATCTTGCTTAAGTTCAGTCCTCAACTCTGGTCCATCTATTGATTCTGCAAGATCTGGCTCAAAATTTTCTGTCTGCAAGATGTCAGCCTAGGTCACCCTAGAAAACCTGGGCACTTCCCCACTCTGCTCTCTGTCCCAACAATTAGGAGCATCCCAGTTTTCTTTCTGGGCCCATGGAGAGGAAGTACAATGTAGTGGTGAAGAGACAACCTTTAGGAACTAGCTAGCTGTTTAAGGCCTTCTTTTTTCATCCACCTAAGTATAGGCTGGTCAGATCAAATAATCTATTTGTGCTTCAAGTTTCTCATCTGTAAGACGGATTTAATAATGTCTTTCTCAAAATGTTGCGATGAGGATCAAAGGCATACACATACACACACACACACACACAAATGTATACTCACACATGGTATAGTGTGTGGGTATACCAAGTACTTAATTACAGTAAGTAGCTGGTAAGAGCAAGCTTTTATTATTTTGCCATTCCACCCAGTTCCCATTTTATGTTAGAAATGTTTTTTATTTATTTATTTTTTTTTGGTTCCATCTTAAGAATATGCTCAACTCAAAACTAAGCTATTAGAGGGCAGGGACCATATTTTAAAATTCTTTTAAATTCAGAGAATTTTAAATTCTCTGTTAATGACCTGGGGTAAGTTAAGAAATGCGGTCTCCAGAAAAGAATCTTACTGATGGCCTGAATGGTGAGGAAAATCTGAACTCAGAGCTAAACTTCCTACTTCCTGCCATCACCACCACGTGTCTTCGTCCTTCCTTTAGTCACTGCCGTCAGGGAGTCTGAGCGTGAGCTGTGGGGAGTGGGCCCCTCGCATCTAAGACGGCATGGTCAGTGAACAGTCTGTGACTGAACAGGCACTGGTTTTTTCAAACTGCATACAAGGTAAGTCTCTAAATTTTGTGTCCATGAGTTATAAACAGAATTTCAGCCTGTAGCAGATAAATTTAATAAACAAACAGGGATGTGAGAAAACTCAAGATCTTTGCATGAGTCCTTGGGCAGATCCATTCCGAATGAGCAAAGCAGTGGATATGGCCATTCCACGTCCAAGGTAGATGCACTCGGCCCCTCCAGCCTCCTGGGCCGTAAAGCACCTGCACAGGTGGAGCCTCCTTCAGGGCAGCCCAGTGGGCCAAGACTGAATGAGACAGTCAAATGTGCTCCTGGAGGCCAGCGGGATGGAGGGAGGCCGAGAGGGACAGAACACTTCAGAGAAAGACTTCATTTGCAGAGGATGATAGGAGCCCACTGAAAGAATGAGGAAAGGAGATTCCTGGCAGAAGGGCAAGCGTGGGAGCAGAGGTCCATGTGCACAGCTCTCTGGGGAAGCTGTTAGGCCTTCCTTGTGGACAGAGGCACAGGCCACAGACAGAGATGAGGTGAGGCCAGAGAGGAACATGGGGCTCTCCACGAAACAGGCCCCTAGTGAGCCCCTGCACACTTCCTGGCCATCCTGCAGACCCTGACCTGCTTAGAAGGTCATGGCACCCGACAGGTGCAGCACACAGTGGGTCTCTGCGTGACTCGCACTGGGACATGGTGCGGTCGCCCCAAAGAGACAGCAGGAAACCCTTCTCTCTCAGAATCCCACAGTGCTCTTATTACTAAGTATCGGCCAAATCTGTTATACTGAGTGAACATTAAATTAAACATTTATTTCTGAAACTTCAGTCATAAAACTAAATCAAGAAGTAGTGTGAAAATTGTCAGCAGAAAGAATAAAAGTGCAGATATGGCAATATTCTTAATGAGGAATCAAATGTTAATAGGGCCAGCATTATAAATGACTTTCTACTACGACGATTATACCAATCTCAGCCTATTATAAGTAGCAAAAGCTTGGACAAACTCTAAATGACGGAACTTATTTGACTTGTTAAAAACATGCTATTCTCATCAGTAAAACCTACCTAGAGAATTACTCATTCTGGATGACAGAACTTTCCCAGAAAACTGAGTATTAACCTTATAAGAACTAAGATTTTACCATTTTAGGGATTTTTTTTTTTAAGTTAGCATGAAATCTCTTCAAACAACAATCCATTTCTCTAGTTTTTAGTCAGACTCTACCATACCAAACATAACCTAAGGTGTCGATCACAGTTAGGAATACCAGTTTCTACAACACACAGAAGACCAGCCGAGCTGCAGGTGGATGTGGGAGTGAGACATGGATGTGGGAGAGAGCTACAGCCCTAGAGACTTTTTCTAAAAATCCACAATGCCAGCTTGCTTCTTGTTTACTTGTCTCTTTATATAAAGGCAACTCAAAGGTTACACAGTTGTTAGTGGCTAACATGTTGACTTTTGGTAAAATAGATCAGTGCTGCAAAGATTGAGGTGACCTTCCCAAGAAGAGGTCTGCTCCTTCTCAATGTCCTCCCGGGGGGCTGCCAGTGCGCTGTGACCCCGGGTATCGGCCATGGCTCCGATCTGTTTCCACAGCACCAGTCCGGTGGCCCACAGACTTCTTGGCAGTTTGAGACCACCCTCCTGTATCCCTTAAAGTTCCTGATAGAACAGATTTACCAATTTCAAGAACATGACATTATCATTTGGGAATCACCTTCTTAAAAAGTTGAGAAATACTCTATCAGGCCAAATGACTTTACTGAATGCTCAAGACTTGGATTTAAATATTATGGAATGCTGGGAAAGTTATTTAACTTCTCTGTTCTTCAGCTTCTTCATATGGAAAATAGGGTTCTTAACACCAATCTTGCAAGGTTACTCTAAGAGTTATAAAGAATAATATACGAGAAAGGCATTTAGCATTGTGCCTGGCCAAAAAACAAAGTCTTTATATTTTTTTCACATTAGGTCAAATCATTTACAAGTGGGATTGTTGCTAGTCAGAACCAGTTGGATACCCACCATTTATCTGGTGCCACCTAACAGTTTCCTTCCCCTTTGTGTTGGTGATTGAAGGCAGGGCAGTAAAGGAGGGTTATATGTTCTTATCTTTTCTCATATTTCCATCTGGGTGCTTCACATTCTCAGCCTTGGTTCCACACACGAGACTAGCAGTCTAGGATCTGTGAATTTAAGTTGGAACCCACTCCAAGATTGGTAGATGAGATAACTATTAATGGATACAAGTGGGGTAGAGTTCAAGGGGGAAAATCACTTAGAAACATAAACATTCTACTGAAATATTTCTGCTTATACAGCAAAGACACTATCTTGGGGACAGACATGCTTAGAAACAGCTCCTAAATGGGTTTTTATGTGTCTCTGTGTGCCCTGGAAGCCTCTTTGCTTACCAGCTCTCTCACCATTATTTAGTAGATTAAAATGTCCATAATTTCCTATCAAGAAGGTTGAAAAGGGAAAAATGAAAGTGGGTTATGGGCAGAGATGCTTTCAGCAGGACATGGGTCTTCATAGTTATCCTGGTCATTCCTTATCACAGCTGGTTTTAGAAAATAAAGTATGAAAAAGTGAATAAAACATCTCCCCAAATCTGTTCTTTTTTCTCCCAAAGTTCCTTCTCCAGTATGACTAAAAGTTAATGGCCAGAGGGTATACAAATGCTCCTTTTCTCTTTTACTCAGGTTGCTTCACCATCTCCCTCTTGGCATGCTATTTCCCTATCCCTAAGCTCTGGGGGTGCCCACTGTCACTGGATGTGGCCACTGTGCACATCTGGCTTCTTCTGTTTTCTTTAGAAAAGGAAGCTGACAATGGGAAGCTGTGTGGAGGACCCTCAAAACACCAAAAGTGGATCTACCTTATGATTCAGCAATTCCACTACTGTGAATCTACCCAAAGGATTTAAAAACACTAATTCGAAAGGAAAGCTGCACTCCTATGATTATTGCAGCAATTTTTACATATATAAGATATGGAAACAACCTAAATGCCCCCAAACAGAGGAGGGGATTAAGAAATGCGGTAGATTGGGGCTTCCCTGATGGCACAGTGGGTTGAGTGCTGCACTGTGAAGCATCCACTGCACAGCAGCTCGAGTTCAATCCCCGGCCAGGGAGGGGACCCACATGGCGCAGCAGACCTCTCCTGCCTCACCCGCTGCTCCCCTCAGCAGTGTGTTTCAGTCAGTCTGCCTGTTCTGCGCCCCACTCTGTCTCTGGTGAATCCTCTCATCCCCCACACCTCTGGCCTATACTTCAACTCTTGGATGCATAAGTAAATAAAATCTTAAAAGAAATGCGGTATATACACACAATGGAATACTACTCATGGCCAAAAATAATAAACTCATGTCATTTGTGGCAACAGGGATGGAGCTGGAGCTGGAAGGCATTATCAGAAAGGAAAAGAAAATTATCGGATGTTCTCACTTAGAGGTGGAATAGAGGGAAACCCAACAAAGGGTCAGGGAAAAGACAAAAATTGAAGCTGACCATAGATTTGAGGCCTGCCACAAGGGAGGGGAGAGAGGGGTGCGAAAACTGGGGAGGGGAGAGCACAGGGGCTTTGGTGCTGGATCACAGGGGCTGTTGAGATGGAAGAACTACAGCGACTACACCTGAGGGTAGAAAACAAATTTTGTGCAAAAATGAATAATGACGTCAGGGGAACAAAGATGGCTAATTAAATAAAAGACACTTAATACAAGGTTGCCAACAGGGGTGGAGATTTTGGTTGTTTCCACCTTCGGTCTCTGCCATGAGTTAAACAGTAGCCCCTGAAGTTCATGCCAACCAGAACTCGGATTGTGACTGTCTTTGGAAACAGCTGTGGCAGGTGCAATGATGTTATGATGAGGTGACAAGGGCCATGATGGGCCTGGTGTCCTTCTACGAAGAGGTGAGTTCACACAGAGCATGAACACTGAAAAGATCGCCACGTGAAGATAAGGGGGACTGGAGGGATGTGACTATAAGCCAAGAAATGTGAAGTTGTAACTGCCAGAAACCAGGAGACACGCATAGAACACGTTCTCCCTCAGGGCCTCCTGAAGACACCAGCCATGCCAGGACCTTCATTTCAGACTTCTACCTCTGGAACAGGGAAAGGGTAACTCCCTGTTGTCTTAATCTACCATTGTCTACCTGACAACCTGCTATGGTGGCTGCTGGAAGCCAGTGCTGTCTCCCTAGGCCCAGTCTGACCTCTAAGGGGAGGTGCGTATGGAGCTGTTGCCATCTCTTTCTGTTGTTCCGAAAATGATAATGATGTGTAAGGTTGAAACTGTGACTAATACCGATCCCTTGGGGCATTTGAGGAACAAGCCACATATCACTCAGCACAGCAGAGCTGACAGAGAAATCCACTCAGCGATCCAGTTTGTGATCGTCGGAACATCAGCAATCGTCAGGAGGCGCCTCCTTAGCATGAACACATGGAATAAGCTGGTTTTCAGATTTCCTAGGAGACAGGCTCTGAGACTCCGAGACGTGCGTGCAGGGAGTTCTTCAGGAAGCGCCCTCAGGAGGAGCATCTGTGCGCAGCGATGGCAGCAGAGACTGAGACAGGCCAGGCCAAGAGCCGGAAACCCGTGACGCAGTTACCCCTGAGCCTTGCCTCTGAGGGTGGCCCTTGCGCTGTTTCAAATAGAGACGGAGGCCAGGTCTTTACCCTCCCCAGGGTGCAGGCTGTCCCCGGGGAGCTAGGCTTAGGGTGGGGTGCTTTTCGGAGCAGAAGGCAAGTCCTGGAGTGGGGAGCTGTCAGCCATGAAAACTCAGTTATGAGGGGGATCTGGGCTGCTTACCCCACTGTACCCCAACATTAATGACTCAATTAAAAATGCCTTCGTTGGGGCCTCCCTGGTGGCGCAGTGGGTTAAGCAACGCACTATGAAGCAAACTGCAGCCACTACAGCATGAGTTTGATCCCTGCTGCCGGCCAGGGAGGGGACCCACATGGCACAGCAGACCTCTCCTGCCTCGCCTGCTGCTCCCCTCAGCAGTGTGTTTTGGTCAGTCTGCCTGTTCTGTTCCCCGCTCTGTCCCTGGTGAACCCTTTCCCCTCCCTGGACTCTGGTCTGTACCCAGCTCTTGTGTGCATAAATAAATAAATCTTTAAAAAAAATGCCCTCGTTAGCAAAGAAAGGAACTTTGGCCCAAGCATAGGTGCCACACTAAGGCAGAGGTAAGGTTATGAACATCTAGATGTTGTTTTCTCATAGGTTTTGTGAAGCTGCTATGCTACTGCCCTCACTATTTGTTCCAGAAGAATGTGTGCTTTTCAGGACCATAACTTTCCTTTTTAAGTTTTCTACCTTATCTAGCAACTTTGACAATTTTTCTCTTCCAAAGGGAGGAAAAAATTATGATCTCAGTGCTAACTCCCTGGCTAAGTCAATAGTCAAAAGAACTGACTAAGCATTGCTTACCCTTCACACTTATTATTCATCTGACTCAATACACCTGCTATTTTGTTAGGTCATGAAGCTTCCATAGAAAGTTTATTTTGTAAGCAGGTACAATGGAAGACGAGATAACATCGCTGAGAATTTATAAGACATTAAAACGAATGGCAGAGAAGATACCAATTTCTTGTTTGCCTGCTAAGTCATATTCTCTTTTGCTAAACTGAAAATTAGCACGGCTTTTCCCTCGTGGTAATAACAATGAAAACTATGATTCATTTATTATTATGGAGCACTCCCTTGAACAGAGAGTAGTTCAACTAAAAAGCAGTCACTAAAAACTATGCTAAATAATAACATATGCTCTGAGGATCAGCAAGATTACAAGATTTTTTGAAACACAATATAAGCAAGTCATACGCATTTTAAAAAGTACAGCCACAAACAAACCTAACCTTTTGGGGGGCACATTTCCATCAGGACCTTTAACACAAAGATAGCCTCTCAGCACCATCTGGCACAGGGTACATAGCAGGGTACAATGTATGAATTTGTGGATGGAAGGTTTAGTGCTATAGTGTAGGTGTCTCCTTAGAGGAAAAGAACAAGGGTGACGCTTTATAAGCACAGATTTCAAATCTCACACAAGCTGTAAATCTCAATCTGTTCAAAGCAAGTAAAAAGGATCATACTAGCTAGTTGACTAGTTGACTGTTTCATCTCTCAGGCTAAAAGGCTAACGAAACATATTCCAGTCTGTTTCTGACCAGAAGAGAAACGAACAGGAATGCAGTAAGAGCTTTCAAGAGCATGGCCATGCTCTCATTCTCAGGATTTAAAATGCCAGGCAAGGTAATTCATTTGGCTAGAGATGCATTTTCAATACGTACTTTGATTAGGATTGTTCCAGGCATTGCATATAGAGCAGTGAGCAAGGCAGAAAGGAAAAGGAGGATTAAAAACAAATAACTACTTGTAACATCATATCAAAGAAGAATAAGGATGAACAGAGCAAGGTGAGGGGACAGGAGTTACAAAGGAGAGGGTATTGTGGGGCACGCCGCTGGGAAGAACTGAAAACTGAAATTTAAGCATGGCCTGAATTAAGTGAGTGGGTGAAGATCTAGAAGCCAAGGAGATGTAGCATTGAAAGCAAAGGCCTTTCGGGAAGATGGAAATCAGTGCACGCGAGCACCAGCGAGCCCAATGATTCACTGGGAAATACAGGCGTTATCAAAGTTCCTCGCAGAGCTGCAGCACAGGGACTTCTGCTTGTCTGTTTCTCCAGGCTCGCTTTTGCTGCTGTGTGCCTGACTGGAGTGCAGAGACGAAGGAAAATCGGGCAAGTTGTGTTTAGCCAACATGAACGAGAGTCCGTGTGAGAGGAGGACAAAGGTGGCTGAGGGTGTGCCCAGGAGACACGAGTGGGTGAGGAGAAGGCAAGATAGTGAGGTGGGATCAGCACGGGGAAGCACGAGGGCCTGTGGCCCAGAGGCTCCAGTTGAGAGTCGAGCCTTTGGAGCAGATGCAAACAGAGTAACGAGTTGGAAATCTGAGGGTGGGAGGCAGAAAGATCCGAAGTCGCGTATTTTGAGGCAACGACGGTGTAGCTTGAAGGCGGTAGGGAAGCACACGCCCCCACTTCCAAGTCTAGTGGTAGAAGGGTACTGGGGACCACCACCTCAGACAACTGCTTGAAGAAGGTTCCCCAGGAACAGCCAGATACACGCCAGGCAAAAAGACAGTCTTCTGGCTGGTAGAAAGGCAGCCTTCTGATTGGTTGAAGACAGCATTCTGACTGATTGAAAGAGGCTAAAAACATAGGCACATTTGCCTAAGGACACTGTGAGTTCCCAAAAGCAAAGTAGAAGAGTTTGAAGGGCAAGGGGAAGAAATTGGACTTGATTCCATCACAAAAGGAAAGGTGCTGAGCATCAAGGATTCAGACAAGTATACCAGAACAGAAGAAAGTGAGTTTCAAAAGTTAGAAAAAATCCATCGGTCTAATTCCAATGCCAGAGAATCTAAAGTGGTACAAGGGATAAGAAGGTTTAAATAGCATAAAATGATTAAAGAAATCCTGCATACTTTCTAATGGATGGTGGTGAAATACAGTACACAGCCTTAGCTTCTATAGGACTACTCTGGGGAGCAAGTTCTGGGAGTCAACAAGGAATGGGGGGGCATGGAGGATAGAGTAAGCAGCTGGCTCTTGAGGGCACAGCAAAAGCAACTGATTCAACTCCAGACAGAAAAGTGGCCAGGCACAGCCACGCCCATTATGGTAGGTGGGTGAGGTGCTGCAGAGTGGGCAGGGCACAGCCATGGCGAGCCAGTCCACGAGAAATACCTGCTCCCAGCAGCCTTCATTGAGTAGCATCCAGATGTTTTGATACAAATGTTGAAGGGAAGGTCACTGCTACTATTGTGGCAGCTTTGGCCACTAAAGATTGAAAAGATACTACATTTTCTATGAGAATTCAAAGGCATTAAAATGTAGGAAGAAAATTAAGTACGCAGTTGGTATAGGATAAAGTTATAAGTACGGCTAGATTTCTATTCTTTAATACTTTTGGGGTGATGTCAAGTGTATTTAACTCTGTGCTCAGTTTCCTCATCTGCAAAATGGCAATAACAACATTTACTTCACTGGGGGCTGCAAGTTGGCACTTTAGGATTCTGCCTGGCACAAGGCAAGAGGTCAAGGATGTTAACTGTTTTTTAAATGGTGTGTTTAATTTACCATGTAGATCTCCCTGGTGGCACAAGAGGTTGAGTCCCAGCATTATGGAGCGTTCCACAGTGACTGCAGCACGAGTTCAACCCCCGGCCAGGGAGCTGACCCACATGGTGCAGCAGACCTCTCCTTCCTCACCTGCTGCTTCTCTCAGCAGTGTGTTTCAGTAGACCTGCCTGTTCTGTTCTCCACTCTGTCTCTGGTGAGTTCTCTGGCCTGTACCCCATTACCTCAGTTCTTGTATACATAAATAAATGAATAAATATTTAAAAAGATAATTTACCATGCATTTTGCTGTAAGAACAGCTTACTCTTCTAACTTCGCCTACATCTTCCCGTTTATGAGGGAAGGGGACACAGACAGTTGCAGTAGCTCTGCAGGCAGATTCTACAGTCAGCACACTGCACGTGAAAAGCAGAGTTAACCTAGAATACTGGTTTGTCCACTCACACATTATGTGACTTCAGTTAAGCAGATTAATGTTTCTCAACCCGAATGTCTTCAGATGTAAAAATGGAAAGCAATATTGACAATAACTTATGCAGATTTCACAAATTGTAAAACAGATAACTTAAGTACTCGGTAAATGATGTGGCAGAGTTTGTATTCAATAAATGGCAGCTATAGTATTATTTAGTCCTTTAAATCCTCCTAAATTAAAGATACCTTGAACTTGATCCTTACTGTAGTTGGGCACCCTAAGTTCTTAGTTTCCTATATCAATTTCCTTTCCTCCCCTTTCTTACATGTCCTGAAAGAATAATAATAATAAAAAAAACACTCACTGAAATGAAATACTGTGTCATGAAAATACTCGTGATGGTCATTTTCCATTTAGAAGAGAATTACCTTGCTACTTAACAGTACCTCTCAACCATAGATCTTTGTACATGGAAACTATAACTCATGTTATTGTCAGAGACAGGGCAGGGGCAGCCAGGGGTCAGTGGTCAGATGAGAGGCAGAGAAGAAATCCCAAGAAGGATGGATCTGAAGCAAGGGCAGTATAAGAGTTGGAAAGGGGTAAATCCACAGTACTTGAGAAGTGACAAACAATGATGACTGTCATTTTTTGAGGTGATGTTTCCATTGCCTGTGCAAGGTAAGTAGAGAAGTTAGGGTGTGAGGGTAAGCCTGCCCTGATTCTAACGCCTGCCTCGTATTAGTATCTGGACATAATGAGATGCTACGGGAGACAGCCCAGTACATGGCTAATTGAAGTCCAAGGCTCATAGCCCAGAGAGTCTATGAGATCTGAAGGAATGAGAGAAGAGCAAGCCATAAGTAAATGTAAACAGACAATCTAAGCACAGGAGGTTTTTCTATTCCTCCTGCCACATTGTCTTTGGCATCTTGGTGGCAACTGGGTTGGTGGAGCAAGAGGGGATGGGCCGCTCTGAACCAAGAGGTGACTCAAAGGACAGAGGGGTCAACCCCAGCCGATTGGGAAAAACCCCATGCTACCCCTTGTTTTATCCTGGCTCCCACATTGCTCTCTGTTATAGAATATAGTCTCATTTTAAAGTGCACCATCCCCCTGTGCATAGAACCTACCTGGGCAGATTCTTTTAGAACAGAAATATAAACTAATTTCTTCAATTCCAGTAGCCATAAGTCCTCAAATTTTCCATGACCTTAGCTCCCCCCTCTCACTTTATTTACCTCATAAAAGGGAAGTTAGGACATATTAATCTTTGTAAATAGCTCTATATTTTCTGAGATCACCTCAGAAGAAGACTATTTGAATAAGATAAAATTACTATTTGTCTGTGTATTTAGTCATATTATTTTTCTTGGAGTTGGTTGTAAAGTTGCTTAATGCCTTTAGTTAATAGCAGACAGACCTAGTGATTTTAAAGTGTCTCATTCCGTGATAACAATCTTTTTTTTTCCCCAGTACCTAATCATTGACAAAGCTCTATGGAATCTCACTTGGACAAAAACAATTCACTGACCCTTACAGCTACTCTGTTGGGGTGGTTAAAGGAGTATTTACTATTCAAACCTCACAAATGACAAAAGCGGGGTCCAGAGCTAAGCATCCTGGGGACATGGTGTTGGTAGGTGTAGAGAGTCTAGACCTCAAGTTCTCTCTTCTCTGTACATAGCTGTAAAGGAAGAAGGACAAGAGGCATGAAGAGGGGTGAGGACCACCCACAATACCCTTTCCCTTCACATGCTCTCTCTCCCAGCAGCAAGTGCTACTGGCACTGAGGGACCCCTCTCAGAGGCTCCCAGCAAGTAAAGACTTCCACAAATCAGTCACTGAGGGTGCTTCTTGCCAAGTGAGGCGAAGGTGGGGGAATTTTCTCAAGAAAACCATTTTCTTGATTTAAAAAAAAATTTTTAAAAATTCATTTATGTGCACAGGAGCTGGGGTACAGGCCAGAGGTGCACGGCAGGGGGTGTGAGAGGATTCACCAGAGACAGAGTGGGGAACAGAACAGGCAGATAGATTGAAATACACTGCTGAGGGGAACAGTGGGTGAGGCAGGAGAGGTCTGCTGTGCCATGTGGGTCCTCTCCCTGACGGGGATTGATCAAACTCGCACTGCAGTGGCTATGGAAGCCCCACAGCGCGGAGCTCAACCCTTTGCGCCATCAAGGAGGCCCCAGTTTTTTGTTTTTGTTTTTGTTTTTTTTTACAGAGTCTGCATGAAGGAAAATTGTGAAGCTAAGTTGGAGCAGGAAAAGGCAGCAATGGATTGAACAGTGCATGTGACTGTTAGTTAACTCGCTGCTATGGAGTAAGAATGCAAATCCTAAAGCTACTTTACAGTTTTCTATTTGCAAATTTTCATATAAATTAGAGAAAAGTCACTCAGGCCTTGAGGACTGATGGACAGAAATTAGATGGAAAGGAAAGGGCTGTCAAGAAACCATCTCAGCACTCACTGGCTGGAGACATTTACTTTTCCATGGAAAATCACCAGGAAGCTTTGGTTGAGGTTCCAATTGTGGCAGCTTCCAGTAACTATTTCCAAGTGCTCCTGGTTCTATCTGACACCATGGATGTAAAATGAACCACTTGTGCACATTTATTTGAAAAACAATAGATTTCCAGATACCATTTTATTTTTGACAGAGGGTCTGCGTCTATCTTACTCGAGTTTTCGGAATTTGTGAACACAAACCCAATTTGAACTCTCATCATCACATCTCATCGCACGCAAGCAGATGGTCAGACTAAAACCACTAAAGCTTATTGCTGCAAAGTCTTGGTAACAAGGCAGCCATTCAATAAATGTTTATTGAGCATAGCCTATGTGCAAGATACTGTAGCCACCCCAGATTTCTTATTACTCAGTGTGCTGCTCCATATAATGAGAAGGTTGGTTTTGCTGAATTCCTAATGAAAAGAAGCCTCAGATCTCACCTCAACCACTTTAGATGATGTAAGGAGTAAACGAGAATTTATTCTGGTTGTAACACTATCTTTACATATTCTTAGCTCTCTTTGGCGAAATGAATTAGACTTAGCTAAAATCTTTTTGTTTGTTCCTCTTACATCCACACATGAAATATTTATTGCGCCCCTACGGTGCACATGGCATTGCGCACACGCAGGAAAAGCTGCAGCTCTCAGCAGTGTCAGGACAGAGGACTCTGCAGTCTCAACAGAGGATCGGCTGCAGACCTGCAGTCAAGGAGAGCAGCTGACACTCACTGTACTTTCGATACCGTCAGGTCCGTCTGTTAAGTCTTCACCCAGCCTAGACCAAGATGATTTCCTATCATGTCCCTAAAGGATGGAGCATGACTGTTGCAAAGTCCAAAAAGTGTGGCTACTGTGGTGTCACTGTGTTTTGGCAAATGCACAAAGAACTCTCCTCCCAGGGTAATGTGACAAGAAGCTGAATCATAATATAGATTCTAGGGCCATCTAGTATCCCTCTCTCTCTTTTTTTTTATGCTTTAGCTCTTATGGGGTCCCTAAAACCAAAAGAAGGTAAAAGGATTCCCTAACCCTGCAGCCAATGAAGTGGAATTTCTTGGTGGTGTAACATACAGGACCTCAGGAAAGGGCATCCCGTGTTTTCGACGAGGCGAATAAGCTTGCCCACTGGGCCAGAGGGAGTTCTGTGCTGCCTTGCTCTGGATGAGTAGCAGGACTTGCCTTGGCAAATTTGTTGGGGGACAAAAAAAGGAAGTTAAAAAGAAAGCTTACTGAAATCTTTAAAAGTGGAAAGTAACATAAATGTGATCATGTAACATGATAAACCTTCCAAAATGTCCTCTCTGCCCACCTATGCATTTCACTTGCAACAACCTCAGTGTTCTTCCCTGCCATGAAGCTAGGCTCCTGCTCACATTCTGCTCCTCTGGTCACGCCTCATGCCCTCAACTCTGGCCTGCTGACATTCTTCCTCTCTCATCCTAACGCAGGAACAGCTGCAGAGACAAGGGCCACATTGCGCTGGGTCTGGCCTTTCCCTGCATTCCCCCCACCCTCACCCAAATGTGACATGGCACATGGTTCTCCTGTTCAGAACAGTTCATGCATCATTGCCCAATGTTTACGCTCCCCATGCATATTCATGCAGGGAAAGCCTACAGGTAGGGAGACTGAATAAAAGGATGACTATAAAATAATGCATATGTGCAGAAATCAGAACTCTGTCTGATCCAAGGACCTCTGCCCTAAAAATGCTGTGAACATACAAATATCTTGAAGCTTCTAATGACTTGAGGAATTTGGAGAGGGCTAATAATATGACATTACATTTTTTAAAAACACAGGAATTTAGTAACATTTTAAAGCTTTACTTCAAAATGCAGTCTCCCACATCGTCTGATAAACACATACATATTTCACTGCTTGCACAGATGAGATTGGGGTGAAACGGGGCAGTCATTTCATAGACTATTGTAAATGTTAGATTAGCAAATAACTCCCCCTTACAAACAGACTGTGGAAATAATAATGAAATTTAGGGAGGGAAACATAATGACTACCATTTGAGCTCATCCAAAGAATACAGAAGTGTACAACATTAATAAGCCCTGGAGAAATTAAAAAACAACCACAAAGCCAGGTATACCGAGATGCCTCGATGCTGTGCGCCAGAGTGGGGAGCGAACACTCGCCTTTAGGGGTCTATCCAAGCTGCTTGCTGTGATTGAAATGTCCTTTAGAATAAAATAATTGACAAGCCATGAATAATCTCTCCTTTATTTCCCTGCTTCCCATTTTGCACAGCTCCTTTGCACACAGCCTTAACAGCTGCCCACCGTCTGCTGTTCCCAGCCGTGTGCCAGGCTCGGAGTTTCTAGAAGCAGCATCCCTGCCCACATGTGCAAGGACCTCTGCCTGCCAGTCCATCTGGGCAGCAGTGGCTCCCTCCGGTCCACTTCTCCTGGGTGCTGACACACGAATCAGCTCTGATGGGGCTGCCTGTAGCAGCCGCCGCATGGGAACATTCTCCAGGCCTGACTTCATGGTGACCACTGCTTCAGGCGAGCGCGAGCCTCCCGCCTGGCCACCTGCAAGCTCACTGAACACTGGGTCTGTCCTGCCAACTGTCGTTGCTCTTAGGTCATCTCTCACCTATGCCAACATGTGGCCCATGGCAGGCACTGTGTTGACATGGGAGCGCTCAGCCCCCCTCTGGTTTCATATGCAGGCCGGGCAGCAGTTTGGTACAGCTGTTAGGATGTTGTCAGAGCTCCTTTGTCCATAAGAAAAGTGAAACCCACAGCACATTGTGCAATACGTTCTTGATGTGGTCATTGCTTTGGATAACCACCAACATTCACATCAACCAGCATCCTGCCTCTGACCCCAAAGGGCTTCCGACAAATGCAGCAGAACATGGGAAATAAATCTCAGAGACAGCTTGAGGCCAGCCACATTCCCTGCTGCACTGGTACGCCGGCGCTTAAATAACACATTAATTGTGGGCACTAATCAAGCGCATTTGAGACCGTGAAGTCCCAGAGTACCAGCTAACGTGATGACTTCGCTATCCTGAGACAGTCTTCGGGGCTGAGCCCATCTGATCGGTAGCCTGTACTGTAGCAGTTTACCTCATGGGTTTAGTTATTCACACTTAAAAATAATGAACTGGAGTCACGCTATCGGCTTTTCAGATTCCTTGGGGGTGGGGGGCGTCCCCCTACGGCAAGGACACGGTCTCCCGGAGCTCTGACTTTATTTAGTGTCTATCTCACCCTCACTGAGTTTTGCCCTTTTGCACAGCTAGTGAGTGTGTCCATGGGGCGGTCACCCTGACAAGGTGTGTATGACCCTGGTGAGCCAGTGTCAGCACCTAAGAGAAATCCAGAGAGGATTTGAAAAACATGCGGCAGTATAGCTTCGATCTATTTCTGAAAATGTAGTGGGAACAGAATCGGGGCTAAGGATTTAAACTTTAAGTAGCTTTGAAGAAATGGAGACAGGGCACATGTGGGTACAGCATGTTATAATGACAGTTACCTATAGAAAGTTTACTACATGCTACACAGTTTTCTAAGCACGTTAAGTGCATTAACATATTTAGTCTTTGTGACTGCAGTATTTTTCTGCCTCCCTAGAACATGAGAAAATTGAGAATCAGAAAGGAGAGAGGTGACAAAGCTATTTGGTGCCTGAGGACAAGAGGCTAAGTGCAGGTGCACAGTCCACACCAGGACTCAGGATGCCTTTCTGAGGAGCTGAAAGAGGAGCTCCAGGGACTATGAAGATGGTGGAGAAACACTGGCACTAGTGCCCTCGGCTCTGCCAGACGATAGCAACTGGACGAGTTTCCCTGTGGCCGGTCTGCCTTCCTTAGGGAAAGAAACAAACACTCAGAGGTCAGTTGTTAAGTCATGACAATCCAGCCTTGACTGTATTGCAGAAAACACTCAGTGATTTTCCCAGAAAATCGCCCTCGATCTCCTTTCTGGATCTTGATGAAGAAAGTGCTACACCCTGATAACAGGGCTCCTGGGATAAATTCTGTGAAAACATAGGCATGCACATAGCTGGACGAGTCGATCAATATATGCCATTGTCCAAAACTTAATAACCAGAGTGAGTTGGATGGGCATGAAGATGATATTGCTTATGTGTGGCAGAATGAATGATGAAATAATGTTCCAATAATTTATGGTTTCTGTCAATGTCAAAACCAGGGATCTTCAGAGTGAGGAGGCAAGAAAGGGCAGCGTGACACAGTTTCTGCACAGAGTGTATGGCACCGCGAGAACAGCCCACAGTGGGCCCTTCCACATGTGGATTTGGGGCTGTAGAAAGTGCTAGAGTCTCTTCTGGCTCCGTAACCTAGTGGACAACCTCACTGCCTCCTTCCCACCTCTGCCTATTCTTCCACTTTAACCAGATGTTAGGGTTTTACATAACATGTTCTGGAAATATAAGTCTACTTTGCAAAGGCAAGCAGAGGATGAGGAGAAAGCTGCTTGTGAGGTGAGAAATGGTGAGTGCTAGGTTTACTGTGTGGTGTCAAGGGCCAGGGCTTGCAGGACAGACTCTGTCATCTCAAGCAACAGAATTTGTTCCAGGTATTTTACCAGATGAAACTTAACATGGCATAAGAAGTGCATAGTGGGCTGCCATAGAGAGAGATGGAGATGAGACACAAATATAGAGACAAAAGCAGTGTTTCACAGTATAAAAGAAAGGGTGTGACTAGGCAGAACGTTGTAAAGATAATGAGAAAGAGGCCAATTCTACAGAGATTGTGGTGGTATAATTTTCAGGACTAAAGAACAAATGTTATTAGTGTGAGGATGAAAAGTCAAGAAAATCTGTAAATTTACACAAGACATCATTTTTTTTTTACTTCATACTATTTATTGAAGTAACCTTGCATTATAACACTATGTAAGATTCAGGAGCGCATAATTGAGAATCAGTGTGAGTCTATTAACTACATTAAGGTCCTCACTAAGTGTCCAATTCTATCCTTCACATATTTCAAATCCCCAAATTTATAAGAACTGTAGACTCAGACTTGGTCAGAAAAGTTCTTTGTCCTTGTACCAGATAGTAATGAAAATAATCTAAGTGGATGGTGATTCTATTAACTATGAAAGACTATAAATGGGAGAGGGGGTATCTGAAGAACAGATATTAAAGTCAATGAGCCTGATTTTGAACATGCTGAGTTTGACATGCCAGAGGGACCCTCAGGGAGATGTGTAGGAAGCGGTCGGTTTTGCAGATCAGAACAGTCAGCACAGGCAGGCAGAAGGTAACTGACGTTTGATGAGCATGTGAAATACCAATGAGGAACAGAGAGCGTAGAAAGAGGGTCTGGAAGGAACCTGAGTAGCAGCAACCTCTAACACAGAAGCATCGCATCCTGCCACAGGTGCTGTGATGGAGAGGACTGGGAGGTAGATAAAATCTGGACTGACCAAAGGCATCTCAATAGAAGGAGGGAGTTTTCTTTTTTATAATTGCCTGATTTTTTTTTTTTATTTTATTTTCCACTGGCCACTAAGCTCAGAGTGGGCAGAGACCATGGCTGCCTTGTTCACCTGTGGGCAGAGACCACGGCTGCCTTGTTCATCCGGCCCTCCGGCAGTACTTTGCATACGCGTCTAGATGGATAGAGGAGCAGGCAGCTGTAGGGGGCGCTACAGTCATGTAAGGGAGATGACCACAGGGAAGCATCTACCTGGCTTGCCAATTTAGGAAATTCCTGGTGTGTGTGAGCGAAAAGAACAATTTAAGTGGCCAGGGAAAAAGGAAACAATAAAAAAAGAAATGTAAAGAGTGGTTTGGGAGGGCATAGCAAATACATTGTTTCTAGACAATAATCCTTTCTGACATTGGAGTTTCTGAACTCAAATGGAGTTATGTCCTTTTGTTGGCTGCTAGACTGATATGAAAACACAATACAGAGTAAATTGATCATACCATCATAAAAGTATTAAAAACTAAAAAAAAAAAAAAACCAGGGCACTCATCCATCAATATATTGCCAAATCACTTTAAAGTCCTGAATAATCGCTTTAAAATTCAGAGGCAAATGAGCTTCAATTATTTAGATTGAAATGCGTTTCGGAACAAGGTAGCCAAGGCTTGCTGGTGGCGTGGCTCATGGAGCTCTGGATGCCCACCTGCGAGGCTTCAGCACCTGTCTCTGGTTTTTATTCATGGAAAATGAAACTAGTGGGCAAATGACTGGCTGATTGTCAAAAAAAAAAAAAAAAACAAAAACAAAAACAAAAAACTGTTTTAATCAAATGAATCCTGGACTTTAGCTTGAACTTAAGAAAATGTTTCTAAACAAGTGCTTAAAAGTCCCCCTGGAAAGAAACAGAATAATAGGCAATTATCATAGACTAATGGAGCAGTTAAAAGAAGGAGGAGTAGAGAAAGTATATTGTATAATGGAGGAAGGTTTTGTTTTGGAAATTCCTTGTAGAAGTCTCTGATGCTAAAACACTGGTTAATGACATCTAGAATTTTCTATTGAAATTATGATAGCTTAAAACAGAAAACAAAAACACAAGATCAAAGCTATATACTAGGGCCTCCCCAGTGGCACAGTGGGTTGTTTAACGCACTACAAAGCAAACGCACTACAACACACCACTTCAGCACAAGTTTGATCCCTGCCACCAACCAGGGGGGTGACCCATATGGCACAGCAGACCTCTCCTGCTGTGCCTGCTGCTCCCCTCACCAATTTGTTTCAGTCAATCTTCCTGTTCTGTTCCCTACTCTGTCTCTGGTGAATCCTCTCACCACCCCTGCACCTCTGACCTGTACCCCAGTTCCTGTATGCATAAATAAAATAAATCTTTTTTTAAAGAAAGCTATATACTAGACTTTGTGGATTGGAAAATAGGCCATGTCACAGGGCTCATTCTCCCTCAATCAAAAGTTAAACAACACAAACAAGAACAAAACAAAGCAACAACTACAAAAACCAAAATACACTTCCCATGGGTCATTAGCTTAGATATTTAAGTGCTAGTTCAGCTCATGAAACATCTTGACAAATTTTCTATTTCTTGTATTTTTCTTCTTATATGAAGTGTTTTTATTTCCAAAGTTACTAAACACAAAAGGTAGAAGAAGGAAAATTGACATTAATAAGAGCTACCATAACACAATCACTCAAGTATTTATTTGGCACAAACACAGGGTTCACATCCTTCCATCAAATATGTACTTATCCTTCTTTATTATACTGTAAATAACTTTGAGGTCAAAGGTTGCCTCTTACTCATTTTTACCTGAGTCTTAGCACTACATTTTATAGTTATTTTTCAATAAATATTGGTCTAGTAAACAAATAGTGATCTTTCATTTGTTTGAAATTCTCAGATAATTTAGTTTCGTGAACTACACATTAGGAAACTAAATCAGGTTTTTCCTGAAATTGATTCATGGTTTTACCTTAAATTAAAAAAAAAATGATAGTCGAGGATAATTTTATTTGCTGCCCAATTGAGTCAGGGAAAAATGTTACGTTTTTTATTATTTAATTAGACCAAGAAGAAGAGCTTATAATCCTTGGCTTTAAAGATGTCCTTGGTGACCCCTTGAATTCCACTGACTCTAGGGTCAAATTTGTGGAAGTAAACATGCAGGTGTAGATGTGGGGGCACTGAAGGGGCTCTTGTATGGCCACCTAGGAACGGACCATCACCTCTTCTTTCTAGTCTACCCTAGAATTTGTTTAGAGAATCAGTCTCCTTACAAGTTATTCAACAATGCATTAGGAAGAGTAAACATTAGTTAAATGAAGAGTTTTGATAAGAAACTAAGATAGGAAAATAAGATTTGGGAAATGCCTGCTATAACCCACATGCAATTCTAGACATTACTCGGTTCTAATTGCCCATAAAGAGTTGGAGGTATATTGTAGATTGGAGTTACTCATTAATTTTCTTCCACATGAGGGTATATTGCATAGAAAAAAGGAAAACAAGTATTACAGCCAAGATATTTGGATTTTAAATATTTATCTATATTTAAAACAAAAACTATACATATTTAAGGCATACACCATGATGACTTGATACATATACACAAAGTGAAATGATTACGATTGTCAAGTTAACCCGTTTGCAACAACATGGAAGAACTTAGAGGAACCTAGTGAAGTAAGCCGGACAGAAAGAGACACTACAACTTCACGCAAATGTGGTAGATACAGAAAAAATGTAACATTTTGGAATATGAGCGCAGTTAGTGGTTATCAGAGTAATGGGGAAAGAGGGACGGGTAAATCAAAAGGGAGGACTGCTGGGATAAAGGACAGACTTGGATTTTCAGTGGGAACCTTAACACAGTTGATTTCTGATGATGCACATTTGCAAGTTACATAATATTATAAAACAAGGCTTCCTCATTTTAAACAAAGATGTCACTTCCACACATGATTACCACTGTGTGTGTGTGATGAGACCGCATTAAATTCGCTCTTAGCAAATCCCCAGTATTTAGTGCAGTATTATTAACTACAGTTGCTGTGCTGTCTGTCCATTAGTTCTCTAGACTTACTCAGCCGACATAAACGCAAATCTGCACCCTCTGATCTTCATATTCCCTACTCTGGTAACCACTAATCTCTGTGCTTCTATGAATTTAACTTTTTGGATTTTGAATAAAAATTCATACAATGTGCCCTCTAGTTTCTGGCACCCAGTCAGTGCTCACGAACTGCTGTAAGAAACAGTGAACGACTTGTACTACATCTGTACCTTAAGCCACTGTAATGTGGGCGAGATCTCCTACTGCTTCACCTCATGCATGAGGGTCAGTGGCTTGACCCTTGATGAGGGCTCCCTGGCTGCACGAAGGGGCAGGTTGTGTGGACCACACTGGCGTGTCACGTTGTGTGACCACACACACAAGGAGTCCCGGCAACTTGGCAGGTAGATGTGGGTGGGAGGTGATTCAAGTCTAAACTCGCTGAATTTTTTGTATAGATTTATTTGTTTATGCATACAAGCACTGGGGTGCAGGCCAGAGGTGGGGGTGGGTGGATGAGAGAATTCACCAGAGATAGAGTGGGGAGCAGAACAAGCTGATGTACTGAAATACACTGCTGAGGGGAGCGGCGGGTGAGGCAGGAGAGGTCTGCTGCGCCACGTGGGTCCCCTCCCCAGGCGGCAGGGATCGAACTCATGCTGCAGTGGCTGCAGTTTGCTTCATAGTGCATTGCTTAACCCACTGTGCCACGAGGGAAGCCCCAACGCTCGCTGAATGTTAATATGAATGTTTCTCATTTTCTTCTGTCACACTGAAGAGGGGTTTCTTTTTGTTTAAGTTGTCTTGGTTATCCCCAAGACAATTTAATTCTCTGAACTTGTTTCTGGAGAGTGTTTCTAGAGAACCTAATTAGCTTGCACTGCCCTCAGTGTGTGGGGCAGTCATGGAACTTCACACCACCAGCCTGGCCGCCTAGTCACGCTCCTTTTCCTAGCAACTTGAGACTGAAATACGATTTTTCAAAGAAGTATAAGGCAGCAACTCACTGAGAAGATAAAATGCATGATATCTATTCAGAGCTCCACCACAGTCTCATCTCCTAACCTTCCTGGAATAGAAATGAGTTTAGATTCTTCTCCCAGTACTTCCACTTTTTGATGGCACACATTTCTGCTTCTGTATACACATATTTTTATTTTAGTAAATCCTGCCCAGTAAGAGGATGGAGAGAAAAGGTGGATCAAGGAACAAAACAGCTCTGTTCCAAAGTCAACCTCCACTGACGTAAAGGTAGGTGGTGAGCTAATTTGCATCCAGGTTAGTAAGTCTTTGTGCATGTTTGTCAAATTTCCCAAAATCTGTGATTCAAGAAGGACACCAATATCAAAAATTTAAAAATTTACAAATTCCAGATATTCCATTGTACATGCCATATGGAATATGCAGATAACATGATGAATATACAGAAAACAATGTATATTGGGTTAGGTACTTGAAACATCAAATACATGCAGAGTAGTTTCTTACTTTCATATAATAAAACTGCATTTTTCTATCACACAGGGTTCTCACAAATTAGGAGGATGCTCTCCGCTTCCCTGATCAGGGTGTCAGTCTTTCTTGTACTCAGTGTGAAGTGAGAATCAGATAAGCCCAGAGAAATTGCAGAAATTGGCTGGTTGTCATACTACCACTGGGACCAGCCAGGGGCTGATTTTTTCTGTTTATTTGTTTGTTACTTTGCTTAATGGTCACTGCCTACTCATACCAGAATTCTGAAGGCAGATGATTTTGGGAATGTGCTCTGGTTTCCTTCTAACCTGATTAAATATGTGAACTGTAATTAAAATATGTGCCTTGTTTTGACACTTGAAAATGTCACGTAATTATGGAATTTAGATAGAATGCTAATTCTGAGGTAGATGTTGCTATCATGTTCTTAGTAGATGAAGAAACTGAAGCCCACAGGAGCTAGGTAATTTGCCTGACATTTAATCCCTACCAGATATAACGGCTGTCACTCACACTCAGGTCTCCTGACGAGCTCCCTTGGCTTTCTAAACTGGGCAGTGGGAGAGGTATTGTGAAAACTGAAAGCTTTAGCCTATACCTTTACCAGAACTGCCTCCTCCTTCTTTTTCCCCTCTGCTTTTCCCTCTAGGCTAAAGCCTTCCTGAGTTCTGAGGGCTAAGGTTCTGTAGAAATGGCAGGGACATGCTAAAACAACCACCCACAGGATCACACCAAAGTCAAAAGGAAACAGTCAGCCAATTCCTCTTGTGACATTTGCACCTCAACGGAGTTGGGAGCTCACATCACTGCTGTCTACATACCTGGATTGCTTCCTGCAAGATAGGAACTTATTTTAAAAAATTAAATTCTATATTTTGATTTTAATAAGATCTATTGCACAGATTAAAATTACTTAATTGAATATATAAATTTTTGATTAAAATAGGAATCAAAGCAACACTAATCTTTGGGCCATGACAGGTTTTGAAAAGTCTCTTTAGAAATAAAATTTCTGGGCATTAAAATTTAATTTAGGGGTGGTAAGTTAATCACTGATGACCAAGTCATCATTGTGATACTCTCCCAAGGTACCTGATGTTTTGATGACTCCAGTAGGCTTTTAAGAAGTATTAATTGACCCAAAGTTGTACCATCATATCTGTCTATTTTCTAAATTGAGGTATAGGAGGATTTTGGAAGTTGAATTAGATCATTCAGTTACTTGATCTTATATTCACATGACATTTAGGGAATAAGCTAGGCTTTGACCTATTTTATTCAAGTTGCTTTCTTTTAAAAAATAAAGTACAACATTTCCCTCTTTCCATAAAACAAAACATAGCTGTTGTTCCTGCCCAAGGTACTATAAATAAGATTCATTGTTATGGAGCAAATGAAAAAAAATAAAGAACTCTTAAGAGTTTCTTTTTCAGATTATATTTAGTTGTCAAATAATTTTTGTAGGTATAAGATGTTCTAAGACTGTCCAATTACAGTTAATAAGGGAGTAAGAAAACAAACTTGAAAATGCCTGCTATAATTATGTTTTCTATAAAAAGACAAGCCACCTTTCTCATCAATACCTATTGTGATCTGTCTTGTAAGGGTTTTATTTTTTTTGACCTACGTCAAAATACTTTAAACAACTATCTATTATTTAGTACCATTTCACAATTGCTGCTATCTTGATGCCTTAGTAGTGATGAATTTTGTTGTGGAAATTTTAGAAATCAATTTAGAAAAGGTTATTTCAATGTCCTATGATAATCTAATACCAAACAAACAAACAAACGAAAAAAACAAACCTGCTTCCTAAGGGTACCAATGGCATAAATTCAGCTTCAGTCCTTACCAGTAACTTGCCTCAGATCACAACCATGGAAAAAGCACCACATGGAATTTTCAACAATATTTAGCCGCAGTTTTCTAAACATACACGTTTCTTTAATTTGTAAAATACTGGAAATTATCTGAAAGAGACCCATTCTTTGGGTCTCACTCTCAAGAAAAGCAGTGAAAACAAAGCCTAGCCACGACAGTCGAAGACTACATGCGGGACACAGAGCCTCTTGCAGCCATGTCAGGGCTGCCTCATTAGTTCAACTGAGCTGAGCCGGGCTTGGTGGGCAAAAGAGCTGCTTACAGGAACTCCACAGGGGCGGCCGAGCAAGACGGAGGCCCGGCTCTCCCCGGGATCCAGGTAGGAGGTATTCTGGAGGAGGAAGCTGTGGTTCCAAAGTCCTTATATGATTCTTTTATACAAAGCCAAAGTTAGTCAAGGCTAATACTATAAACTCTAGGGTAGGTGAAGCAAAAGTACAAAGGGCATTTACTCCTCACTTAAAAGAAAAGCTTCTTTGAGTAACAGAGGCTTTTTTGGGTTCTGAAGGATAGCATCAGTTAAGTCAAGCAGAGAAACGGGAAGGCAGGGCAGGGTGAACTAGGCAGAGAGTAGCTGGTGGCAGTATCAAGAGACTGAATGTGGCCCCTGAAGTACTTAGAATAAACTTACATGGCTGTATGTAGAGGAGAGGAAGAGAAATGTGAATATGGGGGAGAGGTAAGAAGAGAGTGAAGGACACACGATGGTGGAGGACTATGGGTGTCTTGTGGTGGGTGCATTATGGTGGCAATACCATATACGGTGGGGTGTACCCAAGTATTACCTCTATTAAAAATAAAAAGTATGTAAATAAATAATATATCCTGAATGACCTTAGGTGTGAATCAAGTAAATAGTGAAAATTATAAAATAAATTTTAAAAAGTGAAAATATATGAGACTATAGAGGGAAGGCAAGATCTAAATCAGGATCTTGTAGATAAATAATATAATAATAGATTTTTAACCCAACCATGTTGATAATTATTAATTGTTGAAATGTAAAAATCCAAATGTAGACTTGTCCTATTGGATAAAAAAGCAAGACCTAATTATAACTTTGTATAATAAACCCATTTAAAAAATAAGCACACAGATTTGTTAAAAGTAAAAAGATGTAAAAAGATATTCCATGCAAACACTAATTAAAAGAAAATTCGAGTGGCTATATACTAACAGCACAAAAGTTCAGACCAAAAAATACCACCGGGGAGCAGGAAAGACACTATACAATGAAAAAGAATTCAGTTCATCAAACAACATAACAATCCTAAATGTGTACATACTTCGTAAGAGAGCTTCAAACACAAAAACTAGCATTTTAGAACTAGATAGTATTAAAAGATGAAATAAACAAGGTCACAATTATAGTTTTTTCCCCATAGTTCTTTTTCCATAAGAACACAAAACTAAAGACAAATCAGTAGGAATGCAGAACTAAGGATGTACAAAACTTAGATAATCAATGAAATTGAGCTAATTGACAATTCTAGAATGCCACACCACAAGAGCAGAATATACATTCTATTGAAGTGTAATGAATCATTCACCAAGATTGATCATATTCTGACCCATAAATGACACCTAAACAAACTTAAAAGGATGAAAATCATTGAAGATATTATCCTACCACAAGTGAATTAAAAAAAAAATAAATCACAGAAAGATAACCAGAAAATCCCCAAATATTTGAACATTAAACAACATACTTCTTATTAACCCAATGACCAAAGAGGAACTCACAAGGAAAACTGGAAAATGTTTTCATTTGAATGAAAATGAAAATACAACTTATCAATCAAATTTGTGCAATGGCGCTCAAGAAGTGCTTAGTAGGAAATCTATACCTTCAAGTGCTTATACTGAGAAATAATAAAGGTCTCAAATCAATGATCCCACGTCCTCTCTAAGACACTAGGAAATAAACAGTAAGTTAAAACCAAACATATAGAAGGAAATAATGAAGATTTAGATATTAATGACAAATAATATAAAGAAAACTTGAAAGATGTTTCTTGAAAATTATCAATAAACTTGATAAATCTCTAGCCAGATTGATCAAGAAAAAGAAGACATATCAGCAAGAGAAGAGCAACATCATTATAGATTCTATATACATTAAATAATAATAAGGAAACATTAAAAAGATAACAAGAGAATGCCAATAAATTTGACAACTTCGATCAAATGACAAATTCCTGGAAAAACACAGAATCCCAAAATTCACTCAAGAAGAACTATATAACCTGAACATCCTTGTATCTATTAAAGAAGTCCAATTTATTAAAAAATTAACTGAAACTATCCCACAAAAAATTCAGCAATCACACATGACTTTACTTGTAACCTCCAGCGCAAATATGAACATGACATAATACCAATTCTGCATAAAGTCTTTCAGGAAAAGAGATGAGGAAGGACCCTGTTCCCACCCATTTTATGAACTAAGCATTACTTGGATACCAACATTTAGAAAGATATGGGAAGTAATTAAAATTACAGACTAGTGAGCATAGCAGCTAAAAAATACTTAAAAAAATAGCAAATCTGATTCAGCTTTAGAAGATAATGTCATGAACAAATGAGGTTAATCGCAAAATAGCAACATCACTTTGACACTTGGAAAAATCAATCACCTTAATGTAGCTAAGAAAGATTGTCTAAAAAGTGGAAAAACAGTCAAATTTTTCAACAAACTAAGAACAGAAAGGAATTTCCTAAACCTGATAAGGAATATTTTAGAAAACCCTGAAGTTAATATCACACTTAGTGGTGAAAGATGGAATGTTTTCTTGTTTCTGATATAAAATGAGTATAACGCTTTGCAACGTTTCAATAGAAGATGTGTCAGAAGTGCTAGCCAGGACCTCCCTGGTGGCCTAGGGGTTGGATCTCAGTGCTCTCACCGCTATGGCCCAAGCTTTATCCCAGGAAAGGGAGTTAAGCTCCATATGGCACAACAGACCTCTCCTATCTCACCTGCTGCTTCCCTTAATTAATATATAGTGTTTAAACCAATATTACCATAATATGAATAATCCAATTAAAAAACTAGTAGGTTGAGTTTACTAATAAGATCACTAAATAAAGGTCAACATACAAAAATTAATCATATTTTAGTATTCCATGCTCAAAAATGATTGGAAATTCAAATAAGGAGCCATTTATAGTAAGAACAAAAATGTTGTATGTTTTAAACAAAAAATTCCACTACAAAATACTGCTGAAAAAAGTTAAAAGAAAATCTAAATACATGAAAATATTATAAAATCTAAGTAAAGAAATCTAAATAAATGAAATCTAAATAAACTGTCATGTTTATAGCTTATAAGATACAAGACTATTAGATGTCAGTTCTCCCCATATTGATTCATTGATTCAGCAAAATTCTAGTCCTAGGCCCAGCAAGGTCTTGGGTTTATTGCTTGAGGAACTGAAAACCTGTTTCTACCATACATATATGGAAATGCAAAAGAATAGCCAAAAAAAATTTTATAATTTATTTTATATATAATCCTGTATAAGCCTAATCCTATAAATTATAGGATTCAAAATACTACAGTTAGGGACTTTATATAAATACTGAAGACATTATGAGACTGGCATAATGGCAGGCATAGACATGTGTCAGTGTTACAGAACAGTCAAGTAGAAACATGTTCACATTCAATGGATTTGCAACAAAGCAGCTGGGGTAATTCAAAGGGGACTAGCAAAGTGTTGTAACAATTAGCTGTCAATGGGAAAAAGAACCTGGGCCCTCAGCTCACACTGTATTAAGCAAAAACAAAAACCTCAATAAAATAAAACCTGCTAGTGCAATAAAATCTAAGTGAAAGTGCTAAATCGTAAAACTTCTAGATGGAAACAAGAAAATCCGTATGGTCTTGAGTTAAGCAAACATACCTTAAATTTACATCAGAAGTGTGATCCATACAAGGAAAAAAGCCTCAATATATTGAACATCATCAAAATGAAAAGCATACACTCTTCAAACACCATGAAGGCAAGGAAGAGGCAAGCTTACAGACCGGGAGGAAATATTTACAGAACACATATATAAACACGCCTTGTTTCCAAAATGTATTTAAAAAAATCTTACAATTCTTACAACTTAACAGCAAGAAAACTAACAACTCATTAATATTGGCGGACAAATGTGGGGAGACATTTCACCAAAGGAGTCATACGAACAACTGATAAAGAGCAGCTCAGCATCAACAGGGTCAGGGAAACGCACATTAATGTGCAACAGACACACAACGGAACCGACAAGACACACATCCAGCTCCACCCAGTGTCGTCACGTGGAGCACCGGAAGGCGCGTTCATTCCTGGTGGGAATGAGTAGGATTGCAGGCGCTTGGATTTTTTAAAGGTAGATTTTTTTGTCAATATTTTTGTTTGAGGTTTTGTAGCCTCTGAGGACAATTTGGCAGTTTCTCAAGAAGTTAAACATGAATTTATCACACACTCTACCAGCACAGCACCACTCCTAGGTATTTAAGCAAGAGAAACAAAACTTAAGTCCATAAAAAACACATGCACACAAATGTTCACAGTGGCTTTATTTATAATAGCTTCGAAATAGGAATAAGATAAAACTCCTTGGACCGAGAAATAGATAAATTATAGAATGCTCGTTTTCAGGAATTCTATTTACTTACAGTTAAAAGGACAATTTTCTCCCTAGAACTGGTTTAAATCTTTATGTTGCACTGAAAAAAGCAGCATTTTGAAAATTTTTCAAAAGTCATTTCAACATTAAAAAAAAAGAAAAAAACAACTAATCAGTAACATCCCCCAAATAACTTCCCTCTCAAGTGGAGTTCACATGAACCAGTGGTAGAAGAAAAAGAAAGATAGGTCAATGTGTCAGCATGTATGTTTTAGTCACCTTGCCTATGTGTTTCACTCACTCATTATTACTTCACATAAAGTAATAGTTAAATGATTCAGATGCAAAGATAAATCACATAAGATGGGATGAGAAAAGGCACTACACACTCCCACCTCCCTCCACTCCAGAATAAAACTCTCAAAACGAGGGAGCCTGTAAATAAAAGAGAAACCTTTAATTAACTTGGGAAATTAAAAGTGACTTTTATAAGGCAATCCTAGTAACAAGACACGCTCAGATGAGCACATAAGTATGTAATAAAAAAAGAACAAGAAGCTATTTCAGGTATGTCACTGACGAGGCATTTACATGTGGTTTGAACAAAGCCCAAACTAAAATTTGTTAATGCTATTAGGTAGACAAACAATACAGTCAGAGCAGTATAAGCCTGGGTTATTTAAATTGTGACACACGATTGTGGCGTGGACGGCGTGTAACCAGGAAAAGCCAGCCTGGACTTGCTTGCCTCCCTCTCCCACCATGGGGGTAGAGCTGGTGGGGAAAGGCCCCAGCCACGGTGCAGTTGTCCACGTCCTGGGCAATGGGCAACACTCTCCCAGGATTTCTTCTAGAATTTCTGAGCTATCAGCAGGAGGAATCCTTTTATTGGAGAGAAGTGGCCACGTGGCTGGAATTTGGACTTGACTTGTAATGTCCACTACAAGTGGGTGTGAGCATCTCACGTGACCTCAGAATCCCCAGGCAAGTCACGTAAGGTGTAGGCAAATGAAGGGGGAAAGACTGAAGAACCACCAAAATCTGGGAAAATGATTAAAACTTAAATTTCTCCTAAAGACATGGCACCAGTGGCTGCAGGAACAAATGGCTATATTAGAAGATGATTTTTAAAAATTTAATATTTAAAGAAAAAACAAATGCTAGCTGTAGTCAGATGCTGCAGTTACTACTGTCTGGAACTACATGCACGAAATCATTCAATCTACACATCAAGCAGATTTCCTTGGTCCACCTTACTATTTCTCAAACACAAGCTATAGAGGTGACGGACATGCCCAATTCCCACTGCTAGAAATGGCAGAGCCAGGCTCAAACTCTCTACCTGGAATCTATCTTCTTAACCATTAAGTTATGCCACCTATTAATTTTTTATATCTTAATCAGTTAATTAAATAATGTATTTTATATTAAAGGTGGCCACTTTCAAGTGGCCTATTTTTTTTGTCAAATTTGCCTTAAGAATAAAAGCTTCACAGAAATTAAAAAAGAAAAACCGTGCAGCTTAATTTATTCTGATGAATTTTGGTGACTTGCAACTGTAGCATGTATTTATTCTTGCCGGCCACCCCCGTCTTTCATTTTATTAATTTCCTACAGGAAATTGCAAGTTAATAGAAAAAGCAGCACTGGAACTGCCTCACATCCTATAGTTATTAATTAAAACAAAGTCTGGTTCAGTAACTTTGGATACTAAAAATATAGAGTTAAACAAAGCTGACTGCCTCTTGAAATGAAATTTCAACTTCAATAGTCTGTCTAAAAAAGTAATGCATTAAAATCCACATCTCCCCTTAAAGAATTTCTCCACCAAAATTTCAGTGAATAAAGCAACTCAGCATCTGACCGTTCCCCTCTAAGACTTCAAAAATGAAAGGAATCTGAGAAACACCGAGATAAATTACTTGAGTTTAAATAAGTCTCTTTTAAAAGCTGTTAGTCACATCATTCCACTATATTCCCATCTACAGGTTATTACCACAATCAATAAAGCAAGAAACTGTATAAACTATCTTATTAATTTTATACAATGGTTAGTAAACTTTAAAATACTGCACTATAAAACTTTTAAACGTTTCTGATGGTTTTAGATCACACTGGATAATTTATCGTTTTATGTGGCATAAAGTGTTAGGTAAGTGGATGCCATGCTGGGTAATGCACATAATTTCTGAATGTGAAAATCCATTCCATTGTAGTTTCCTTACATGATATAAGGTGATTATTGGGATGATTTTTAGCATCTAGTTCTGTGAACGTTCCTAACCGACAGACATGTCACTGCATCCTTCAGCCCCCGGTGCCCGCGTGTACCTGAACTTACCGCCCACCTCCCTCTGCACAGGAAATCGGGACCCCAGTCAAGCGAAAGCTGCTTTTTTTGCTTCCGTCCTTTCACACAGAACGAAACTCCCCGATAGGCTCTCACACACCTGGCGCAGCTTGGAGGTAAGTGGGCGGCGGAACGAGGAGAGAATCGGCGAGGAGCTGGCGTCAGATCAGGGCAGCGGAGCACAAGGAGTGGGAAACCCAAACTGACCAACCATTGTTTCATGTATTTTGAAAACAACCCTACAGAATCGTAACTAGTGAGGAGAGAAAAAGCACCATGGTGGAAGTACCTAACTGTGAGCTCTAAAAAGAAAGAAATGTGACACTGTCGAAAAGCAAACAAACAAGGAAGCACCTGGAGACCAGGAGCAGCAGCTTTCACCCCTTGTGTCCTGTCCAGAGCCACCTCAGTGTCCTTTCTGGGGCTGGCAGAGCTTCCTAGTCCAAGGAATAGGAAAGACTCGGGAATGCGCTGAGGCCACACTGGATTATTCGGTTGAATAACAAGGAAGCGTCTTTCTTTACTATTGGTGGGAGATGGGGAATTTTTTTGGGGATGTGTGTGTGAACCCCCTTGAAACATACCTCTTAGACTTTCATATATTTTCTAGGGGACACATTAGTCAGAACTTGACCTTCACCTACCAAAAGCCCCACATCACACATAAATTTACAAATTATTCTTTAGATTCAAGCTACAGTTAGACTAACCTACAAACTAACCTAGAGTTAGACTAACATTTAAAATACTGTACGCTGCATATACTTCCAAGGTGTCATAGCAAATAAATGCTTTGTTCACTGAGTAATATTTTCAAGTTGACCTCCCTATAATTTTAATATGTTTTTCACTTGGGGGAAGGTAGGAGTGAGGACACTTATATCCACTGAACAAAATAACACAATTCATTCAAATCTTGGTTTTCATTTTAAGGTTCTCGTGCCTTTGTTATTTGTGGCAGGAATGGATTCAACTATTTTATACGTCCTAAGGAGGTGTCAGTCAAATGGACACTCAAGACAAGTGAGTTTGATCATCAATGCAAAAGGTAGCTAAGAGTCCTCTTGAGTTAAGAGTTGTTGAGAAACCAGATTTAAGCCCTGGACACCTTCTACCCGCTCCATGTGTCAGACAAGCTATCTAGCCTCTTTTATCTTTGTTCTGTTCCTTTCTAAAGTCAGGGTAATAACGGTTCCTGTAAGAATTTAAAAAGTTAGTTACGTGACATGGCATCTTAGCCCCTTCAGGCAGCCATGACAGAACACCACAAACTGGAAGGCTTCAACGATGGGCATCTACCCCTCGCGGTTCCAGAGGCTGGAGGTACTGACCTAGGAGGCCAGCAAATCAGGTTCTAGGTGAGGACTCTCTTCCTAGTTTCCAGACGGTTACCTGCTTTCTCAGTGTGTCTTCGCACCATGTAGAGAGATCATCTCTTGCAAGCCTCTTCCTTTAAGAACTAACTCTAACCACATTCTTGAGTCTCCACCCTCATGAACAGTTACCTCCCTAAGACCTTGCTTTCAAATATCACACATTAAGGATTAGGGTTTCAACAGGTGAACTTGGGAGACCTAAACATTCAGTCCATAGTGCAACCTCATGACAGTACCACCTGCTGCACAGTAAAGAGGAATAAATGTCAGCTATATGAACCTAACACTACATTTAAAATGCATATCAATTACTGATTACCAGAAACGTATTTCAGAGTTCCTACACATCTCATAATATATATTTTTTTTTAAAAAAAGATGTATTCATTTATACATACAAGAGCTGGGGTACAGGCCAGAGTCAGTCCAGGACAGTGAGAGGATTCGCCAGCGACAGAGCAGGGAGCAGAACAGGCAGACTGACTGAAACACACTGCTAAGGGGAGCAGCGGGCGAGGCAGGAGAGGTCTGCTGCGTCATGTGTGTTCCCTTCCTGGCCGGCAGCAGGGATCGAACTCGTGCTGCAGTGGCTGCGGTTTGCTTCCTAGTGAGTTGCTTAACCCACTGCGCCACGAGGGAGGCCCTCTCGTGATATTTTTACTAAATGACAAGGCCAAGGCCCTAAGAACCGTTATGTCGTGACGGGAGAAAAACATGAGATCTAAAATCAGAGTAAGTGAGGATGTATACAACAAAGCCCCCTGTTCTGATTGGGTCTTGGAAGAGTCAACTTATATGTTAGTAATAATTATGGTGGCTACTTTCATAAAAGAAGAAAAAAATAAGTGGAAAAATGTTCTACATGAGAATCTCAGTAAGGAGTGACAGAAAGGTACGTAAAAGAAAGGAGAAGAAAAAAAAGTATAGAAAAATCCCAATTCCCTTACAATGTAAAAGCAAACAACAAACCTATGACAAAAAAAAATATGCCAGAGTAAAGTCCATTCCACATTTCCAGTAGAAAGTATACATCAGGGGAAACTAAATATAAAATGTGTTTCTATTTGTTCTCATCAACAGTTTACCTAGAGATGCAAGGTCACAAAAATCACAAATGCAGTCTGTGTAGAACAGTTCTTGCTAATATTTCAGCAGTGGGTTAGTTCACTTGTTTTTTTAAGGACTGTTGGTAGATTCCTGTCATTGCAATATACTATATATTCAGGAAAAAAATGATGCACCATTTAAAAATATTAACATATAAATTTCATTGTAAGAGGATTAGGACCAAAGTAATCCTGCCAAATTAATTTAGGTAAGTATACGAGGTAAATAAATCAGCATCCTTTTACTTCTAGAAAGCACTCCAAGTAATGTCAAGTCATTAAAAATACTTTCAGCTCCAACATTTTGCCTTTTAGTGTGGTCTTAATGGCTACATGACAGCATTTCTTCTGGCTATAAGGCTTTTAAGTCCTGGTAGCAGCAGCATTTTTAAAAACTAGAAAGAAAACTAAAATCAGGAGTAATTTGGGAACAAGTCTTCTAAAATTGTTAAATCAAAAATGACATAAATACTCTAAGCTCTTATAAATTCTAATTTGGTACAATTCTTTTTGCCAAACATTCAATGGCAGATGAACCTTTCTTAAAAGGACATATAAAACAGGTAACAAATTGCAAAGGAGTAAGGAGTCCCTTGATAGTATTCTGGGAAAGTTTTACCATTTTTCTGATTTGCTGATTTATGAACTATTCTTACAGGCTTGTGACTTAATTTCTCTTAAGTCTACAAATGTCTCATATAGATGAATGTCATTATGTTTCATATCTATTTAGATTAAAAGCCAAGTCCCACAAGGCAAGAGACAGTCAATTATTTTCATTTTATACTGCTATTATGAAATATTGCTGTTTTTAAAATGTACTTCTGGAGAATGAGACTTGTTCACCAACATATTTTAAAGTGAATTTCAGGTGTCAGAATGCCAGGGAGAAAATAATGTAATCTCAAACTGTAACTTCAAATGAATTGTATTTATAATGATTTTGTATTTTTTCCACTAACTTTTCTCTGACAAAAATGCTTAATACTTTTTTTTTCAATTTCTGTGCTTATTATTGTAAGCTTTATACAGTTAGTGTCCTTTCTTTCCACACACAAAAAATCAAACTTATATATTCTATAGGCTCAAACTGTAAGGTTTCTCTTTCCTGGGCAGAATTATATCTTTAGTTTAATTTCATTAATCTGAGAAGAAATGTCTTTAATCATCATTTCTAAATAGAATGGTGGTTCCTGAAAAACAGCTACAAAGTAGGATTTTTTTATAGCCTGTTGATATGACAAAAATGAGTTCATTTGCCTACCACCATGAAGAAGACAGCCTCCTTGAGAGTTTAGGAGAAAGGACAAAGGTGGGATAATTAAGGTTGTTTGGGTTTTCTGTTTGTTTGCTTTGAGAGGTGAGCTTCTGGTTTAAGGCAGGACTTTCACTGGGAGGCCCATATTGGAACTGGCTAAGTGTCACAATACAACTATTTAAGATTGCTGATGCATAGGGAAGAGAGTTTCAAAGTGAATCTTAGAGATGAAAATATCTACTACTGTCCATTGAAAGTTAAATAGTCACATATCCTTTCATGGATTTTCAAGGACCTCCCTGATACCCTAGGGTTAAGTCTCAGGGCTATCACAGCTGCAGCCAGATTTGATCGCCAGATTTGATCCCCCGCCAGGGAGGGGACCCACATGGCGCAGCAGACGTCTCCTGTCTAGCCCACTGCTCCCCCAGCAGTGTATTTCAGTAAAGCCAAATGTTCTGCTCCCCACTCTGTCTCTGATGAATCCTCTCACCCCTCACATCGCTGGCCTATACCTCGGTTATTCTATGCAAAAATAAAGAAATCTTTTAAAAAATGGATTTTCAAAAAGTTTCCAGAAAGGAACAGTAAAGTTATTTGTGACTTTGCTCTTCCAGGGTAAGAGTTTCTGGGAACAGCAAAGTAACATGGATGGAGACAGAAGACAGTAAAATCACAGTAATTAGGACAACTAAAGAGTGAAGTCACGTAGATACTAAGCTGTGTGGGTGAGATTGCTCAGCTTGTATGGTTCATGCACAATATTCCACATGCACAAGTTAAATAATAGAAGGGTTTAAAAAGTAAACAATGGTTAACCACACATTTTGCATTTCAAAGAAAATAATATTCTAACACCCTATTACCAATAAAGGGCAGGATGGTTTATTAAACACAACTGAGAGAAGAGTAATTCACTGAAATTGCAGGACCTGCTTCATAAAAGTTTTATTTCTCTCTTCCTCGTCTAATCTTTACTCTCTTTTCTTCCTACCTTTGTTTTCTCTGTGGTAAGATACCCCACACTGTCTTAAGGGTTTCCCTGTGACCATAAAGATTGCAGTTCTTAGAGGACTATTATTTCTCCAAGGTCAAAACAGGCTGTCACAGTTAGGCAAGATGGGGGTTAACTATTTTTTTTTAAAGATTTATTTATTTATGCATACAAGAACTGTAGTACAGACCAGAGATGCAGGGGTGAAAGGAGTCACCACAGAAAGAGTGAGGAGCAGGACAGGCAGACTGATTAAAATACACTGCTGAGGGGAGTGGTAGGTGAGGCAGGAGATGTCTGCTGCGCCATGTGGGTCCTCTCCCGGGTCAGCGGCAGGGATTGAACTGATGCTGTAGTGGCTGTGTTTTGCTTCATAGAGTGTTGCTTAATCCATTGAGCCACCAGGGAAGGCCCGTGTGGGGGTTGGGGGGTTAACTATTCTACCACTGCCAGAGGGCATAGCTACAAAGCAGAGGAAAACACAGGCATTAAAGCAAGCTAGGAAGGACCTGCCTCACCAGAACAAGACCCAGGCTAGGACCAGATGCATCGTCCCTGTGCGGAGTACAGACAGTGAGAGATGAGGCACGGTCGACCACACAGAAGGAGAGCTGGGAGGAGAACGTGAACCTGCCTTGGAGACCGGGTTGAGCAAAAGGCATTTTACAGGAGTGTTAAGACCCGGTCTGACTGAGCCAAGGGCTTTGCACTTATGTACTTAAAAAAGAATAAAACGTCACGTTCATAGTTCCTGGTGCTATTAACAAAGTGTTGTAGCAAAATACTACAGAAGTGGTGTCTGAAACTGACTTATTTCTCAGAATATTTCTTACTGGACATTGGCAGGACGGCTAGCTCTGGGTGTCTGCACAGCTGGTTTTGAAAGGAACCTCTCTTGGCTGCCTTCTTCTGGGTCCTCACAGGGCACGGGGTGAGGAGTGGACTGGCATTAATTTCCCATCAAGGAGACTTGCCCATAACCTCTTCTAAAATGACTTACTTCGGGGCCTCCCTGGTGGCGCAGTGGGTTAAGCAATGCACTGTGAAGCAAACCGCAGCCACTGCAGCACGAGTTCGATCACTGCCTCTGGCCAGGGAGGGGACCCACATGGTACAGCAGACCTCTCCTGCCTTGCCCGCTGCTGCCCTCAGCAGTGTGTTTCGGTCAGTCTGCCTGTTCTGCTCCTCACTCTGTCTGGTGAATCCTCTCACCTCCCGCGACTCTGGCCTGTACACCAGCTCTTGTGTGCATAAATAAATTTTTAAAAATATAATAAAAATAATAAAATGACTTACTTCCCAAAGGTCCCTCCTACTTAGTGAACACCTCTATATTAAGGGTTAGGGCTTCGACACTCAGGGGACCCAGAAACATTCTGTGGTAGTGCTGTACTGGGCGTCTCTGGTACAGGAGATGAGCAGCGACAGGACAGAGGGAAAGGGCAAGTCAGATTCTGCTGGATAGAGTCGCCTCAGTGGCTGAGGACACACATGGCCAGAAGCTGCCTTTTCTCCTGTTCGATAATGTTTTTCTTCCCTTTTCTCTTTGTTTCTTCCTTTTTTTCCTAGTTTCTTTCTGTTACTTGATAACTAGTAGGAAGCAGAGCTATGAAGAGTATTATGAGAATCATTCTTTAATCCATTTCTAACGTGGGTCAACCACTAACTTAGGTGTGTAATCGTGGGACAAGGGAGTTCTCTTAACATCAGATTCCTTACCAACCAAATGAAAATGTCAGGATCTACTACTTTGTAGGTTACCATAAGAATCAGAGATAAAAGCTACGAACTAGGAGGTGCAGTCCAGGTATAAGGCCATGCCTTAGGATAATGGGCCAGATTCATGCTGCAAACAATGTATCCTCAATAGGCAGAAGGGGTCACCCAGTCCCCAATTCACCTGTTGAAATCCTAATTCCCAAAGCAATCATATTTGGTAAAAGGAGGTGGGGCCTTTGTTGGATGATTAGGTAACAAGGGGGAGCACACACAAATGAGATTAGTGCTCCAATAAGAAGAAAGCTCACTCTTCTGTCCTGTGAGAATACACGAGAAGATGGCTGGACTGGCTGGCTGTAGATCAGGAAGGATCCTTCATAGACATCAAAGATGACTGTTTTGATCTTGGACTTCCCACCCTTCATGACTGAAAAATAAATTTATGCCGTCCTCAAGCCACCCAGTCAATTCTAGTTCAAATGGACTAAGGCAGTGTTAAAAATATTCAGCTGCACCAAAACTACTAGAAATAATTAATGAGTTCAGCAAAGTGGAAGGATACAAAATCAATACACATAAATCCATTGCATTTCTGTACACAAACAATGAATTAGAACAAAGAGAAATTAAGAAAACAATCCCATTTACAACCACAGCAAAAAGGATAAAATACCTGGGAGTATACTTAACAAGGAGGCAGACGCCCCTACACACTGAAACTATGAGACATTGTTAAAAGAAACAGAAGACACAGAGGAATGGGAAGAGATCCTATGCTCATGATTTGAAAGAATAAACATTGTTAAAATGGTCATCTTACCTAAAGCAATTTATAGTCAATACAATCCCTATCAAAATTCCAATGGTGGGTCCTCCTTGGTGGCGCAGTGGGTTAAGCAACGCACCATGAAGCAAACTGCAGCCACTGCAGCACGAGTTCGATCCCTGCTGCCAGCCAGGGAGGGGACTCGCATGGCGCGAGTCCTGTTGTGCCCACTGCTCCCCTCAGCAGTGTACTTCCGTTGAGCTGCCTATTCTGCTCCCAGCTCTCTGTGGTGAATCCTCTCACCACCCACCCCCCCACACCTCTGGCCTGTGCCCCAGTGCTTGTATGCATAAATAAATAAATCTTTTAAAAAAAATTCCAATGGTATATTTCAAATGAATAGAACACACAATTCTAAAATTTGTATGGAACCACAAAAGAACCCACATAGCCATGATAACCTTGAGAAAAAGAAGAAAATGAAGATATGAGGGTCCCAAATGTCAAGCTATACTCTGAGCTCTATTAATCAAAACCATATGGTAATGGAAACCCACACATATCAACACAATGTAATTGAGACTCCAGCATTAAAACCACACACATACTATCAGTTATTGACAAAGGTTCCTAGACCATTCAACAGAAACAGGAAAATCTGTTCAACAAATGTTATTGGGAAACTTAGAGAGCCCAGTGCAAAAATAAATAAATAAAATAATTAAAACAAAGGAGGAAACTAGGTCATTATTGACCAATTTACAAAAACTATTTTAAAATGGAATAAAGACTTGGATATAAGACCTGAAATCATAAAATGGAAGAAAACAAACTCTTGGATATAAACCCCAAAGATGCTGTTGGGTACTACACTTAACCAGCAAGGGAAACAAAGCTAACCAAGAGACTACATTAAACTAAAAGCATTTGCACAGCAAATGAAACTACTGAATGGGAGAAGACATTTATGCAAAAATTGTCTAACAAGGGGCTAATATCCAAAATGAATATAAAGAACTCATCCAACTCAACAATTAAATAAACAAACAACCCAATAAAGAAAATGAGCAGAAGACCTGAACAGAACACTTGTCCAAAGAACACACACAGATGACCTTCAGGCACATGAAGAAATACTCAACATCACTCACTACAAGGAAACTGCAAATCAAAACCACAAATGAGCTATGATCTCACACCCATGAGAATGACCTGCATTAGGAAAACACTGGAAACAACTGCTGTTGAAGGTGTGGAGAAAAAAGGAACTCTTGCACACTGTTGGCAGGAATACAAAGTTGTGCAGCCATTATGGAAAAAAGATATGGAGGTTCTCTTAAAAACCAAAACTAGACATACCACATGAGCCAGCACTACCACTCCTAGGTATTTACCCAAAGAATATGAAAACAATAATTCAAAATGACATACACACCCCGATGTTCACAGCAGGATTATTCACAATAGCCAAGACATGGAGACAACCTAAACACCCACATTGCTGGATAGAGAAATGACTGGCCAGAGAAGTTGTGGTATATATTCACAATGGAATACTACTCGGTTGTTAAAAAAGATGAAGTTTTGCTTTTTGAGGTAAGATGGATGGATCTTGAGGTGATTAAACTTAGTGAACTAATTCAGAAAGATGAGCGCCAGACATGTTTCCCTCACATGTGGAATACAAATAACTGAAGCAGATGACTAGTAAATGACAACAGACTCAACGCTCAGGCTCTGTGACAAGTATGACAGCTTCCCAGAGGCAGAGGGAAGGAGAATGGCAGGAAAGAGCCCGTAGTAGGAAGGGGACCAGAACTCCGGTGGTGGCAGAGGTGAGTCTGACACACATATAGAGTGTACATAAACATTCAGCTCCCAGAAGTTTTATGGCACCATAAATCTATAAAAGTTTATTAAAAACATTCAGCTCTTTAAAATGTGAGGTTGTGCTGTTTATTACAAGATTAAGGAAATGACCAACGTGGGCCTGTGCAGCGGGCCATCTGGGAGTTCACAGGCAGATTTGGTTCCAACACCTCAAACCTCTGCGATGAAGTTTGGCGCCACCTCGTGGTGACTGTTATAGCTTAATAATTAATGGAGACAATTCTGGATCCTGAGACTGGCTAAGACTTCTGGACAGCAGCAGTGATTACAGGAATCTCCTGGTTAGCCGATACGATACACATTTTGATCCAGAGAAACTGTGCTGGGGAATGCTGGTGCCCTATCCTCCATTTCCCTGCTCCCTGAGATAGGATTTCCTAAATTTCCCTCGTCTAGCATGACCCAAGGCTCCGTGGTCTCTCTCTCCTTCTGAGAACTTTGTGTAAAGAGATCTGCTAGAAAACATTCACTCTTTGATAACTCAAGTTACCCTAATTTTTATTAATGCCAGGGACATTACTGTTAAGTATAAGGCAAGAAGCAAGGCTTTAGGATTAATAATTGTCACTGTATTAATTGTTGTGTGATAAATAGTATTAACTGTATTAATGACATTCAACAATCATTGGTTAACTATATATTATGTACAAAACAAACAGGTAGAAGGAGTGTAAAGATGAAGGACTTCAAGCTTATTACAGAGTGGACAGAGAGATATTTAAATAAAACTGAAGCCACGTAAGCTGTTCATTAAATTAGATAATTCAGAAAACCATGGGGAGGAGTCATACTGGACTGGGAAAACTGGACTTGCTAAACTGAAAACATCTGTAGCATCTACTGAAGGGCGTTTGCATTCGCTTTCCTCACTGCCACTTGCTCTTTCCTCTCGTCCCAGATGTCCAACAGCTGGATCCCTTGCAGTTAGGTCCTTGCCACCCTCTTAGGGAAGGCTGTCCCAGCACCCCAGTCACCTCTATTCCCCACATGTGGACTCCAACCCCCCCCTTTCCTGTTTCTTGTGTAAACACTTGTTTATTGTCATAATACTTATTCTAACATATGCACTTTTCTCTCATTGTGTCTTCAGCTGGAATGTAAGCCTCATGACACAGGGACAAACATTTTGCCAGTGCCGTTCCCTCCGGCATCCACAGGAGAAACCTACCCAGCTGGACCTACACCCCAGCACCTGCTCCTGCCCCAAATGCCCCTCCCCATGCCTTTAAGGCTGGAAGAAGCATAAGATTTAAATGACAAAACACAAAACAAGGCAAGAGAGGCTACAGAAGAAAGGAAGTTTTACATTAGTACTTTTAAAGATATCTTTTTTTCTTTCACTTTTTGAACAATGGGCTCTGCGACTTCATTTTACACCTGTTCCTGCAGATTAGGTATCTGCTCCTGAATTGTGCAGTAATTACATTTTGATGAATAATAAATTTCACAGGAATGATACAAACAAATAAGCACTTGTTACTGCAGGAACTAAAAATGAAAACTTTATATTTCAGAATAAACCCTCAGTTTTTACTATCCTTATGTAATGCTTCATTTCAAATATCCTTGATTTTAATTTTCTTTCAATGTAGTCAGCTCTTTTGGTTGTATAACACTGCATATACAGATGTTTATCAACTTATCTGTATTCTGAAAATGAAGGAAATAAGACATACTCTGAAGACCTACGATTTTTGATACCAATAAGAATGAAAGTTGGGCCTCTAATAGCAGTTATTAAATTTTAATTCTAATGAATCAATAGATTTGACTCACTTAGGGTAAATGAAGTCATCAGGTTTTTTGGCCTTTCCTCCATTAGCATCAATGACAGACCCCTGCGGTCCTGCACGCAGGCCTGATGGCGGCACCTGCAGTAGGGTGTGGGCGTGTGTAGGTGGGCACACCTGGGCTGAGACGCTGGGCATATGAGGGTGGTGTCACAAGGGAGCCTGCAGCAGTGGTGGCAGAGAAGCAGAGGCACCAGAAGATCCAGTGAGCCCGGAGTGAGTGAAGATTTGCCAGGGGCTGGGAGGTCTGCCGACCTCCTGGCCCCCCGTCCCCCCCGCCTGCCGTGTTCCTGGTTGCCCCACTGCTGGCTGTGCAGAAAAATCAATAAAAGCCTGAAAAAGCCACTGAGGGCTCCAGGACTCCTCTACCCGTCTGCCGGGATCCCAGAGAACCTGCCTCCGTGCCCCCCGCCCACATTATCACCAATTTATATAGACTGTTCAGCTCCTGTGAAAAAGCAGGTTCATTTTGTTTTCCTTTCCAGAAATACTGTCTTTGGAGGAGCACTGGCAAAACTGCTTAAGATTCCCCTTCATCTCCATACTAATGCTCAGACTTGACCGCGATCACTGATAACAGTGAAAGCCTGGCGTTACGTAAGTTCTCATCTTTGAGTTGGGATGAGGTTGATTTAAGAAGCATTTATTGGGTTCTTACCTGTACGTGTCAGATACTTTGTTCAGAGCTGAGAGTTAAAAGATGTAAAAATGTGGTTCCTTTCAGATTCAGGCCATTAGGTGAGACAGGCCAGTCAAGCCAAAATATGATGTGAGTGCTTACCTTTCCCCTCTGAACACTCCAGTCCCAAGTCCTCAAGCGGGGCAGGGCGAGGTCTCCATATGCAGGTGGGGTGGGAGAAGCAAGTGCGTGGGCCGAGGAGGGCGTCGGCTCAGGGCACCCCTGAGTGGGAGTGGCCTGTGGCAGGGCCACCCCAAGAGGGGCATGAAGTCTTTCCACAAAAAGGGAGCCCACAACATCCCTCTTAGTCAGGGAAATGCAAATCAAGACCACAATGAGGTACCATCTCACACCAGTAAGAATGGCACACATTGAAAAAAGCAACAATGTCA
>JAGFMF010011658.1:7518711-7575342 GCA_019455555.1 Galemys pyrenaicus | reverse complement strand
TGAGGTGATGGTGCACGGGTGAAATGGTGGTGGGTACCCCCTGGGGACTACAAATGATGTCAAATATAACTAATAAAAAATATATATATATTAATAAAAAAAAAAAAGGGAGCCCAGCAGAGCCCCAGCAGGTGGGGAGGGTTTTGGTGGTGCAGGGATTCAGAGCCTGAGTGGGGGTGCGGTGGGGAGTTGTCCAGGGTGGGGTTGAGCATGCTTGTGGGGTTTGAGGTCCTGGTGCACGGGCAGAGTGGGAAGGCGCAGGGAAATGGAGGAGCTCAGGCTCTTTCTCGCCTCCACCTCTAGCCTCTAGAGCCGCCACCTGAGGCCTTGTTTTCCTGCTAGTTTCACTGCCCTCAGGTGCCTGTAATGATGGACACCTGGGCTGAGAAGATGGAGACTGTGGGGCGGGCGTACCTTTAAGTACAGCTGCCCAGGTGAGACTGTGGAGATCATGGGACAGATGATGGCGGAGACTGGGGGGTGTGGGGGGTGTTAGGGAGCTCACTTGTTGCCAGCTGCCCTGCACGTAAGCCCGTTCCCTACTTCAGCTTCAGCATTAACGGCGTGTTAAGATACCTATGGCTCCAAGATCCTTTATGTTTGCCCAAATCCACAATGAACCTGCCTGCCCTGGTTTGTCCCGGACAGTTTCTGGAGGAGAGTATGACAGCCTCAGTGGGTGAGGACAGCCCCACTGTGGAGCAAGAGCCAGCCCAGCGTGCTGGAGACTGAGTGGGGGAGAAGGGGTCCTGCACTGTGGAGGGGTGACAGCTGAGACGGAAGAGTGGACTCGGTTTAAGAGGTAACTCCATGAAGGATAACAGAACCAGCTCATCCCCTGGCTAGCGTAAGGAGTTAGGCATATCAAAAGAGAGAAATAAATCCTGTAATAGTGAACTGTAATTATAGCCTCTCGTATAAACTCCTGGTTTTCAGTGTTTACAAAGAAATAAATACACATGTTCATGTCTATGCGCATACAAACATTGTCCAGTTCCAGCCACCAGAAGACCCGGGGCAGCAACCCCTCCAGAGCAAGGGCCTGCCGGGTGCCAGGGTTCTGCAGGAGCAGAGACAGGACGAGAGGAGAACGGACTGTCTTGTGCCAGGAAGCAAGAAAGGGCTCAAGTGGAGACTAATCGAAAAGACCTGAAGTGTCTTAAAGAGGCTCTCGATGACCAGGTATTAGACCACTTGAGCATAAAATAATAATGACACTGAACTATTCAGTATTCAAAGTAGGAAACTGTAACGTAAATAATAATTCAAAGGTTGACGAGGAATAGGAAACTTATGTCGTTTCAAAGTATCCTCCATAAAATATGAATAATTATAAAAAGGAAAAAACACATTAGATTGAGAGGCCCTGCACACACCTCCTTAATCAGATGACGAACGTGCACAGCCCCAGTCTCGGGGCAGACCTGAACCCGTCGCGCCACGACAGGACACCCTGAGAAGAACATGGCATCGCTGCTGTAATACAGCTGCTCGAGATTGCATTGCCTGGCTGCGATCATCAGGAAGTGTGGGAAGATTCGATTTGAAGGGCATTCTAAAACTCATTTTAAAATAATTCTTCAAAAGTGTCAGGCTCATGAAAGTACAGGAGAGACTGAGAAATATGACTCTGGGCGAGAAGACTAAATGCGATGCCTGGTTCTAAACTGGATTCTTTTTGCTATGACTTTGTTACAGAGGCTAGAGACAACAGGTGAGACCTGATGGGGCCTGAGGAGCTGACGGAAATCACGCGTTAATGTTACCATCTCTCCACTGTGATGGCTGGGTTGTAGCTCTAGGAGAATATCCTTGTTTTGGGAGGGATGTTGACTGAAATACTGAGGAGTAAGGGGGTTCGAGTACCAAATTACTCTGAAAGAGTCTGAAAAACAAATTTACATGGACATTTCCTCTGTGATTATTTTTTAGAGCATCATATAGCATAAGGTCTATCAGCGCAGAACAAGCTCTAATCCCAAGTCCAAGAGGTCTGCCAACTCAGGGCTACGCCAGCAACTTTGATGCCTGTTTATCATGTAATACCTCATTGACCAACTAAGTAATCAACCACACTATGATTGGTTTGTTTTCCATAAATAAGACTTTAAAAAAAACAGCTTCATTGAGATATAATTCATATACCATAAAACCCATCCATGTACCGTGGCTCTGAGGATATTCAGAGTTGGGCAACTTCCATTACAACCTAAGCTTAGAATATTTTATCACCTCCCCCCCCAAAAGAATCCATACCCATTAGCAGTCATTCTTCACCTACATTCATACTAATTTTACCTTTAAACTTAGTTTTCTATTGGTATGACAGAAAAAATATCGTGGCATACAGTAGGTAATCAATAAATGCTTGATGACTGAATGGACTGCCACTGACTGCTATTACAGTTTCTAATGACAGCCATTCTAATAGTTCTCACCTGCTAATTGATTTTCATTTGTTAAAAAGTGTTCCTTAAGGACCATGGACTAAACCAAAGCTATCTTTCAGCTTCTTGAGCGTTATTATACGAAATTCTATATTACATAATAGAAGCTATTTTATAAAATGGTCATAGTATTATATTTATTGTAGTCTAGCAGAATACAGTTGATGAGCTACTATTATGTCAATATATTTTGGAAAGTGTTGAGGTCATTCTAACATAGATAATAATAATCAGCCTACTTGAACTTAGAACTGTGGCTACACTGGCGACCTACTAACAGTTATACAATAAATAAAATTTTTCAAATGCAGGAGAACCTTATTACATGATTGTGCTGGAGACAAACGTATCAAAGAAGACATTTCTTCAACCATACGTTATGACAAAGTACTAGGAGCAGAGATTATGCATAACCATACAATTACATTTTTATAAACTATGTTTAATTTTTATTGAAAACTGTCACCAAGATCTTTTCACAAGCAATTCACTGCAGAATTGTAGAAAATGGTCAAATTAATATTTTGTGCTAATGAAGAAATGTCTAAGCATCTTTAAAAACTACCTCCTTCAAATTTGAGTATCTATGGACATTCATTTACATAATCATATTCATCCAAACACTCCTTATTTTTAAATGTTTGGCAGAGATAACGCTCTCAAAGTACTAATTTGTCACAGAAAATAGGTACCATCTCTAGAAAGAATGATCTTCATGTAAAGTAAATTTCTTGGAATTAAAACAAATCAATTAGATTATTTGATAGAGAGTTGTTTGGTTTGTTTTAGCCTATTTAAATTTCAGTTTACTAAGTAGAGGGCATAACACTCTCAACCGTGGCTTAAAAATCTGTTCTTTGAAGGAAATGCAAAAATATTAAAGTTAATAAAAAAGAAAATAAAACACCAAATTATACTTTTTCTTAAAAAACATTCAAGATTCCTCCTTTACCAAGACAGCTCTTACTATTGATCCACAATTTTGGCTTCTGCTAGTACAGCAGATCCTTGCATGACTTAAAATATTGGTGGGGAACAAAAAACCCTGTTTCTTGGCCAGGGTCTCCGCTCGTGGGGTTAGCACGTTCTCCCTGTATCTATGAGTGGTTTTCTCTGCATAGGCTTCTCTCCTCCCACATCCCAAAGATGTCTGGCTGTCCCAGTGAGTGAGTGTGCCCTGGGGTGGAAGAGAGTCCTGTCCAGGGCCGAGGCACACCTTGTACCCTGAGCTGCTGGGAGAGATGCCTGCCTTCCATGAATGGAAATTGGAATAAGAGGGTAGGGTAGGAAAAACAATGAATGAATAAATGTAAATTATTTTTCAATGCTATAAGTGTTTGGGGTATTAATTTAGAAATTTGGTGCTGTTTTTGTGAACAGAAAGGTACCATAAGAACTTAAATTTTCTATCAACTAAATCGATGGTGAAAGAGGCTTTGTGACAGGTCACAGTTCCCAGGCACCCATCTTTGACATCAAGTGAGGACTGACTATAAAACGAGGCCAGTGTAGAGAAAGGCAGAACACTGACAAGGGATGTGAGGCATGTAAATTTCGATATATACTATCACTGCACATTGCTGAGGATAGGTAAAATGGCGGTATTCTCCATAGAGGATTTAGATGCTACACCTAATATATGTTGATAGTGCAGTGATTGCTGAATCTAAGCATTCATTTCAGGGGCCAGTGACACAGTGATTGCAGCTATTGTAGAACTCAGATTATAGATGAATGATACATTTAATTCTAACTACATAAAAGGAAAATGAGTGCTGTTCTCTGGACTCCAGTGTACAAAAGAAAGGTGGACATTGTTCAGCTGAAAACTCTGTAGGAGAGAAAAATAGCTAACTTCAACTCGATGTGGATGAAGGACACTGCAAACAGGCAGAGGTCTCAATGATGACAAAGTTTCATTTGCATAACTCTGATTACACATTCTGATTGTATATGAAATGATTGGGCACATTATCAAAACAAAATGAGATCATCTGTGAAGCAGTATGCTTGCTAGGACCTTTGTAATAAATCCTGGTGGAAAATGTGGCTTGTACATGTGATAACCCCAAACAGAGCAAAGTCACTGAGGCTTGGACCAAGGAACAAAGAACATTTGGCTCTCAAGGGAGCCTCAGTGTTCCTGCTACTAGATTGGGCAAGTATCAGAAACCCTACAAATACTTGCTTGTCTTAGGAATGAGAGACATCAGCTGCCATCTGTCCAGTAGGTACTTGGGATTCTATACGGTGAATTTTCAGTAAAATGAGATGACCTTGGGTCAGCTGATTCTGACCTAAGTCAAAAGTGAAGACTGTCTTGTTAAGGGAATTGGGGCGGGGGGGAGGTGGGGAATCTAAAAATCTAGTAAGGGCAAATATCAGAGACTAAAATGTCAATCTAAGGAATAAAAGTTTAGAGGGTATGAGGGTTGGGGGTAAAAGAGAGGAGAGAGGTGGTTAAAGGCAGAGGCAAGCTGGTTGGGTTATGAATGAGCTTTGGAGTTTTCTAGAATAGTCATAGAAAATGTGTCTGGTTCAATACCTGCTAACATGTCTTTGTAATACTAGTGAATTTTCTACATGAAACATGAAGATAGGAAAAATATTTGTAGGAAAAGTATTTGTAGGAAAAATACTGGGCTACCTCATCTATTGTTTTATCTAAAATAAATAAGTTATGTATTAATGTATGGACCATAAGTAATAAAACAATTAACTAAGAGAATGATTATCCAAAGAATAGGGATAGTGGCTCTGGAAAAGCGCATGAGAAATTTCTTATTTCTTCACCTGGGTGGTGGTTATGCAGATGTGTGCTCTAAACCACACATTACCTGTTTTATGCATTCTCCTGTATGAATATCTTTCACAAATAAAATAAAAAAAAGTATATGTGAGCTGATGATAGGCATTACGGAGAAAAATAAGACAGGGAAAGGAGGTGACTCGGAGTGTATGGGCAAAGGAGGAAGAAATACAGTTTGAAACAGGCAGATTCTGCAAGGCCTCGCTGTAAAGGTGACATTTGAAAAGACTTAAAGCTGGTGAGCAAGTCAGCTGTGTGGCGGGGGTGTGGGTGGTGGTGGATTTCCAGGAAGAGGTAAGAGGTGGTTAAAAGGCTCTGAAGCAGCAACATGCCATAATATATTTTTCTTGAAATTACCATGGTTACTAGCAGTCGCCTGACAGATTCTTATCTTTCATTGGTGTCTTTGAGTTCTCTGAACTGTTTCCTATAAATCTCATAGAACTTTTTGGTTGGGCGATGGCAGAGTCATAGGAAATGTGTCCAGTTCAATACCTGCTAACATTTCTTTCTGTAATACTAGTGAATTTTCTATATGAAAAATGAAATATATGCATGGGAAGAAACAGAATAAAAAGAACAGGCATCTTTTCATTTTTTCCTATTGTTTAGTATTTAATTTTGTCTTCCTCTTTCCACATTTAGCCCAAATTGAATAATGTACCTCTGGTCAGATATAAGCTTAATTGGGCTACTGTTTTGTTACTGGTTAAGAACAAAGAGTTAGCTACAAACAGCTGTAAGGGGGAAGCCTGTGGAAACCTTAGGGATCCGGAACAAAGATTTCAACAGGAGCCTCTTGAGATTCGCAAGGTCACGGGTTTATCAGCGTCAGCCCCTCTGTAGGGTAAATGAAGTCAACTCAGGCTTTTTTCCACCTTCCCGCCCTTGGCCTCTCTGGGGCACCTGTGGTCTTCCACGCCTCTAGGTTTTGTGACCCTTACAGGCTGAGAAGCTGCCTTGGATCAAGGACACCTAGGCCCAAAGAGCCCAGGTGTGCATGTATGTAAATGCACACACCTGGGCCTAGAAGGGAGGGATAAAAGGGCTGATCACTCTCAGGTGAGGTAATGAGAAAGTAAGAAAAGATGGGGGGAGGATAAAGGGGAGAAAGAGATTCTTGGGGGTCTGGGGGGCTCAAGGTGATGCCTGCCTGCAGCTTGTTTCCCTTGCTCAGCATTAAAAAACCTGTAGGATCCACCAAAGGCTCTGAGATTCCTTTATCATGTGCCCAAGAATGGACAATGAGCCTACCCATCCTGGGATGGTTGCCCCAACATCCTCCCTGGGGCAGTTTTGGGGAACAGAAATAGAATCAGTAGATGGATGTTGAGGGAGTCAATTCAAAGTAAGGACACTCCTGAAAGAATATAAGTTTTTTTGCTGAAAACTAACAAGGCTGCTTGGGCGTCAGTGGATTCCCATTTTCTAGAGGTTGGGAATGGCTTGGCTGCTTGTCTGCCCTGGTTGGAGGATATTGCAGGTCACATACACTATGGTCCCCAAACTGATCTGTAAAACACAGCACACAGAAATTCGTAAAAGAAAATGTGTTTTGAAGAAATGAAAGCAAAGAAAATGCCTGATGGAAAAATATCCTTATTCTATCAAGACCGTCTTAAACTTCGTTTTAAGCAAAGTCATCTGTTGTGTAATTAAAGCCTTTAATCCTTCTGTATTATCCTTCAATCACTGCTAATCTCAAAAATAACCTCTTGGTTGTATATTTATTTTGGATACACTTTTCCAGATATTAATCCTTGATGGTGCTGCAGTGTTATAACTGCTCCATCATAATAATGCATTTGCATTTGTTCTGATTTTTACCTCCAGGTAAGCTCGCCTGTAGTCCTAACATTTTGCCCTGGCTCACAAGGCAGGAGGTCCTGATTAAAGTAAATGACTAAGACTGGGCAAGGAGAATGATGGGAAAATCCAGGCTAGGACAAAGAAATTTAAAAATAGGAAAAGAAAGTAACAAAGGTCTTTCTCCCGGTGAAACCGTTAATTCTTCTGACATACGTGTTCTAATTCTGGAAACGCTGACCTCACTGTCCAGAGTTCTTCCAGGCAACGATCCACACACCGTACACACAGCAGAAGCCTTTTAGCAGAGATACTCGGTGCTGGGGGAGGGAGATGTGAGCGCCGACACCATGCAGCACACTGTAATTTGTGCTGTGTACACCATTTTGAAATGTGCCGGGAGAGGTAGTGACGCAGACTTTTTCATTTTTCTTGACAGCAGACTTCATGTTTTCAGGTATTTAGGGTACCAACTAGCTCAACAAGTTTTATTTTCTTATTACATGAGAGACAAATTGTTTGACTTGCTGTCAGATAAAGCAAATTTTTCTATTTCTACCCCATCTCATTTACATGGAATCGCTAGTTAGACTGGGTGACAAAGAACAAAGAGCACAATCAGAAGCTTAAATCGGGCATAAAATCTGTAGGGATTTCAACAAAACCTGTTAACCGCAGGGTGAAGGTGAATTTATTAAAACTTGACTGTAGTTCTGTGACTTGAAGAGCTGGTCAGGTACAGCAGAAAAGCAACCTACAAACAAACGGATGCTCCTCGCAGGGGCCTTTATTTTACAACAGGTGAAAAACGGATGTTGACGACACATGAACACTGAAAATCATGACGACAGAATTTCTATAGTCACAATATTTCATACTGTGAAATCATGACCACAGATTTCACTATCCGCTAGTTCCAGGAAGAAAGGACAATGAGGAGCACAGCGCTCCTGTCTGGGAGTAAGTTCTGGTGCCAGTTTTTTGGCAGGTGATTGTTGCTAATAGGGAAACTGCCCCGACTGCAGCCCTTTGCCTGAGATCGGCAGCCTCTCAGCCCCTCCAAGAAGTTGCCTAGAGACCCAGGTAGGACTAGTTGGAGGTTTGTTTTACAGCCGCTTGTTATGATATTGCCAGATGCACTAAGTCTCCGATCACTTTCCAGAGACCGGTTTTCTGCCCAGTAGATGCTGGTACCATTTTGGTGGGTACAATTTTCATTCTTGTAATTGGTTGTGGGCACTACTAATTGCTTTGCTAATTACCTGCTTGAGAATGCCAATTATCTCCTTGCCCCCGCACAAGCACATGCAATTGGCTAATTAGACCTTCAAGTAGGCAACCAGAAATATAATTAGCCATTTGAGAGAACAATTAGTTGTACCATCAATTTTGCACCCATAAAGGAAAGAAGCTTAAGTTTAATTTGTAATTTATGATGTAAAATGGAAATAAACAGAAATTGAGGCTTTATAAAGGAATATGAATGTTCACCAAAGGAAGAAATTCGAAATAAACTATTCAGGTGGGGCAAGATGGGCCTCTTTTGAAAGACATCACTGGCATGGTCCCCCAACTTACAGAACAGGTCAGTAGGGAAGCTCAGAGTTCACCTCCACACCCTGATGAAGCACCATATCTAACGTCAAAGCTGGGACACCGTCCTCAAGACTCAGATTCAAGATGGAGGATGTGTTGATGCAATCAAACTACTGCAAAACATGACGTGATTCTAACTCCAGTGAGTTACTGTAGTCTTGGTAGCGTATGGGGGCATCTCACATCTTCTAGGGAAAATGTATACACGTGTACTATATGAGTTTCCTGAGGCTGCCATAGTGAATCACCCCACTTTGGGTATCCTTTCACACGTTTGAAGCCTGGAGGTTCAAAACCAGCTTCACTAGGCTGCAATCAGCATGCTGGCAAGACTGCTCCCCCTCAGAGGCTTGAGGAGAAAATGTGACTGTAGGATCAGAGAACAATCAGGTCTTTCCACCCTCCCACCACTGTGATGATGGACACCTGCGGTGCTGTGAGCATTCCAGGGTGGGCATGCGCAAGGGAGTGCACCTGAATTTGACATGGGCTTAAATGGGCGGCGTCATGAGGACGCCAGAACCGACAGGACCAACCAACAGTACTGATGAGCAGCAGCAGTGGGAGAACAGAAGAGCAGCAAAGCAGCCGAGAGGGTAAGATGCGCCGGGGGCTGGGAGGCCTGCCAGTCTCCTGGCCCCCCCGGCACCCATGCCTGCCATGTACCTGGCCACCTCTACTAATAAAAGCATGAAAAGCCATCGAGGGCTCCAAGACTCTCCTTCCTTGACCCGTCTGCCCAGAACCATCCCGAACCTTGCTCCTGTGCCGCCCTTCCTGCCGCTACAGTGACCCTTGCCTTTCCCAGCCTCTGGCATTTCTGCGTTGTTTCTGCATAACGCCAGTGTTGGATCTGGGGTCCCACTGCCTCTTCCTCTGTCTATCGTCAAACCTCCCTCTCACCTTCTTGAATTAGGAAACTGGTGGCCATAAGGACAATCTCTCATCTCTAGGTCATAGCATGGCCCTTTCCAAATAATGTAACATCCATATGTTCCAAGGACTACACTGTGGATGTTTTTTGGGTGAGGGTGAAGAACAAGAGTGGGGGCATGGGTTTCATCTACCTCAAGCCCCAACGAAACAGGAGCTTGGGGCATAGTTGCATTACGAATCCCCAGGAACAACACTCCAATGTAGGACCAGCATGAGATGGAACTTCTAAATATAACACCCCAAGTACATGGATTGCTGTGAAGATGGGACATGAAAATCTAGCAAGTGTGATGTTAACAGAAAGGACTTCCTAAAACAAACAAAAAAAGTTATTATTTCAAAAGCTTCAAGTAATTATCCATGTTTCATAAGCAACAAGGCAAGACTACCACAGATCAAATTAATTGCATCTTGTGAAAATAATTAAAGCTATAAGCATTGTTGTTAGTATCCTGAATGCAGAAAGCTCAGCTAGATATTGATGTTGCAAATCTCCACTCTCAAGAGCTTAGAGAGTACAATGAATTTATAGTTTTAGATATCAGTCTTTTCTTAAAGAATGACCTTCAATTACAAACAAGGTACAAGACTATTGAATACAAAGACACTTTCAAAATCACTAGCAGCTTACACATTGACTTTGCCATTGATTGATACGTTAAAGTAACAAATCCCAGGCTGGGTAACCATGGCAGACCATGTATTAAATATCAATTCACAGAATCAGTTAGAGAACCCTTGATATTTTCTACTTGAGCAAGTAATTAACTATGAACAAAAACAAAGACGATTATTTAATCACAGTCGGTAGCAGACAGACAAATTAATCCAATGAACTAAAAACAATGTTTTACTATTTCTGAGCTCACCTTGGCAAAATTCCCATCTCCAGATAAACTGAACATTCAGATTTCTCAAGATACTGCCCTCTGTCTATCGGTTAAAAGTTTACAGGTTTAATATTTAAGAAGCACAGTTTGAAAAGAGACAGGGTTAGAATGCAGACAGTAGATCAGATGAATGGAGTGGGACTAAATGACTCCATATTAATGTCACCAACCAACAGGCAGGACGGTGAGGGGACTATATAAACGTGCACTGGGTTCAATTGTGCACCTCCAAAGGCTAGGTCCATCTGGAATCTCAGCATGTGATTTTATTGGGAAAGAAGGTTTTGGCAGATGTAATTAGAGAAGATTTAGTCTTATTGGATTAGGATGTGTCCTTAATCCAATGACTGCTGTCCTTCTAGATGGTCACAGAAGACATACAGGGGAGAAGGAAGGCAGCCATGGGGCTGCAGCAGCCATAAACCAGGAAATGCTGAAAACTGCCAGAAGCCACCAGAAGCTAGGAGAGGGAAGAGAGTGTTTTTAGCTGAAGTCTTCAGAGGGAGTATGGTCAGGTGAGTGCATGGATTCCTGACTCTGGCCTCCAGAACTGTGAAAGGATGAGTTTGAAACCACCTCGGCTACAGTCACTTGTTTTGGCAGGAACGTGATACAGATTTTGGCACCAGTAAGTGAAGTGCTGCTGTAAGATAAGCCTAAAATCTGTAGGTGACTTTGGTATAGGGTAATGGGTAGAGGCTAGAAAAGTTTCAAAGCACGTGAGAAAAAAAGCCTAGATTTCCTTGAGATGACTTCTGGTAGAAATATGGACATAAAAGGTGTTTCTGATGAGAGTGTAGAAAGTGATGCTGCAGAGAAAGCTTCTATCAGCTCAGTGAATACCACGTGTTGTCATTAACAGGATGTTGCTTGAAATTATGAATATTAAGAGTGGTCCTGGCGAGTTATCAGATGAAAATAAGAAGCATGTTACTGAAAACTGGAGGATATAATTCCTTGTATAAGAGGACAGAAAGCTCAGCTGAATGGTGTTCTACTACTGAGTAGAAGGCAGATCACATAAGTGATGAACTTTATAGCTTATCATGGACTTACCATCCAAGCAGTGTTTGGCCTGTTTTCGCCTTGCTACTTACAGTAAAATATGGGAGCAAAGAGGCAAAAGCTAGTAAACAATAAAGCACTTGTTTGAAAAAATCTTAGACAGTCGAGATAGCAAAAAACGAGAAAGTTTGCTCTGGATAACACAAAGGTTATAACTAAACCACACCATGTTGAAGAAATTAGATTTGAGACCCACGGTCCAATCAGCCAGTCTTGGCAGAAGGCAGCAAGAGAGGTGGGATTATCTGGGAAAGATCTGTGGAGACCTTCTTGTTGGGTGGTACACGTTCCCCTAATTACATGAGAGACTGGCACAGATTTTAAGAACTTTATACCAACCAAACCACTGCCAGTTTGGACTGATAGGGACAGGGAGCGGAGGAAATGAATAAAGGACTCTGCGGGCAGAGTGACGGATGCAGGAGCCAGGAAGGGTGGGGACACTGCCGCCACTGGTGCATCAGCAAGAGAAATGAGCACAAGAGGCTAATTCTCAGATCTGGAAATCTAGAAGATCTCTCTCCACTGGGTTTCCGGTTTGTTGCATGGATAATCCATCGATTCTTCCCACTTATACAGGGAGAATGGAGTGTCCTCTCTATGCCTGTCCATCATTGAAGCTAAGTGATTTGTTTTCACCAGAACCACAGATGAAAGGAATTTTGCCCTAAGAAGGCCCATACCCAGAGTCTCAGCTATATCTGATTTAAATGATGGGCTTTGGAACATTCTGAATTGATATTTAGATGAGAATTTGGATTGTTGAGTTAATGCTGGAATGGATTAAGACTTTGGGGGATGTTGAGAAGGGGTGAATATGTTTTGCACATGGGATGACATGAATTTTGGAAATCAGAGGGCAATTTGACTGGAAGTGAGGTGTCTTCCCCAAGAATCATTCCTTCTATAACCACAGAACATGGTTTTTGGAGAAAGGGTCTTTGCACATATAATTAAGATGAGGTCATACTGGATCCGGCGTGGATTGTACTATCTAAAGACTGGTGTGTTTCTAAGAAGGTCATGTGAGAACACACAGGGAAGAAAATCATGTGAAGACCAAGGCAAAGACTGTTGAAGATTCCTGACAATCATCAGACGCCAGGAGAGAGGGATGAAATGGTTCCTTTCCCATAGCCTCCACATGGAACCGATTCTTCTGGCTTCCAGAATCGGGAGAGAATACACTTCTGTAGTTTTACGTCACCCAACTTATGGCAATTTGTTATGGTAGCCCTAAGAAACTAATACAGAACCCGTCTTGCAAATGACCCATATTTTACTCATGTGTAAACTTTGTGTTCAGAGCCTTCTCTGAAAGAAGTCTTGTCTGACTCAACTGCCTCATGCCCCGTGGGCGTAACCTCTGTCACAGGACTCATCACTCGGAATTGACATTGTTTCTTTATTATTTCTCTCACCACAGCCTAGAGGCTTGAAGGCCGCTCCCTAGTCCTTCCCAGTCCTAACAGCAAACGGGCAGTCCTTGAGCAGATAGACAGCATCCTTCAAGGTTCACAACCTGCGTGAAGCATATTATTCCACCTTTGCAGATAAGGAAATTGAGGTTCAGAGAAGTTAATCTTTTGCTTTGCTCACAATGCAAATAAGTGACAGAATTAGGTCTTCAGCACAATTCTGACTCACAATCACTTTATACCTCTGTCTCAGTACTACCCAGGCTAAGTTCTGCTTATCATCTCTAAGTAATTTACTTAGGAAAATTAGGTGAAGAGTAACTGCTCTGTGAGCCTAAGGGGGGGGGGGGAAGAGCAAAGTATTTGGATATTAAAATTCAAAGATTATCTTAGTAATGTCTTGCATTTGCAGAGACTTTACTATTTATACATACTTTATTATTGTACTTAATAGACAAATGGGATAAATTATTGTCCTATATTTCAAAGTAAATGGAATTTAAATGCTATGTTCATGGTTATTTGGCTAATGAATCTAAGGAAGTGGAAGCTATACCTTTGTCTTTAATTATGAATTTATTAATTAGATCACAACTGAGCTCCATTTCTCCGTGGATGTCTATCAGTCTGCTTGAAAACTTTAAAAGCCTTTATCTTGTTTATTTATGACATGCTATTCTCATACACTTCAAGGTGTTTGTGTGTATGTGTCCATGCATGTATGTATTTATTATTATACAAGCAACAGGAATCACGAGTGTCTAATTTTTCGTCATCCTCATTAACTATTGATAAGGACAAACAGTTCACTATCATCTTTACAGAGTAATTATACTATATATAGGTGTGCCCAATTAATTATATGCACTGTTGAGTTTTAGGAGAGATTTGAATTCACCATCTTCAACAATATCAACTAGATCACCAAGCACTTTTGAGGTCCTCAAATGTACAGCAGCTTAGATTGGGGACTTCTGTTATAAGAAGTCATGTATAACTGATCAATCAATAAAATTTCTTCCAACAAATGGGAATAGTTGACCAATTAGCATACCAACAAGCTCCAAAGCTATCATCATTATACTATCTGTTTTAAAAATAGTAAGATTTGCCCCACAGTAATGTCCTAGAAACCTTTTTATATAGCTATAATCTTATATTTTTATGACTGCTGTTATGTTGAAAGTCACCGTTCAAGAAATTTCACTGCCAAGGGTTATTACTAACTTGTGGACTGAAAATATGAAGGTTAGAGAGGTAAAATGATTTTCCTAAAAGATCTAATGGAAGCCCAGGGGAATCAGGACAGTGAAAGGCTCCCACTTTCAACTTACAGCCCTCTGCTCCTTTTCAAGGGCTGAAGGTCACACTATAGGATGAGTAGTCACCTTACAATTGCTCTTCTTTAAGCAGGAGGATGGAATCCGGTATAGGACAGTGATAGCAACAGTTAACAAAACTAAATCGTGATTACATCAACATTCCTTCTTTCATTATCATTCTTTTCACTGAGAGACTATGCAACATTAGGGGTAAAACAATGTAATTGAACTTAAAGGGACGCTAATTTCCCCCTATTGTTCCTCCTCTAAATTTTACTATGGATACTTTAAAAACTTCCTTGGCCATCCCTGCTAGGAGTCTCCAAAGAGCATGATTTAATAAACCATGAAGCTGTGATGGTACATCCTGGCTCTGTGGCATCTGGACTCCTCACCATAATTTAGTAGGTTAAATTACTGTGAAACTACTCAATTCCACTTGCAGTTCTTCCATTTCCAAAAGTAAAAATCTATTAACTCTTGCTTTAGCTTTCCTTGGGTTCAAGGATCATTGTTAGGCACAAATACCCCAAATTTCATAAACATGTCTATGGGCCCACTGGAATTGTCATTTAGGGTAGCAGCAACAGAATACAAAGTGCTGTGAATTGAAGAATAGCTACTAGCTGTTCAGTTACCCAATCCAGATTTCAACCAGAAGAGAAAGACTGTTGCTATTTCTTGAGAGTAAAGATTTGTTATTGAAATGCAACATACATACAGAAACTACAAAAAAAACTCAATTGTATAACTTGATTAATTTACATAAAGTGAACAGGCGTATGAAACAATCACCCATATTAAGGAAAATAAAAAGCAAGATTTTCAGCATCTCAGAATCTTGCCTTATTCCTTTCAGTCATGTCCTTCTACCCTACAAGGTAATCACTATACTAACTTATACCATCATGGGTTTTGCCTGACACTAAACTTCATTTAAGTGGGATAGTTTTCTAGTGTCTGACTTCATTTGCTCAAGATTATGTACATGCAGTTGTGACTTATTCACTCATACTCCATTATGTGAAGATAATACAATTTATCTAATCTCTCCTCTTTTTTTGGTGGGAACATTTATGTTCCATTCTCTTAACAAATTTCAATTATACGATACAGTGTTATCAATGAGAATCACTGTCTTTTACATTAGTTGCTCAAACCTTGTATTTCTTACACCTGAAAGTTAGTACACATTGACCAAATGCTCCCTAGTTCCATCCCCCTCCTCCACCCACTGGCACTTTCATAATTCTGTTTTTATGAGTTTGACTTTAAGATTTCACATAAAAAAAGTGATATCATGCAGTATTTGCCTTTATCTGTCTGACTTATTTCACCAAGCATAAGACACTCAAGGTTTATACACATCACAAATGGCAAGATTCCCTCCTTTCTCATGCCTGAATATTATGCATTATATATATACACATATGCACACACACATGTATGCACACATTTATAATATACAAGCATCAATGCATTGATAGACACTTATGTTATTTCCATACCTTGGGTACTGTGATTAATGCTGCAATAACATAGGAATGCAGATATCTCTTTGATAACTGTTTTCATTTCCTCTGGATATACACATAGAAGTGGGATTGATGGACCATATATTAGTTCTATTTTCATATTTTTGAGGACTCTCCAATACTGTTTCCCATAGTGACTGCACTGATTTATATTCCCACCAACATTGCATAACATACACTTTTCGCCACCGCCTTGCTCATGCATGCTATCTATCTCTTGTCATTTTGATAATGGTCATTCAACAACTGTGAGATGCTATCTCATTATGGTTTTGAGATGGACTGCCCCAATGATTAGAGATGTAGAACATCTTTTACTTGTTGGTCATTTGAATGTCTTCTTTGGAAAAATACTTACTGAGGCCTATTCATTTTTAATCTTTTTTTTTTTAAAGCATCTAAGTTACTTATATATTTTGGATAATATCCATCTATAAGACACAACTTGCAATGAGTTTCTCCCTTTCCATAGGCGGCTTTTTTTATTTTGTTGATGGTTTCCTTTGCTGTGCAAAAGTCTTTGAATTTGAAGTAGTCATGTTTATTTAATTTTGCTATTGTTGCCTGTCCCCAAAAAAATCCTTTCCTTGACCACTACTAAGGAACTTACCCCCATGTTTTCCTATAGGAATATTTTGATTTCAGGTCTCATGTCTAAGTCTGTAATCCATCTGAGTTGATATCTGCATGTGGTGTAAGATAGGGGTCCAGTTTCATTCTTTTTCATGTGGCTGTCCAGCTTTTCCTAAGGCCATTTATAGAAGAGATTATTATTTAACAATACTATTTACAACTGTCTCAATAAGAATAAAAATATCTAGGAAGACATGAAATATCTGTATATTGAAAACTGACATTGACCAAAAAAAAGTGTGTGTGTGTGTGTGTATGTGTATTTAGATCAGGAACTAAATTATAAAAGGAACATGTCATGTGTGTATAAAAGACAATGTGTTGAATGTTAGTTTTGCAGACTACTTTGACATTTTCTTTATGTTTTATACCCAACTTGGAGGAGTTCCAAGAAAGATCATTACCTAGTAAATCACTGCAAATATGTCTTCTGGAAGTTAAATTCAAATATAGTCAGTGTATTCTCTGATATATAATTTCATTTAGATATAATTAATTGAGGTTTAGTGATCAAATTTAAAAAAAATAAAAGGAATTCACCCAAAACCCTTCTTATACTCAGCTTTCAAGTATCAATGACATCAGCTGGAGAGCTGGCCTGAGATGACGTCAAGACAGCTGAACATGGAGATTTCCAGAAATGCACCTGGATTCTGAATCTTACTAGGCTTAAGATTCATATGCTCATTTAAGTGACAAATGTGTGGGTCACAGTGCAGATATTCAGTTATTACCATCAAAGTCCTCAAAGGTAGAGAAATCCCATTAACCTTAGTTCCCACCTCTATGGAGATACTCTCCAATCTTGCTTTCTATCTCAACTTCTCAGTTGAACTACATTTATTCTCACATATCTAATTTGGACATTATCAAATGGTCATCCCATTAGTAAGACACTTTTCACTGTTCAAGACTGAACTCATTTTCAGACCTAGCATCTCAAAATCATCCTTTTATCCTCTGAAATAGCTCTATATCCCTGGCTTGGGTTTTGATGTCTTATGGTCATTCTGCACCTCAGCTTTTCTTCCTCTAACTCATCCTCCATGAGCTACCTCATTAATAACAACAAAGTTCTGAATTTCATTCCTCAGCTCAGAATCCTTTAATGGTTTCCAAGTGCCCACCAAATAACACTCATCACACTTAGCTTGTTATTCAAGGCTTTGGTAATCTGGCTTCCATAACACCATTCTTTCCAGAAGGAACCACACATCTCTTCATGTACATATTCACTTCTGTGCCTTGGCTCATTCTTACTCTTTTCTGTACTCTTTCACTGTATATCTGTCCACAGCACATTCCTCTTTACCAAAAACTCAGTGTTGCTGCCCATGTGAGTTTCTTCCTCATAAGTCAAGTGTAAGAACATCCTCTTCTCTAAATTCACCTATTATTGTTTCCTAGCTTTCCTAATAGACTATAATTTTCAACTAACCTGGACATACCTGGCACCTTTAGATAGTTCTACTTATTGTCACCAAAGGTTCCTTGAAGCTTGGGTCAAATCTCCTATTAGCCCACAGCACCTATCCCAATTCTTTAAATGAATTGGACACCAAATACCTCTTGAAATGAAGGAAGGGAATAATATATAGCTACTAATAATTGTGATATTCTGTAATCTTTTCCTGTCCTATTCATAATTTCCTAAATATGACTATTCAGTTGCATTTTGCCTTCCATCAAAACCATATGTTCTCAATAAGTTTCTTTCATGTTCCAAAGAGCTTAACTGGATACAGAATTCTCCAAACTTTCCACTTTGAGGACATAATGATTTTTCCCTTCTTCTGAATTCTCAGCACATATTATCTATATTATTCATTTGGTTTCTTGTCAGAAACTTCTTTGTTACATGTCATATTTTTAACTAGTGTATTGTTCTCTTCTCAAGGGCTGGATATTTCTTCCTAACCACATTGAAAGACTTTTGTGAGTGAGGACCTTATATTAAGCTCCATTCTTTCTCTTCAATGAATGAATTTGTTTTGTGAAAACAATTGTTTTCATGAATAGTCTGTTTAATTCAAATTTTATACTAGATATCTCCTTTCTTGCTAGTAAATGAGTGAAATTTAAATTTGGTAAAACTAATCATAAAATGCATTAAACACCATGGAATTATGTCAATTAATTTTTCTTAATGTTACAGAATTATTGATGAACTCAGAGTCTATTGTAAGACATTTTTTCTTAACAAAAAACTTGACATTTTTGATGTAATAATTAAAGCCACAATTGCTTCACTAAAATTAAATTTTTAAATTGTTCTAAATGTAAAATATAAAGCAAATGAAGATGTATCAATTTCATTGTATTCAATTACATGTAAACATAAATAGTAGTAACAGGTAAAAAAAACTTGCACGTTTTGAATGTTTCTGATAATGTTTAGTTCTTACATCTATACTATATAGTAAGTATTACTAGGGTACTTTTATAGATGATAAAAATGAGAAGTTAGTGACTAAATTAATTTGGCTGTATAGTATGTGGAAGAATAGGAGTCTAGCTTTGGTCCATTTGACTATAAATCCTGGGTTAGGTCTGCTGGCTGACTGCTGTTGCAAGTGGAAAAGGGTTGTTATGTTTTCTGCTGATAAATGCTTCCCCAACAGTCCATAATGAACATGCGTTAGCATACAAAACAGGTGGGAGGATTATATAACAGCTACCAGATCCCTATGACCCCAATTCTCAACTGCTGCTTATTAGCTTTATCATAACTTTATCACAGATCCTTTTATCAACCCATCAATATATTTCATTGTTTATAGCTTCAGTATGTAGTCTAATTAACATTCAAACTTATCTGTTCTGAGAAGAATTTTAACAGATCAATTGGCATGTGAGAATACAGACTTTCAAAAATCCTTCAGAAAAATTTTTCTTGGTGTGGTGATTGAAGTTTTCAAACTTTCTCTACTAATCTTTCAAAGTATGTATCTGTGCCATATGGACTGTGACGTGAGTGAAGGTACTTGTTCTCACAGTACTTTAAATAAGGTGAATGTTTTACCATCTATGCCAATTTGTAAGCTGCTAGGACCTGAACATCATTGCATCTTTATGTTATTGTTGTCCATTTCTTTAATATGTATATACAGACCTCAATAAAGTCAATAATGTCATCACATCCCCCGTGAAAGTTGTAATCCAGGAGCCCAGAAAATAAAACAATTCTTGTGCTGTAAATTTCTCCTCTCTCTGATAATTTTGTACATATGCACAGCGCCCCTTGCACCCCTGCCACATTGCTGTGATAACTTGTTTGCTTGGTGCTCTTTGACAGTGACGTCATATTTAAGTTGTCATTGGCCTTCGGAAGTCCCCTAAAAGTTGTCTTGGAGTTTTGTGATGCTCCTGAGATAGCAAAAGTGATCCACATATTCATCAAGCTCCTCCGTGGTGCCGTTCCTAGGAGGTCCTGGGTTTTCGGTAGTGTCTATTATAATCATGAAGATAATTAAGGACATAATCATGAAGATAATTATGGAAGAAGTTGCAAGAGACTCCTTTGGGGTTCCTGCTCCAACCCTACTGCCTCCCAGGAGGTGCAGTTTCCTGTTGTTATGCTCACTTGATGTTGCTGGTGGGCAAGTCCTTAATTAATTTGTCTACAGATGGGACACAGAAGTCAAGCCTAACTGTAGATCAGTGAAAGCATCCAGAGTTGCATGCTTTTCACCCCAAACTTTCTCTTCTATATTTTTGCCATTTCAGTAAAAGTTACAGAAAAAGCGGGTTATTCAGAGGACTCGCGTCAGTGGTTAGAGACTCCCCCAGTGGATTAGGACTCAACAGACACCATAGGGTACTTACTAAAATGAAGAATTCCTACCAAGATTAGCTAAATGGAAATCTTGGGAGTCTGGACCTGAGACTCTTCATTTTAACAAGTAATTCTCTGGTGATTCCCAAGCACAACAACAATTGAGAAACACTAATTTAAAGCAACCATAGGAATCTTCTGGTGAAAATACCCTAACAATAAACCCCAGCTATAATATAATGAAGATATAAACAACATAGTGGCTATGGGCTATATTTCATTTGAACAAAATCCAGAGTCTAGTTAAGCTGCTTGGAAATGTTTAAATTCTGTTCTTAATATAATTTCTAGTTTTCAGACTGACCTTGACACAATGAAGTAAATTTCCTTTCCATAATCTGAATGTGTTCTGAACTTTATAGGAAAAACACATCACACTTTTAAGTCTAATTAATGCCTATACAATTCCTAGAGAATTGCTCTTGTTGTATAGTTTGTGTGTTTTATATTGGCAGATGGCTGAGCAGTTTCATTGAATTTTTCTAACAAAAGTGATCACAAGATGGAAAACGATGAGAATCCTACAAACGTTTTTGTCTGATGAGATAGGAAGGGGAGTCATGAGATCTGTAATATTAACAGCATCTATTCTGGTACCTTCATTAGAGTGGATATTTAATCAATGAACAAATATTAGTATCTACTCTGTTCAATGCAATTCTAGACTGCTAGATGATTACAGGGAAGTGTAAGAATTGGTACCAGGCCTTCAGAATACTCCAGTCTGTGGAGAGAGGTGGGGTGGACAGAAAGAAACAGAAAGCCCATGTGTTATGAGTGTGACACAGAAGTATGATTATGAAGGAAGTAATACCAGTTGTGAGGAGCAAGAATGGTTTCATAAAAATTTGAACTCAGTCTTTAGAGATAAGTAGGATTTTAGGAGAAGAAAAAAAAAAATCCAAGGTGGGGAGATTAGCAAGAGCTTGTCACAAAGGCCCATTCAGGCTTCATATGGTTAAGAACAGAGGTTTAGCCTGGAAAAATGGAGGGGAGTGAGGCTGAGAAGAGTGGATGGATTTGGTTTCCAAAAATATGCAAGGCTGAGAGCTTGAATTTTACTAGTAGGTTCCAATGAGCCCTTTGAGAAGTTTAGGTTAATAGAATGATTGATTAAATCATGATTAAAAATGAGTCTTTACATCTTTAGGAAGATGTAACTGGCAAAAGAAACCTTGCTTGAAGAGAAGTTGCTACAGTTAGGACAGGTACCAATTTCCTAATTATCCTGTCTAACGGTATATTCCAGCAATCAAGGATTCAGCCCTATTCTTGGTGTGGGTCAAGACACGTTGTATACACTCAGTGCACATGCTCAGCTTACCATCACCAACCATTATAAGGACCAACAATCTCTCATTCATCTTTTCTTTGCAAAAAGGAACCGCATTCTCTTTTCCAACCTAAAGAGATGTTGATGGAAATGTGGAAGTGAAAGACGAAGGTCAAGGATGTATCTTCCTCCTCTAGTCTTTCATATCTTGGGTCTTACCTCCCAAACATTCTTATGGTGTTAAGTACTGCTGCAAATGTAGCAGCCAACTAAATTCTCTGATGCAAGTGAATCTATAATCTGGGCAGGACTTGAAGGGGGTGGCTTATATTTGAGGATCTTTCTAGATGACCCATTTATATAACTAAGCACGGGGGTACTGGCATTTACCTGTCAACTCAGCAGGGGCATATTTCCTTTCCACCGGTTTCCCCATCATTGGAATATATGCGCTACCTTCAGGTGTGGCTGCATTGTTTTGAGAGGGAAAATTAGAAAAAAGGGTACAGAAGTTCCCAATGTTTTAACACTTAAACCCTAAAAGTAGCAAGTTTTACTTTGACTATCGTTCAAACACTCATAGAACCTACCTAGATTCAAAAGAAGGAACCCTAGACCACTTCTTTTCACAGAGATATCAAATATCAAAGCCATCTTTAAGAAACAAAAAGATAAGATTATTGCTCAACTACATTATTATAGAAATTTCTTTACCCTTCACAAGTTCTCATTCTTCTAGGGAGGTCAAATAGTACTTATGTGCTGAAAATAAAATTTAGTTACCGATACTCCATGTTAGGTTAAACATATACTTTATATATTTAGAGACAATTAGATCTTAGAGAGTTATTTGGCACTAAATTTACTTTCTAGATAATATGCCATCTACTCTTAAACTCATTAATTTTAAAGATTTGCAATCTTGCATTCATGTTTAAGTTCGGTAACTGAGTAGATCACAGATTAATTGGTTATACCATCAAGAAACCATAAATCCTATAGTATTGCTTAAATGTTACCTCTGGCACACTGGAGTTCCTTAAATAAAAGAGTTTTTGACTCTTTTTTGGGTAGATTCAATTTCTCCTTCATAAGCACTTTGCCTTAAACAAATTATTATATAGACTCCTCCAGATTTCTTACATATTTTGAAGTCCAGATACTACATTTATTTTTTAAGGTAAAATATTATAACTTTTATATTTTGTTAAAGAATTTGGCTGCATGTATATTTCACTATATTGGATTATAAATGGAAGCCTCTAAAAACTATTAAAATGGTCCAGTTCAGAAGAATAATCCAACACCCCAAAATAGTACTTAAGTAGGTAAACATTTCCTGATTAAAGAGAAGACCTATTTCTTAAAGACAAGGAAGTTTATTGATAATGGTATGTTTTGTACACAATACACTGAATTTTTAAAATAAGAACTATTTTATTTAGGCATTTACATTATCTTTAATTAATAAATTTCAAATTCACAGGGCCTTTCTGGTGGTGCAAGGACTAAAGGTGCAGCATTATGAAGCATCCACGGCCACTGCAGCACGAGTTCGATCCCCGGCCAGGCAGGGTGCCACTGCAGCACGAGTTCGATCCCCGGCCAGGCAGGGGACCCACATGGCGCAGCAGACCTCTCCTGCTGTGCCCGCTGCTCCCCTCAGCAGTGTATTTCAGTAGATCTGCCTGTTCTGCTCCCCACTCTGTCTCTGGGGAAATCCTCTCACCCCCTCCACCTTTGCCCTGTATCCCAGTTCTTGTATGCATAAATACATCTTTAAAAAACAATTCACACACCAGTGATATGATAAGCTGAGGTTTGGTAATTGATTATGTTTTAGAATGAAAAATTGAAGGTAAATATTTTAGATTTACATACTTAGAATTATATTAGGCATAAAGTATTCCATATATAGAGAGCTTTAAAAAGGAGTTTTTTTATGGTGAAATCTAACCAAAGGAAGGATTCATTATTACTTTCTAATGTATACTAATCTTTTGGTGTAACATTAAACATTAACAGCTGATTACTCAAAACCCCAATGCTTTCATTTCTCAGCTAGTAGCTTCTGACAGTAAACATCATACAAATGTCATTATTTCATTTAACTTTTTTGATGCCTATAGTATGGGCCTGGGAGAAAGAAAAGACAGTCTTACATGAAAGGAATGACTTCATTTACTATAAAACACAATTGAGTGAAAGATTATAAAGCCAGGAGAGTTATCAGTAATAACTGATCTTGAAAATATGAAAAACAAAGAAGTCCTGGTATATTCTGTGAGTGGTGGGATTAATGTGATATTAATTAGAGTGATGTGCCAATAAAAGATGAAGAGAGAATTTATAGAGTGATCACAAACCATCCTACTGTTGGACTGGACTCAAGTCAAAATACGTGGTAAAAAGGAAATGATTATCAGCATACATAGCAGTTTGAATTTGAACTTGAATAAGAACATGAGTCTCATTTTGGTCAGAGTGGTTTTCTAGTACAAGTGATCATAACTCTTGAAGCCTTTATTTCTCTATTATCCCGAATCTTACTTATCTTTTCTCCAAACTACCCTGAGTGTTCATAAATCTACTTCAAGGATTTGACATAGTCAGGTATTATTCACAGAGACCCTAACCACAAACTTGGGCTGGGAAATTGCCGATTATTCTGGGACATGCGCTGATTAGAGAGGCTGCAGGGAGCTATCCTGGGTTATTTTGTACCTGAATGGCTCATAAGGTAGGAATCGTAAGTGGGGATGAAGCTTTTGAACTGTAGGCTTAAGGATGAGGACATGGCTTCCAAACCCGAAATAAGGTAAGAAGTCGCTAATCTATGTATTCCCAGATAAGACAGATCAGTCCGATGAGGGTATGGGAAGAAAGTAAATTGACAAAACTAAAGTCCCACATTAATTTAAATGGGATTTGGGTTCAAAATTTGGGGATTAATATTGAGAATTCACATTTAGATATATTTAATGAAATACTCTCATTAACATGCTACGAGTTCACCATTTCTACTATTATCATGAATAAAATGAGGGCTACGCCATGGGCACGTGTCATTGATATGCCAAGTGTGCAGAGAGGTCCTGACCTGGTTCAATGCTCAACTGAAATTCTCCATCATGAAATTCCTAATAGTTGCTGAACAAAGACTCTATTTTCATTATGCACCATTGACTATGTAGTCTGTCCTGAATAAAATCCATTGTGACTGGTTTATAGTCTGTATAGCAATAGTAAGAGAGAATAAACCAAATATTAAGCAAAATTGGGGTGATTTCTAGGTTAAGCCATATAGTAATCTTTTATAAACACCCCGCTTTTCTGATGTCCCTTCCTCCCAAAGCAATTTTCTTGTGTTCTTCTTGTACAAAGTCTGGATAGGAAAATACCTAGTCTAATACGATTTTTAACTCCTTCTGAGCATATGAATTTTAAAGCGAAATGATGAACAAACCTGATAAAGAAATCTAAGAAGAATGGCTTGCTAACATTGGACATCCAGTGGAAATGCTTTTAGTGAGGGATTTTTCCCCACCTTTCCTTTTATACAAGTACACTTGATTTACTTTTAATGCTGGAGCTAAGAATTTTTATTATAAAAGAATCATTCACCCTGATCTTGGTCCTTACCTTGGCTTGATTTCTCAAAGAGAAGGACAGTACCTCTTCCCTGCTTCTCGAAACAATTTTCTTTACTAAATCTTCCCTCATGTTCATTGCTAGCTCTTTATGTAAAGGAGATGGCAGGAAAAACACTGTCTCCCCAATTACCAATTGAAACTGCCTATTGGCTGTGGTTGATTTTTACCTCAATCACCAGCCACAATTTCCAGGACAATTTCCTTTTATGCTCTTTTACCACCCCACCACCAAGGCCCTCCTTACACAGAATTATGAATCTCAGTGCTGCTGAATCATGCGGGTCTGATTTAGCCTGCAAAGATGTCAGTCAAAGCAAGCATGATGTACTCTCCGGCCTTGAGTACTCGGAGCTTCGATGAGTCACAGGTTTAGTTTTGCCAAATGAAAAGCAATTGCAATTGCAAATAAACAAACAAATAACTAAATAAATAAAATTGTGGAGTGTGTATAACTTTTCTCTCATTGGAAAAACGTACTAAAATTGTTCAGTGAAAAAGAGAGAAAGTGTGTGTTTTATGAAATCAAAAAATAAAGAGAAAAAGGATCAGAATTTACTGTATTTTTTTTCAATTAAAATCTGTTCATGGCTCAGCTTCTTCTAACAGGTGTTACCCATTAGAGTAATAAATTGCTTCTTCAAATGAACCATGTCAATGAGTTAGATATTTAACAATGTTCAAATTTTTGTAAGGGAGCAACTCAGTTAGACTCAGGGATATTTTTGTAATTAGTTGCCAAAATATCGAGCAATATGATAATCTTTCTAACTCCTACTTCACAGTGACAGTGTAAAAATGGCTTTGGGGATATAGTATCAACAAATTTGGAATTTCTGTTCTTTGTAAAGAACACATTTTACAAAAACGGTGAATCTTCTTTTTTACCTTGGATTTCAACTGTACAAATTGCAAGCTTTGTTCTGCTAGTATAGCACTTCATCTCTAGCCACAGAACACCTGAAATGGTCAAAGGAGCTTTCACTTCTTATGAGGACTGTCTATCCTGACTTTTAAAGTGCAACTTAAGACACTGTTCAATATATTCAGTCTACACTAGCCTTCAGCTAATCCAAGACTCCTCTAAACAATGGTTATCTAGTATAGTGGTAGCCCCATTAAGCTGTCTGAAACAGCTCATCATATTTTTCCCCAAGATTGGTCATATTATGAACAATTTTTGTAGTGCAAAAAAGAAGTGTGAAGGAGTAAGCATTTCAGATAACACTTCAGATTAGGCTATTATAGTAAAATTCAGCATCCCAATCAAGTCATCCAGTTTCTAAGCTGATTGACTCTATCTGTGATCTTTCATGTTTTTAACTATTTGGGAGAGACAGAAAACGATAACTGATTTGTCTCCTGAAAGTATTCTCCAGGAAGGAAAGCACAGAAAAGTGTAAAGCTGTTATATTAGATTCACAATCTGCTGAAAATATAATAAAAGAGGCATTTTCTAAACATGCTGAGAGATGATGTGCCCTAACATGATTAAGACACAGATCAGAAAAAAGTCCTATGAAAACTTGTCCTGGTTGACCAATAACCTTGGGAAAGTTTTGTTTTGTTTCTATCACGTGCTTTAGTGAAGTTATTTAATCCTAGTAATTGTTGTATTTCTCTGTCAACTAGGAGCAATGCTTCTTGTTACAATGCTAGGGTAACATACTTAGTAAGTAACAGTAGATCTTTTCACTTACTAATTGTGCCTCAATTTTTTAAGATACCTACTTTCTAAAAAGTAGTTATCATCTGTTTGATAAGATTGCAATTTTTGTATTTTTTAGATGAAACATTTCTTAATACACTTTGCCCTGAAATGGCTATACACTTTTTGAAGGCAGGCCACACACTTTTTTAAAATCCTGAGTTGTAAATTAACAATATTTTTTTCTAAAGTCCTCTGCATTGCATTTTTCATATTTCACACCTCCTGCACATGTAGGTGTAATAAGAAAATCCATCAATAAAAGTCTTTTCAAGATCAAGATGAACACTAAATTACATGGTATTTTCAAGGGTTTTATTAAGGTTTTATTCAAACTCACTAATTGATGTCACCAGAATCACTGAAAGTTTTTTCCCCCCCTCAAAATTTTGAAGTTCACCATCTTAAACAGGAATATATTTTCCGTGGACTAAAGCTTATTTTTATCATATCAGAGTTTGTTTTATTGATTTCAAATATGTAATTTTCTCAGCTTCAATTATTACATGTGTGAGTAATAGATATTTAATTTATAATTTGCTTGGATCTATAATTTGCTTGGATCTATAATTTGCTTGGATTTATAATTTGCATAGATCTATGCCTCAATGTGCTTTGAACACTAAGTTGAAAAAGATGGATATTTACTTTGAGGAAGTATAATCAGCTAACTTTCTCACTGCTCTGTTCAAACTACTTTCCTTTGTTTATGAAAAACAGTTTAGACAATATTGAACTTAAATAATTCGATGATTGTGTCATTGATCACATTTAAGTTTTATTTCCATACTCAAATGTTTGATGCCGGATAGGCTGGGTTTCCTTACCACATCATTTTGAAGCTTAATGTACAAAACAGAACCTATAGGATTGGGGCTTAAAGTAGTCACTTCATATAAATGCTACTACCACAGGCTCAGGGGAGAGCGTGCATTTTTTGGACATCCTTATAAAGATTTTTTCTTTGAGGTTTTCAATTTAAAGAAACGACTCCAGGCAGTGACTCTCTTTCCCAACTTGATCCAGGCAGCTGTTCCTCTTCGCCAACCCTTCCCTTGGCAAAGTGCTAGAGGCACCTCTCCTCGCAGGGCTGCCAGCCTGGGACCATGCACACCCCTCTTGTAGCAAACCTGTTCCTTTCAGGGGCAGCCTGTTCTCCCAGCTTGTGGCTATGCAAATGTCTTTTGTTCTCCTTTCCTCTTTTCTAATACACCTGCCCATTTGGATACTGAAAAAAGAAAGAAAGAAACACCACCAAAATCTCCAGAGGGATACAACCTAGGTCAGGTTTCACAGAACCTGAAACTTGGGGCAAGATTAAAAGCACAGTATGAAGCACCAGTAATGGAAGGAACCCAGGCAAATAAGGGCCTTTAGGACTAAGCTCCATTAACTTCAAAGTCAACCCACTGCCAGGGCAGAGTTGCCGGACTCTTACATGTGTTCAAAGATACACACACAGAAATATTTAGAACCTGAGACACTATATTTAGTAGTAAGAAAAAGAGGGATAAGAGCTCCCACTGAGTGAGTGCTTATGATATGTACCAGGACTACAAAGTTATTTATAGTAGGAGCTCATTAAACTCTCAAGAGCATTCTAGAAGGCTGTTGTTTTATTTTTATTCTATTGATGAGGATGCTAAGCTCAGATAAGTTAAAAAAAAAATCTGACCCTAAATCAGGGGATAGCTCTGGAATATAAATACAGAGTGAAATAACTCCCAAGTCAGTGAATTCAAAATGGATCTAACCAAAGAGCTCTTTTTTCCCCTCTTTTTTTTAAAAAGATTTATTTATTGATGCATACAAGAATGGGGGTGTAGGCCAGAGGAGCAGGCCATGAGAAGACTCACCAGAGACAGAGGGGGGAGCAGAACAGGCAGATCTACTGAAGCACACTGCTGAGGGGAGAGCGGGGAGACAGGAGAGGTCTGCTGCTCCCGGGTCACCTCCCTGACCAGAACTCGAACTCATGGCACAGTGGCCGGTGATGGTTTGACAGCACTGCGTCTTTAACCCCTGTGCTACCAGGGAGAGCACATTTTAATTCCCTTCTTAGACACACCGCTTTGAAACCTACTCTAAAACACAGGTAGAGAAATAAGCCCCTTCAAGAAGGCTACACATAGGGTGGTTCCTCTTTCCATACCATCTTCTCAGTCAGCATGTCCCATTCTAACAATGCGCTCAACAACATGTGCCAGGCCTGGTGTGAAGTGTATTCATTCATTCCGACAGTTTGATGAAGTATCAATGTCTCATGTAACAGCGGAGATGAAAATCAAGCACATATCTCTCTGAGCCCATAACCTACTGTAAGAAATGTAATTCACAAAATTTTCCAAGTACTTTCATTTTAATGCTCAGCCCTCAGAATAGTGACATCTGTGTAAATTTCAGTTACAGGAACTGCGGGGACTGAAGAGGTGGTCTATGTAGCTATGTGGTCTCTTCAGGCTTGGCTAATTTATAGGAACATCTCGCATGATTAACAGGCATTTCCAAGAAGCCTGTACATTTCCTAGCTCTAGTGCAAGAAGGGGGAATGGCCTCGTATATTACATTTACAACTTTGAAACAAACAAACAAAAACAGTATAAATGTTATGACTGAAGAAATGATTAATCGTTCTGGACATTTCCTCTTGCCTTCTGGTGGACAATGTGCTACGAACATTGTGTCCTTTGTTATTGTTTGTGTCTAATTTAGTGGAGAGAAGCTATTAAATACGCTTTCTTATATGTGTGTAGCTTTCAATTGGAAGTGCAATTTCAATTTTTTGAATTAGAAAGAAAAGAAAAAGATGAAAAATGACTCATTTTAGACATAGGACTTAATAAAGATAATTTATGAGACAAATTTCTTTGTGAAAAATAAAGTACTTTGTTTTCTTGGTAATTCTCACATGAACATAATAAATATTAATACTCAAATTGTGAAAGAACAATGTTGTTACTCCCTTAATTTTAAAATTAAATAGAATGATTATAAAGCATTAGATAACAGAATTAACAATAACCTTCCTATGAAGGGCAGTCAGAAGGAAGAAACAGTTGCTTGACAATGTAAGGTGATGTGAACAAGAGTCATAAACTTTCAACATTCGAGAAGAAAACAGTAATGATGCATATTCTCTCATGACCTTTAAGAGAACAGTCCAGGATAGAATGCACACAAAAAAAAGGACACTCATTTGCTCCTTGACAAAGAAAAAATGTAATGGACTTAGAGGACATCATAACTGCACAGTGGCTCCATTGGGCCTTGATATCTTGTGTAATATAAACACAGTGATACAGTAATCCAGTAATATAGATCTATCAAGTCAAAATAATGGCAAATCCTAAAGCACAAAAGAAAAATCGTTCCCAATCTACAGGAGAGCAGAGAGCCACTTAACATCCATACTAGTAAAAGTGACCACTACTTATCAACTGTTGAGCTATGATAGATGTGTATATGAGCGCTATTTCTCACAATACTTAAAAACATAGGTGTCTCATTTTCTATATGGAGTTCCATGAGTAATAAAAGGAATAGGTAGTTGATATAAAGTCACGGAGGCAGAGATTGGAAGATGTAGCACATAATCATAGGCATTACAGAAAACGAGTAAGAAGCTGATATTCAAGCAGTGGGTCAAACAATCAATTACTGACCACAGACCTTGAGTTTGTTAACACCAAAGTATTTATAAATCCTTAGTTAGGAAGAGAAAAATGAAACACAATATGCATAAGAATGTTCAAACCACTCCCATGACTAATTTCATTTTAGAGTCTCTAAGGCTGATTGTAGGGTTTAAAATAAATATAACAAGCAAATATACATAACACCCTCCTATGGTGGTTCTGATGTACGGCAAGACTGAGTCACTCTGACATATTATGGGAAACTGGCCAAGAAGAGTAAGAGTTACCTGATAAAGAGATCAGAGCAAGCTGAAACTTTGAGAAAGGAAAACATGGAGTAATGGGAATGACATAAGTCTTCAAAGATGATTCTGGTTGAGAGGTAAAAAAACAACAGATGAATAAATTGCTACAGCAGAGAACATTATGAACAAAAGCATAGCTGTAGAAATGAGCCTAGCACAAAGAAAGCAGTCATTAGGATACTGGACTGACAAGGTTAACAAGGAGTGCTAATGAGAAATTACCCGGATTGGATATGGCAGCCAGAAGGAGACTCTCCGAAGTCCATGATCAGAGGAAGGGGCAGGAGAAGGCACCATCGATCAAAGAAAGTCTGGCAGTGGCAGGAAGGGCTGACAGGAGCACAAGCTATGTAGGACTAGACTCGTGTTGACATTGACAAAAATGGCACTGCTGGGAACTAAAGTTCATTTGGGGGCAGATAATGGTGCTCACTTAATGTACACTGTGAACGAATGGAAGATGAGCCATGAGTTACAAGGAAAATTGCACTATAACTATTTAAGACCAGAGGGTGGGAGCAAAGGTATGAGGTAAGGGTACAAAAAGCCTGTGATTAACAAATAAATGAGTGAGACAGTTTGAAGGGATTGCTGAAGGTCTGAGAGGAGATAAACTCTAAGGATACTGTGAGTCATAAGATAAAGCCATGGGTCATAAAAGCCTTCATAATAATTATCATAAGCCCCTGCAATTGAGGAAGTTTTCAGTCTAAAATAAATAATACTTACAAGAACTCAGTGATGGAGAGAGAACAAATGTTAATACCCTTGATTTTCATACGAGTAAATTGCAGTTCAGAGTTTACGTGACTTCCCCAGGGTAATACAACTAGTAATTAGGAGAAGCTACATTCAAATTCAAGTCTTTTGACTCCAAGTTCTGTTCATTAATTAAGGGAACTTTACATAATTCTAACAAAGATTCAGTCCATGAAGGAATAATAATCTGATAAAAATAAAGGATTTGTGAAACTTAGATATTTGAGCAAAGTGAAATGAAAATAGCATTTTCTTCCAGGTGATTATGGATTTCATATATTCATTCTAAGTGATTCCCTCTACAATGAAAACCCAAATTTACCTTCATCATTACAGTGTATTATGCAAGGCTTCTTTATACACATTTTATTAAAATGTGACTTCAACTGTGAATTAAAACTATGAAATACCAGGTTTTACCACTAAATTTCAAAGACCAAATTGTTCACTCAACTTGGTATTGACAGGTCATAGGAAACAGGGGTTGTCATAATTGTCAATGAGAGTCTAAGGCAGTATGATATCTGCGGCAGTGCTTCTTAACAGGGGGGCGTATGAGATATCTGAACATAATTTTGGTTGTCGCACTGGGGGGGTTAGTAGCATTTAGTGGCTAGAGGCCAGGCATGCTGCTAAAGAACAGAATGCACAGCTCTTTACAACAAAGGATTATCAGACGCAAAATGTCAGTATTGCTGAGGTTGAGTCATCTGTCTACATCTGTTCAAATTACAAATGCATGTTCCTTTTGCTTTAGTAATTCTACATCTACTGTTCTTTGCTTCATATAGTTCTATCTGTGCAAAATCCATTCATTCATTGTATCTTTATTCTTGGTGCTATGATTACAGCACAGAACAAATGAAAAAACTGCTTTTTGGAGCTAATATGCTAGTGCAGGGTGGGAGTAGGGATTGACAATAAAACAAATTTGGAAAATGCATAATATAATAGATGATGATAAAGGCCTTAGAAAGGTAGTAGGGTGGGGAAATAAGTAAATAAAACCTTTAGAAAAGGGAAATGAAGACTAGTAAAGAAAGTTAGACAAAATATTCACTGTAATATTGCTTGAACTAGTTAAAGGTTGAGAAAAATCTAATGGCACATTAGTGGGGAATTAGTCAAGCAAATTATATAATTCTGAAACACTATACAGTCATTAAAAAGGTATACCATTCCATAAATGCTACAATGGGATTAGTTCGCAAAGTGGAGAATGCTATGACTGTCTGTACAGAAGAGAAAGCTAATAATACTATGGCCTGCATAAAATACCTCTGTAAAATCAACAACAACAAAAAACCCAGAAAAATCTTGAGGGAAGATGAATATGCGAATAAGGGATCAAGACAGGATATTGTTTTGATTATTATTTTCACTCTACATTCTTTTCTATCTTCTGGACTTTGAATATAAAGCTATAAAACAGGCATTTAATGCCCAGTAAAGTCCTTGAGTCCTTTTTCTAGAAGTAGTTTCACATTATAGAAGGTTTAAAAAATACACATACCAATGAATACCGTGTATGTATAATTATATAAATATACACATATGTATGCATGTTAGCTATATATATATGTATCTCCCATCTACATCTATACATGCATCACAGACATGTGTTTTCTTAATTTACTGAAAATACAACATGAAACAAAGATTTACTTAGAAATCATCTTTGTCCTAGAGAACCAATTAGAGTGATGATGGGAAGAATAACTAGAAACTTTTCTACCCAAGACATAAAATTCACAAACACAGGAATTTTGCCTTTTTTTTTCAATGCTGGAGCTTTACTGCCTATAAAAATGCTTGACACTAGTGGTAAATAAAATATTTGGTGAATTAATGAACAGATGAAAGGATAAAGAACCTCAGTTTATTCCAATTTCTTTTCTGGCCAAGCATTTTTCTCTGCCTGTCTCTTCCAACTTTTCCAGACGTCATCAGAGAAACCAGTCTAAACGCAGACTGGTGCTCTGTACAGTCTTCTTCTGTTCCCCACTGTCTACAAGACCAGACTCTCTGTGACTGTCCCTGTTTCCCCTCCTCACCTCTCATCATTTTTCTTGGACTCCACATTGCGGGAAGACAACCAGGTTTGTCTGACTTTTTATCGAAAGACCTGCTCAAATATTGCCCTCTCACTGAAACCATCACTCCACTTGTCTGACCCTTTCCCAGAGAATATGGATGTCTCTTTATTACTACGCCACAAATGTTTACATTAAATTTACCGTGTCTCTTCCTCAGTGAACTACAAGCATTACAGGGATGTGACCTGAACTGAATTCTCTTCAGTTTTATTTATTTATGTATTATTTTTATGCATAGAAGAATTGGGGTATAGGCCAGAGGTCTGTGTGTGTGGGGAGGTGAGAGGGTTCACCAGAGACAGAGTGGGGAGCAGAACAGACAGACAGACTGAAATACACTGCTGAGGGGAGCAGCAGGCGAGACAAGAGAGGTCTGCTGTGCCATGTGGGTCCGCTCCCTGCTGGAGATCGAATGAAGGCCACAGTGGTGATACCGCTGAGACTTAACTCCAGGGCACAAAAGAGGACTCTCATTAATTTTTTCATAAGCCGTCTTAGCATTACTCTAGGCCTAAGACAGTTGTTTAATCAATATTCTTGCTGATGAATAAATACATTTGTGAATCCTAACCTTTGATACAAACAGCATAGATAATAGGACTAAAATGTGTTCACAAAAAAAGGCCTTGTTAATAATTTGAGAACATTATATTTATTGTATTATAATCTTTATAATAATCTGTATAAACATTTAAAATCTACTTGAAATTTTAAAGAGTATATTTTAACATATTTTATGTATGAATGTTTATACGAACCTAGCTTTTATTTGAGAAGGAATATTTCAATAATTTAAGTAAAAAATCCTTAAAGATATTTAAACATGATTCAAAAAGTATAAACTTCCATTTTCTAAGCCACTGAAGAAATTCAAAATAAATCTGTTAACGATTAAAATGTTTACATTAAATTTTTTCTGTAGTTATAATCTCTCAATATAAATTATTGAGTTACTTTCTATCAATAGCTAAAGTACTGAGTAATTTTTAAAAATTGTCCTTTTATGTAGTATTTTCATGGGATTTCTGGGGAGGGTCAGCTTTGATGGCTCCTAAAAGAAAACATTCTCCCCAAAACATGTTACAATTAAGAGAAATTAAATGACAAATTTCAGTCATCTAATGACATCTAAATGACAAATTTCAGTTGCGCCTTTAAAAAAGAATTGACTAGACCTGACTTTCTGCAGATATTGAATCCTGCAGCAGTGTTATTTCTTCTTACAGTAATTGACTATGCTATGAATCCGTATTCTTGATTACTTCATCACTAGCTCAAAAGTACTGGATTTTCTGCATCCAATTAATCTGTCAGTTCTCTCTCCTCTCTATATTTTCGGTCATCATGTCCAAGGCCGCATAAATCCTAGAAATCTGCCCAAAGCCCAGGCAGGTTTTTTGACAGAGCCATCACTGCAGTGAGAGTGAGGAGGAGGAATACAACACCGGTACAGTGTCTAATCTACTAAGAGTTTACAAAACAAGAAAGAAGAAGGTCTTTTTACCCCCTATTTTTTGAGGAGCAAAGATTCTTCTGGGGCTGGACAATCCAACTGCTCTCAAGGTTACAGTTCGTCTCCAGGTGTCTGACATGAAGCACATGCTCGAAAACAAAGAACGGTAAAGGCGTGATGCTGGTTTTCTTCCACAGAGAACTGGAAATTTTACCAGACCAGTTCTCAGAAGGCTGTGATCTTACTGCCCCTGAGATACTGCATTTAAGAATCTAAGAAGGGGAAAGCTTGTCCACATAGCCTAGAGACCTCCATCTTTTCTGAGAAAGGAAACCAGAGGGAAAGAAAGATTCATCTTGAGGCCCTCTATTATTCTAGGTTTTATGTTTGCTATTTCGCCTACTTAAGCTTATTTAATCTTCACAACAACCCAGGGGTAAACATTATTGTGGCTTTTTTGTTTAATTTTTGCTTTAATAAAGCAAAGTTCAAAAAGTGAATTAATCTCTGTAAGACAAACATAGGAGAGAAGGCTCAGATTTATATTCAAGTTCCTTTGAGTCTGAAGTTGATTCTGATACACAACTCTTTCAAAACAAAAAACAAAAAAACGAGGGGCCTCCCTGGTGGCACAGTGGGTTAAGCAACGCACTATGAAGCAAACCGCAGCCACTGCAGCACGAGTTCGATCCCTGCCGCCGGCCAGGAAGGGGACCCACATGGAGTGGCAGACCTCTCCTGTCTCGCCCGCTGCTCCCCTCAGCAGTGTATTTCAGTCTATCTGCCTGTTCTGCTCCCCACTCTGTCTCTGGTGAATCCTCTCACCTCCTGTGTCTCTGGCCTGTACCCCAGCTCTTCTATGCATAAGTAAATAAATCTTTAAAAAAAAAATGAAGGTAAACCACCACCATCAATGAAAGCTGTTTTTATTTTGTCTGTCTCTTTCATTGTCACTCATCTCCATTCCTCGTTGCAAACAGAGAAGACAGTAACGATAACAAGAATGCTGTCAACAGGCCCTCTCTTCCCCTCTGTCCAAGTCGAAGATGTGATTGTCAACAATGTCCAACAGAGAAAAGTCATTTGGGGCCTGTGTCTTCTCCACACACATATATGGACCTCCGGTGTTACCTCCTTTTTTGAAATCAGGTCACACACTACTAACGAATGCGTGTTTTTCCTTCCCTCACTGTCCGGTCTGTGTGTCTCCCCCACCACTCACTGTGTTCTACCAGAAGATGACAAAGGGGACCGACCTACAAACAGGCAAACTTACAAAGTGTAATTATTATCTTCTTTAATGTGTTTTAGTATGAATTGAAGTACATGTCAAGCACTTCAAATAATGTGGTGTTATAATAGAAGAAAAGTTTTTCTAATAAAATAGCCTTTTGCTATCATCTTCAGCTTTCTTTTGATAATGTGAATTGATTTATTTTAAAAGAGCTCCAACAGCACCGTCTTTGAAACCATACCTCAAATAGGTCAGAGTCTTACTTCCCGGGTGTGCTGCGTGGCATGAAAGGCCGTTGTGTTTCCTCCTGACTTCTCCCTTCGGGGGCCCTCCCATGGATCATTTCTCTTAGTAAAAAAGAATCCATTGACTGAGCCTATCCTGAAGCTAACAAACTGAGCTTTCCGTGGGGAAACAACGGCAAATTGAGTACAGCTATTGACTAGCCTTAGTACTTAAAAATACAACAAACTATACCTTGTCCAATTTATTCTGGAATTACTGGTCATTTTCATGCTCTGCTGGCACTGCTTACTACTTTATAACCTTTCAGACAAGTAGAACAAAAATTTTGGCCACTCTCTTCTGTATTTGTTTAATATTCTTGTGTGTGTGTGTGTGTGTGCTTGAGTTTCCTTTATTCATAATAAGAAACTTTGAAGTTAAATACATTAAAAACTTGTTTTGTTTCCAAAAAAAAGCATTTAAAATTCAATGGCTTAATTGCACTAATGATAAGCCAGCATTTATATTTATCTTTCTTTCAGTCAGAATAATAGGATAATAGAAAATGATGATATGCCCTAATAAGCAATACAATTAAGTTACAAATTGCTTTATTCAATATTTTAAAATCTTCTACATATATTATTTAGGAGTGCTAAGAAATAGTTATGAGTAATTTTAATTTAAAATTTAACATCAAAAAGAATATTAAAATAAATATATATTTCATTTGTATGCCATTTTTTTAGAAGGTGGAAAATGTCACATAATTATAGAAAGAAGTCTATGGAATGATTCTCATGTACTAAAGTAAAAGAATAAATCAATGCACATATACAGGTTTACATATCTCCTTACTGTGACAAATGAACATCTATGTTTCTGTAAATTTTTATCAGAACAATTTATATGTTCATGATTAGAATCCTATGCCCCAAGTATTTAGTGACTACATCATAAAATACCTTAAAATCATCATCTTTGCTTTTTTATCATAAAACATATTAATCAGAACCTATTTAGAATGTCAATGTGCTGAAGTTGACAGCAAGTGGTTCTCACTGGCCCTCCTACATTTGTTCTCCCAGTGTCCCCTGGTGCTGTGTCCAGAGGGACACTTGGCCATGTGTAGTCTTTGTTGGTATCACAGGGGACTAGGGGCGCCACTGGCCTCTAGTGTATGGAGGTTGGGGATGCTGCCAAATATGACCCTAAACTCCCAGAGGAGCCCCACCACAAGGAACTACCAGTCCACAGTGTGAACAGAGCCATGCTGAGGAACACCCACTGTCAAGATAAGGATAAACCAAAACTGAAATTTATTTTAAAGAGCCAATTTCCTCAAGATGGGGCACATTCGGTCTGACCACAGAACAGCATGAAGGAGACAGTACATTGAGATCTCATTTTCAAAATGGTGTGTCTGAGCGCATTTGATGCATCTCTGAGAGGAGGATGCAGTATGCAGAACAAAGTACACGTCTCTCTCCCACCAGACAAGCGCTCCCATTTCCTTTATTTTCCCTCTAGGCCTAATAAAGCCTGCTCTTTTACACTCCAAGGGAAAAAAGCTTCACTGCAAAGGTAACATGAGAACCACAGACAACCAGATGATGGCGAAAGCAAACTGGCGTTGAATAGAATCTCCAGATGCTTGAGTCTGGGGAAAACGTGCGACCCTTGCCCACTCCCACCTTCCACCCCTTAGAATCTCTAGACAAGCACTGCTACCCTCTGCCAAAGAGCAGGATGTTGTCCTTTTGCACATGAATGTTCTACCCTCGTCAATGCTTCTCTCAGACTGTGTTTCATTTTATTGGCCAAGGGAACTGATTCAGGCCGGCATACTGGTATCTGCATCTTTATACTGTGACACAAATAGTTCATCATGGATATGGTAATAACAAAAATTCTGACACAAAGTTTGAGTCTGTTCTACTTGACTTCATACGATTGAAAAAAGAATTAATTTGGTTTAACATGCCGAACACATCAGAACTGAAGTGTAACAAGGATTTATATTTAATTAAGGTAACATGGAGCATTTCTTATTATTGATACTGTTATTAGTACATCAGCTACCATCTGTATATCTCGAGTCATGCTCCCAACATCATGAGGGCAGAGGTGACTGTCCCTGTCTCTCAGGAAAAGGGATGGTGCCATGGGTGGGTGGACGAACGCAGCTTGGGTGACACATTAAATGGAAAGAGAGATTCTTCCAGGCTGGTGCTTAGCCCTTGACCAACTCATACAGAACAGCACTTTCTCTGGACAATTCAATGCATCAAACTATTGGAAATATTTTGTTTCTATAGAATTTCACTGATAGAGCAAATCAAAAGAAAAGGATAACCACCATAGTCTGTGGAAAAAAATAACTATTTCCAGTGAAAACTCCCAGTCTATAGGCCAAGAACGTGGAGGGGTGGAATAGGGTTGTGTAAGAGTCTAGGGACTTTTTTTATGCACAAGCATTATCTATAGATTACATAAATGATATAACTTGCTTATATGTGTATTATTGTTTCTCAACTGTTCTTAGAATAATTAAAAAGTAAATTCATTTTTAAAACATAATGTTATTCCAGTCTTTATTATATCTCTATATCTTTACTTTTCCCTTCAATTGTTATTAATAAAGTTATATTACTAGGATAATTAACAAATATACAGAAAAGAAAAACAAATTGATTTTTTTCCCTTTATAGTAAAATCTTGAGTTACAAAAACTAGATGGGTACATAGATTGAAAAATTATTCATCCACATCACTTACATAATTAAATGTTATTAATTTTCTTAAAATTTATGATAAAAATATTTGTATTTTCATTATTTATAAGAGTTATATGTGCTTTTTCATAACCAGACACGTTGGAACTTGTGGTTCAGCTCTGTCAATGTTCCTTTTTCTGTTTGCAGGTCAAATAACACCGAAATCTATCCATCTTCAGTAAATGCTGCCTCTACTACTAATAAAACTCTGCCTACTACTACTAATAATAGTAAATATAAACATTTCAGAGTCTAAACATTATAATTGAGTACAAAATAATCTATAAAATTAATTTACAAAAATACACTTTTTCTTTTGGTCAAAAAAAAAGTCTGCCTAAAAAGTAAGCAGGTGGGTAACCTACACAGACAGCACTTGGTCATATAGACGTCTCTCTCCCTCCATGGAAATTATGAGCGCCTTGGTGATGAAAATGTGCCACGATGTAATATTATACCAAGATATGTCACCAATGATATCTACAGCACTAGACTTAAAAGTTAATTCTCAATTTTCAACTTTTATTTTGTCACCCCCATAAGAATGTCAGCTCTTATGTCATACGACAAATTGAATGAATACAAAGTTTATCCAAGTCTCCTGAGATCCTATGACACCCTTTCCTGGAATCATTACTCTTCCTACAATAGACAGGTAAGACTGTCGTAATATGTCCCCTCAAGACTTACTCAGATTCTCCTATGAAACCATCCAAACTCGATCACATTCCCTTTCTTCTTCCCTCTTCTCCTCCAGCTCCTATCCCTCTGTCCTTCTTCCCTTCTGATAAATTCTCTGTATATGTTCATATTCAATATCATTCAGGCCTTCAAAGTGCACAGAAGTCAGCCACAGTTTGTCACAAAGGATGCCTGTCTTCCTCAATTCTGTGCTTGTGTTTCCATGATCATTGCTTATACTTCACTTAATTGTCTTATGCATCTTTTTGATTTTTTTCAGGCTTTACTGAGTCTGAAGTTTTCCTCACAAAGATCTTAACACATATTGTAGATTTATATCTTAAGTATTTCATTTGGAAGAGAACTAGTACAAATAGTATTTTTTAATTTCAAATTCCACTTGTCCATTGCTGGTATGAGGGCTGCGGTGGACTTTTGTATATTAACTTTGTATCCTGCAAAGTTGCTTTAACTGCTTATTAGTTCATAAATTTGATAGTTTGGGATTTTCTATGTAGATAATGATGTCATCTGTGAACAAATATAGTTTTATTTCTTCCTTTCCAGTATGACACATTTAATTTCCTTGTCAGAGAGCTCATTGAGAATAGTCAATAAATCATATTAAAAATGTATAAATAAAGTGGCAGACAGTAAATCTCTAGAGAACACTTTGTTTTTTTTTTTTTTTTTTGGTGTAGATACTGGCACAAAGCTTTACAGAAAAGTAGCTCAGGAAATGACAATCTTGTGTTTCTATGTATGATTAGCAGGATAAAAGGTCTGAACAAGAAGAGAAATAATAACTCAATTTTTCTTATTTTGGAATTCTTGGTTCACTGCTTCTAGTAATAAAGTGGGTAAAAAAAATAAAATAGAACAAAATCCAAATATGAAGTTATTGTAACAATATGGTTGGAATCCAGTATGTTTTAATATTTTAAAAATATATGATCTGTTTAGTAAAACTATTGAATAACTATGGTATCATATTTTGGCTTGTTAGTAAATATGTTAACCATGTGATTAATTTAAGGTTATTAATTTTGCATTTTAAAATCTGTCATTCATCTTGAAAGATTTACCATGACATTTATACTCTAAACCAGTTTCACTGTGATTATATTTAAAATCATCAGATGCTAATAAAATGTCTTATATATTTTATTGTTACTCTATGAATCTATCATTTAAATAAGTATTATGTAAGCCACAATACATTTGCATTTAATAAATGAACATTCTGAAGCTAGATGGAAGGCTCATTTCCAGAATTAAGGTTCCTAAGGGAGAAAACGAGATTTTTGCTTGTGGAAGCTAAACCTAATGCTGTATAATCGATTGGCTCTCTTAAAGGCATCAACCATGCTCCCTTTGATGATAGATTAAGTAAATATGAGAGTAGACAGCACAAACATTATGGGTATTATACAGCATATTGTAGTAAAGACTATGAAAATTGGTCATGCTCTAGAGCAAGCAATATGGATGAAAGTGCTTTTGAGAAATGTATTTATAAAGAAATTGAGAAAAATGTTTATATCAATTATGTAAGTGGTGAATGAATGGTGTAATAGAAAGGGTAAATTAAAACCAAAATCATCTTTAGGCTTTTCGAGAAGCAGAAAAGACTTGCAAAGGTTTAAAAAGTAGCCAAAATTATAGCTTATATGTTAAATAAAGAAAAGGCTCCCATCTGCACATGAAGAGGAAAAATCCACAAAAAGAACCAGAAGAAACTTTAATCCCTAAAAACTGACAACAGAGAGGCAAAAACGATGGAACTGATCACTAACACTAATTTAATGAATTATAGATCAGAGGAGTGGATGACCTCTTAAGCCTTCCTACTTACACAGAACAGCCTTGAAGAATCAGGACTGGCAAGAGTATGCGATAATACAGCCAGCTGCCCAGGGTTTGGTTTCTGCGTTAAATCATACCAGGAGGACAATAACGCTAGGCCATGCATGACTCACAGTCTTCATTCACCAACCCGAAGGGAAAGCCACTGGAGAGGGTGATTTAGTAGACTGGAAGGGCTACAAAGAATAGATTTCTATCCATGGTGCCTTTCTCTCCTCTGACCCTATTCTGATCCTATCCTATCCTCACCAGTGGCTTCACTAGTTCCTTCTCTTTTCATCTCTGTAAAAGTCCAAACGAGGGCAGACCTAACACAATGAGTGGCATTATGCTAGGGTCATATCCATTACACATACCTTGTTTAAAATCAGTCACCTCTTAAAAAGCCCTCGGTGGTCTTTCAAATAATTGGGATCTACTCTAATGTTACCATTGCTTTATTCACCCAGTTTTCCCATCTTCAAGAAGGGGCCAATAGCTTGATTCTCTCCCTTCTTAAAAAAGATGGTAAAGGCACAAATAAGAGAACATCGTTTCAGTTATTTTGAGGGACGAAGCACTACCTAAATTGAAGACATTCTAGTTGCAACTGAAAGACTGACAAGATTAACATTCTAGCACTGGTCGGGAGAATGGATAGAAATGAATTTGAACCCAAAGCTGTTACCAACACAGGGTGACATGACACAATTGGAAAAGGCTGCAGGCTGTATTTTGTTTCTCTCTATCCCTGATAACTATGTTCCTTATCAAAGTGAATACCAACTCCTACTGCTCATTAAGACTGTCATGTTTTTCACAGTCTCATCTGCCTTATAATTGAAATTCTATTTTAACAGCATTATCTTAATGTTATTGCTAGCTATGGAATGTCTTGTGAAGAGTGCAACATTAAAGTTAATTTGGCCCTACATCTTTGGTAATGGATACTGTCTGGAATATAATAAACTACAGATACTCATACGTGGACTGAAATATGTCAAGGTTACTTCTCCAATTACGATAGTTTGTTATAGGCGCCCCTAACATGGTTGGTTATCATTTCTCACATCTGACAAATCTCACACTGCATGTGTTTTTTTTTTTTTGTTAGATTGGCAAAAATCAGAATTTCTAATGATGTAGAGTTTCTTTTTTCACTCTTAATTAACACTGGCTGTACAATTCAGTTGAGCTTCTCAGTGAGAAAAAAGTAGATCAGTATTATAATAGGAAGTAAGCAAGTACTCCAGGATTATAGTCAATGTGTAATTTAAAAAATATAGTAAATAACAAATAAGTCAAATGACCTATATTGTTAACTTAAGGAGCACCTTCTATTAAGCAAAACCTGCAGTTCTTATAATTTAATGTTTCTACAACTACTAAGGAAACTATATACACAGTATGTTAATAAAGTAAAACAATCTCACCTAATGAGCTTCCATTTCCACTTATGTGTGATGATTTCCCACTGCTTATTGAATAAGTGCTGGAATAACATATCCAGGAAATACCTTATACTTTATATATAAGTAGGTCAAGCCAAAGACTAATAAAAACTTAAAGATACATAGACTAGAAATTTGTTTTTAAAATTTACACACTTAAGAGTTTTTTTCAAAACTAGCTAACTTTTAAAAACTCAGATTAAATTCAAATTTAATCTTCGATGTCTGTGATTTGTTTTAAAATAATGACTGGTGGGATGAGAAAGAAGGGCTAGAGAAGCAAGATTAGCCTTAGTGCACTAATTGTTAAGGCTGGATGATATTATTTATTTCTCTGTATGTATGCTTATTTATTATACAAGTTAAAATTAATCTTTAATATTTTATTTTTATTTAATGGAGTTACTTAACTACAGAGGGTCTCATAAGAAGCTAGAAACATACCACTATGAAGATATTTTCATAAAGATATTCCAAAGTTACACTTCTAGATTCTTGTTTTGTGGGCACATATATCTCCTCTAATATGTGCTTAGAGGTACATATTAGATATACCTCTTCTTGTTTTATAGACACATGTAGGTATTATTTAAGCATATTCCCTCAGCTAATGTCAATGCATATATGTTTGTGGAGAAATTAGCATTTAAAGATATGCTTGCCTATAATAGATTCCAACCTATATTGGAAAGAAATTTAGGGCTCCTCAAAACCAAACAGAATGGAGAGGGAAACACTGTCATAAAACTGTGTCTAGAGGGGCACGTGTCTGTAAAACCCACGGAGGCAGAGAAGTTGCTAGAGAAGCCCTTCTGCAGTTGTTAACTCAGGAGCACCTCCTGATAGCAGAGAGATTGAAATTGTACTAAGTGCGCTTTCTGAAGTTAGAAATCTTGCCATAATGCTAGATATCAAATATAAAAAAGGGGAAAATATATTAATTACATGGACATTAAAAAGCATGCTGCTTAGAAGTTACTGGACTAAAGAGGAAGTTAAATCAAAAATTACCCCAAAGTTATCTAATGAAAATGAGTATACAATCTATAAGAATTTGTGAGATATTGTAAAAACAGTTTTAAACAGGGAGAAAAATGCAATATATGCCCACATTAAAAAACCAGAAAAATCCCAAATAGCTGCCTTAGTAATATACCTAAAGCAATTTGAAAAAGAGGCAAAATATGACCCAAAGTTGGTAGGAGAAAATAATAAAAATAGAGTGGAATTTATGAAATAGAAATCCAAAGTATCAGTAAAACTAAGAGGTAGTTCTTTTAGAAAACAAACAAAATTGGTAAATCTCTATTTAGGATAATATATAAAGGAAATAAAAATTAATAAATGATTAGAAATGAAAGAGGAGAAATTGCTAAATGGTTTTCATGAAGAACAAAACCATTTTATAGTCTTGACAGATGAAAACAATTCTAAAATGCAAGTGGGAATCCTTACTTCAAGAAACAAAGGTGTGCCTACTAGATGATTGATAAAGTATATTTTAAAAATATTTCTGAAGTTCTAAGCAATAGAGGATGATTCAAAACAGTCAGGGAAGTTGAAGAGGCCACCGTGATCAGCAAGTTAAGGGAGCTTAGTACCAAAAGATGCACTAAAGGAATTTCTAAGGATAAATAATATAGTGATGAAAACTTATTTCAGAGGTAGTTCTGAATGGAAAGACCAGTGAGTAAATGAAATAGTAAATATGTAAGTAAATTTTAAACACATTGAGCATGTGACACATGACAATAATAATATCTCAAGGGTTGACATAATTACATGAAAGACAGCTAGCACATATATGTTGGACACAAGAGTACACTGTTTTTAGTTTATTGTTTAGAAAGAGAATGAAATGTTCATTAAGCTACGTGTGTTAAAATTTCAAGAGTAGTCACTAAAAAAAGAGATATATAGTATATAACATGTGACTTTATTGAGAAAAAAAAGGAATTCTAAGTATTTTCAAATCTGCAATTCAAAAGAAGGCAAGCAAAGATGGAAAAAAAATAGAAACTTAGAATAAAAAGAAACCAAGGGTTTCTTATGAAAATATATGAGTGTCTGATAAAAAGAGAAAATATAATCCTAACTGAAATAACAGGAAGGAAAATATTTTTCATAATTTACAAACATTTAAAATATTTGATTGTTTCAAGCAAAGAATGTTTCAATAGAAATATACTTAATAAACTATTTTATCATCTTCAAATTTTCTGTGACCAATGCAAAACTTTTTTTTGAGTTTTTTTCTCTTTATTCATGTATATTTGACATCATTTATAGTCCTCATGGAATTCCCACCATCAAATATAAAACTTCTTATTTAATCAGATTGCTATTAATGCTTTAAACTGTCAGAAGTTTAAATAACGGACAATAAAATGAAATTGGAGAAATGCAGATTGTTAAAGACAATATGAAAATATCCAATTTCACCTGCATTAAGTTTGATAAGATGACATTTTATGTATCTAAGAAAATTGTCTTTAAAATGTTTTAAAGTCATTTTTCACAAAGATGTAGTAAAATCAGAATTCTTACACATAACTCTAGGTAGGATGAATAAGGGACATTTTTGGAAAGTAAATAAAATACCTCAAAGTCCGTAAAAATGGTAGTGGTCTAGTTGCACTCCTTTTGTCATTTAGGATCAAGAGTTACATACAAAACTAGTCACAGCTTTATTTATAATAATGTGAAATTAGAATCAAGCTAAATGAAAATAAGCAAATAAATCGCGACACTACAAAATTATTAACATGACATTTAAATTTCAAACTGGAGTGACAATTGTTCTTATATACAAAATTGAGTGGAAAAAATGCAAAATCGCATATATTTTCAATTTTGTGAAAACACGCATGGATAGTTGCAAAGCGGAGATGGTGCGGAAGAAGCTGCTGCGGCAGGGGGTGCTCACGAGTGGTAGGTTATGGAAGGTTCTGAAACTTGACTATTTCTGCGTTCTTCTACGGTGAGGAGTTATTCATATCCCCAGACTATTAATAGTGAATGTTGATAAGTAAAATGTGAAATATCAGAAAACATCCATGAGACTCTGGAAAATACGGAACTAGGAGAAACAGACAAGCCCTCAGCTCACCCTGAGAGCCGCCCGGGAGACTCAGCGCGACCAAGTAAGTGCCAGGCCAGAGAAGAGCTCAGGGGGCAGAAGCTCCCAGAGTGTGGGCAGGTCGCTCGCAGGGCGCCTGCTAACTCGCGCAGGTCTACTCCACAGGACACAGAGGAGCAGGCTCACTCACTCCGACTACCTGAGCGCTGGAACCCGAGACTGCTCGGTGAACTTTAAGTAGCTCCGATGTTTATGATACTTCACAAGAAAAAACATTCTGGTAGGTAAGTTAGCATCTGAGATGCCTTCTCAGTTTGAACTGAAATCAGCATGTGTAAAGGCAGGTGAGGGTGAGACCCGCGGGCTCTTCCTTTGCTGGAGGAATCCCCCGTACAGCACAAGGGTCAGAAGTCTCGGCGCCTGGATTTCCTCAACGGCAAATAGGAAAAGGAAAAGCTACTTTGCCTATTTTCTAAGACTGATTTAAGGAACAAATGCAGTTGAGACAGTCTATGGAGGCAGATTTTGAAAAAGGTCTTAAACTCAATTTAAACATTTCAATTGTTCACATGACCTAAGGGCATCATGGTCAAGTTCCTTGCTTGGGCATGTAAATCCTCCTTTCCACTGTCTGGAAAGCTCTCTCCAGTGCATGCTTCATGAACCTAAGCACGTGTAAACTATACCCCAATAGACATCTGCATTTTAGGAAACTGGAATGTGGATAAATTAATTATGGTGAAAAGGTAATAGAACAGTCTAGAAAAGGTAATAGAACAGTCTAGAACAGTGAAAAGGTAATAGAACAGTCTAGAATATGTGTAATATGCATATGAGTTTTCATTCGTAGATCAGAAATGATGATTGGAAATATTCATTTTGAATAATTGCCAAAATTGCAAATCTATTCCATGCATAAAAGGGTCTCCTATTTAGAAAAAAATAACCTACACTTTATATTTTTACTTTATAACAATATTTTCACTTTTATCCTTTCCTGATTAAAAAAAAATAAAAGCAGTGTATCTCAGTACAGAAAGGAAAAAAAGAAATACAAAATAATATCCCTTATATATCACCCAAACATTACTATATTTATTGGAGTAAATTCTTTGTTTCTCAACAATCACATCACAACATATATATATATATAATATATATAAAACATTTTGTAACACAATAAATTAACTACCACATCTTTTCTTTTTGGCCATTAAGTCGATTTCTAATTTTTCAGTATTGTAAGTAGCAGGATAAGAATAATTGGCTAAAAGATTAACTAGAAATAAAAATAGAAACAAAGAATAACATTCTAGCAAAAACTGTCAATGATGCTTAAGGACTCATAGAAGTTCATAAAACTGCCAACGTCCTCCTTCCTTCTCCCTTCCCACTTCCCCTCCCCTAAAAATACATGAACATGGAATGTGCATTTTTAGACTTATCATTTCAACCCAAAGGGCTACAAATGAACGTGTTTGTGATCCATTTCTGTGCTGTGCTTTTAGCATCTCACAAGCAGAACCAATCTAAGTCACTTAAGGGGCACTAGGTGCCTTTGCTTCAGTGTTTCATGGTTTCCCTTAGTTATTTAAGAAAAAGCACGTGTTTTGTTGTTTGAGAGGATATATTGAGAGAGAAAGGAGCCACTGTAAATCTCAATGAATAAACATAACAACATCAGATGCTCCAGGGCTATTATTATGCCAGTTAAAAAGAGAAAATGAGTTCTTATCTTTCTGATGGGATTTTACAGTCTCTGTTAAGAATTTCAAAATGGAGGCATTATGTTTATAATAACCTTAGCAACACAGTGCACAGTCTGGCCACTGCTCATTCCTTTTATCGTTAGCACCCTGGTCTTGCCACACCATCTCTTGCTTGGATTACTACAGTGGCCTCCTAACTTGTCCTTTTGTCTCTTGCCCTAGTAGCACAAACTGTGGGTTCACACACACACCCACTAATAACTCTCAGATCAGTTTGCCTGCTGAACCCCAATGCCAAAGCGTGTGTCTTATGCCTGAGGACTTTCTCTGGCCATCAAGGTAGTGGCCATCCATCAGTGCCTAAAGGGACTAGGGAACAAATGCTACACTCCACTGCCTCTGGGGTCAAATAGTCTGGCCTGTGCGACACCTGGACTCCCAGTTTCCCCAATAGGATTCAGGCTGAATTGTTCACAGAGGTCTAGGCTGCCATCCATGAGCTTTCTCAAGGCTCCACTTCCCTACCAGCACATTCTTTGATCCCATCAGGTGTGGGGAGATGCCTCTCAGGAAACCAAGTAAAGACATATCCCTACAAACGACCCTCGACCCAGAAGGCAGAGAAAGCCTTTTAAAAGCAGTCAGGCTATGTCAGTTGTCTCTCAAAACCCTGAGGCTGGCTCTCCTTTTCACTCAGAATTGAAAGTCAAAGTCTTTACAGTGGTTGAAAGAGCTGATCATCTGCTTCCCCGTTCCTCCCATGCTTGCTGGTCCATGAACTTAACAGACATGCCCCACCTAAGGAACGGTTCTAGAATAGCTATTCCTTCACCCAGAACACTTTTTCCCTGGGGTCTGGTGGCTAGTTAACAACTTCACCTCTTTCAAGACTTGCTCAAATCTCAGTTTCACAATGATGTGAGTCCAACTACGGTCCTATTTAATATATGCTCCCCACCTCCATAAAGCACACCCCAAACACTTATCCTGCTTTATCTTTTTTTCCTACTGCATTTACCACGTCCCAACCTATTAAATAATTTATTTCCCCTACTAGAATTTAAAGTTGAACTTGCATCAGAACTTGGTTCTTTGCTGCATTTCCAAATGTCTCTCGTATGCATAGAAAAGTGCCAGACACATAGGGAACAGGCCATGAGAATCTGCTGCACAAATACCATACACTATACCATGTCACTGCTTGGTGCAACAAAATGACAAGTGTATACTATGGATCACATAATCATTTTTTAAAAAGTATCCCTTTTTTCAAAGATAACTTTAAAACCAACTAATATATATTTACATTGTAAGAGCCTTTACTAAAATTTTATAATGCACTTTAATTTGACACCCCAATATAAAAAATAGAGTTCATAATTGTTAATAGATAATTTGGAGAGTGATCATTCATACTATAACTTTTTCACTCAAAAAGGATTTTGTACTTAGGTTTTAGAGTTTTATACATAAGGTCTATAAAGATTCACTACTACTCATTTATTAAAAATGTAACCAACATACAGGTTTTTTCGGTTACATTTTCAGGAACATATCTACCTTATAGAGTAAGACAAAGGCAATTCATTTCCTTTTGCACCTAACAGTCTGCCCGTGTGCATAGAAGTGGAACTCAGCGGCACACAAGAATAACACTTAATTGAAAATAAATCCATTCCTTCACTTACAACACTATGAATATAAAAAAAGTATATTCACAGGATAGTAATATTTTGACTTAGGGCTTTAGAGGTTGAATTTAAATACCTAATTTTTAAGCAAATTCAGATGAAAAACATGAAAATTACTTTGATATTCAGATTTAAATAAAATCTTCTATGTGATTTCAGAAAAGGCCTAGGTTTTAGAATTCACTGTGTTACCAATGAATAAACTATATCATACTAAATCATTTTCATAAAAAGAGAGATTTGGAGCAACTTCTATTATACATAACAATGGAAAATAAATCCCACATGTAAATGTATATGTGCGTGTGTAATGTATCAAGTAGAAAACTTTCTACTTAATCGTAATTATACCAAAACACTTAGCAAAATAGAAAATACAATTTAATCTTAAATATCCTTGCTTCTACTCCTATTGTTTTCTGAGTATGTCAAAGGAATAAATTAGTGGTTAGCTCTGAGGTTTACACCTGACATTTAATTTTTACAGGAAGAAGCAAACAACTTAAGCTCAAAAATTCAGCTGAACAAGTCTTTTCAACAGTTTTCCAAGTTGTGTAAGCTATTAAATGATACATGTATCTAGACACACTTACACACGTACATATATCTATATGGCTAGGGAATATTAAATATCAGATATCATAATTATTCACTAAGATGTAGGAACTGTGGATATTGAACATGAACATACAGGTAATCAGGTGAGAGAATAACACTGTATAGATGTGAATGTTAAAGTACTACATATTACCCCAACTGACTACACAGTCAACCTAATCCCTATCAAAATACTACTGCAGAAATTGATGAACTTATTGTAAAATTCATGTGAAAATCCAAGTGACACAGAAGAATCAAAATAATCTTCAAAAAGAGCAAAGCTGGACATTTTCAAATGTAAAACTTCCTAAGAGCTACAGTAATCAACATATGACAGGGTGATACTGTCATATGACAGACATACAGATCAATGAAATAGTACTGAAGTTTCAGAAATAAATTATTCTATTTATGGTCAGTTGATATTCAACAAAATGCCAAAATCATTCAATGGGAAAAGAAAGTCTTTTGAAATAAGAACTGAAAAATCATCCTATGACCCAGCAAGTCCATTCTTAGTTACACGCCCCAAAGAAGCGAAAATATGCCCACATGGAAACTCATACAAACATTCATTGTTGTATTTTGCAGAATATCCAAAAAATGGAAACAATCCAGATGACCACAAACTGATGACTAATAAACAAAATGTGTTAAATTCATACAATAGAATAAGTTACAGCAATAAGTAGTGATGCATGCCACAATGTAGAGGACCCTGAAAACATTATGCTAAAGGCTAGAGACTAGTAAAAAGAAAAAAAAAAAAAAGACCACATGTTGTGTGATTCCATCTATATGAAATGGAATGAAAACGTAATAAAGACAGAGAGTACAACAGTGCTTGTCTGAGGTTGAAGAAGAAGGCTGGAGGAAGTGAGGGGGGAGAGGGGTGACTATGAAAGGATATGGATTTTCTTTTGGAGGTGGTGAAGATGCCCTAGAATTGATTTTGATGATGGTTACCTAAGTCTTCATATAGTAAAACCCAGCAAATTGTGCAATTTCAATGAATAAATTATATGGTATAAGAATTATATTTTACTAAAGGTATTTCCAAAAAACCAGCAATGCTATATACATTAATAAATAAATAGGACCTGATTCTCAGATAAAGGGGGCTTTTTAAATGAGAGTATATAATTAAATAATTTTCTTTGGCAATTCAATAAAAACAAATGGTACAAGAAAAATAGAGGCACATAAGTTATTTATACAGCTGAGTAATAAAAGTGAGAAACAGAACTAGAATACAATATTAGTGTGAAGCTTTGTGGAATAGAAAACCCTTGCACATCCTGCAGCCAACAAATGACAAACTAGAATGAGTCACTTGTTCCTTCCCTGAGCTGAAACAGAGAGAACACAGAAGACACAGAGCACTTGATGACTGTTAGGTCATACTCATCAATTCATATAAACCACAAAGAAACACTTGGATATGCAGAAAGCAGTCAAGCCTCTCGTATGGACTGGCCTCTAGTAGGAGAGGTTCGGATTCCAGATTGTCCTGGATGGTTTGAAGCCTACCCCTGCCTGCTGCAGAGCAGGAAATCTGCAGAAGCAGCCCAGTGCTGGCTCATGGTTTCCAGTTAATGGCAGAGTGGCTCTAGAGCTCAGGGATCTCATGGCATATGTGCAGGAGGCTGGGCAGCACATAAGCATTCCCTCCCAGCCTTAACCACTGAACCTGGCAATTTCATCATCTTATGAGAATAATGCCTGAGAAGGAGGTACTAGAAAGTTCTCTACAGTAGAAGGGACACTTATGGCAAATGAGCAGCAGTGACTGAGCCCAGACTATATACGCCACAGGCAACTTCCTAACCTCCGACCAGTAAGTTGCCTGGAGAGCACCAGTCGAAAGTCAGACTCACAGAGTGGGAAAATAAAAAGCTGACAGTTTTTCCTATGAGAGGTAGGTGTCAAACAAAAGGATACAGAGAGGCTGGAAATCAAGGAATAACAGAACCACTAATGAATATGGATTAAAAGAAAGTACAGATAGAAAATTTTAAACATCATAGAATAAAATTTAATGTTTAAAATATCACAAAGATAAAGGAAACAAAATTGGGGCGGGAGGGAAAGATAGGATGATTAGATACCCAACAACACATTCATCAATTTTAGTGAATAGTAACTGACAAACTACTGGTGACACATAATATGTTAATTACACGTGTCCCTTAAGTTTGCAAGTTTTCCAGTTCTTTGATGATTCCTGTTCTTCTTTAACGTAAGGCTATATTATTGACATTTATTATTCTCTTGTTAGGACATATGAAAAAGTTTTAAAAAGGTGGGAAGAAATGAGAATTCAGATTCAAATAGTTGAAGTTTTCTATTTGATAAAGGTTTTATATGAAAGTTATTTTAAACAAGGGATCAAGATGAAATGAGAACACTCACTGAAACTTTGATTTAATTATTCTGTCCCTCTTAATTTCTCTCCACATGGTGCAAGACATACACACAGATTTCCTAAGGTGCTAAGCTTCCATGGAAGCATGTGACCTAGAATGGTAAACAAAACTAAAAAAAAAAAATTCATAGGGAACTATTCTCTAAAATCTGGCTCTATATAGTATTCATGAGTACTGAAACTTTTTTTTTTCAGAATAACTAAAAATGCTGCAGATAGAATCAATTATATTTGTACCTAGGTTTTTTTGCGGCATCTGTTTTACATGCTTTTCTTTCCTTTAAAAAAAGCAAAATCTGAAAATAGCAACATGAAATTAGTCACATAAGGGCATTTTTAAAAAGGAAATAAAAGACCTCCACTCGACATTTTTTTTATAAGTTGTCCAGCATCTTACCACTTTAAAAGAAATACATATACAATTAAATTACTATGTCTCAAAATGCTCTGATTAGTCATTAATCACAATCTGTGAGACTTTCTTCTTTGGAATCTTTTATTTTCAGAAACCATTTCATGTACTATATCAGGGTTCTATTGCACATTTACTTGCACATAATGATTTCTGTTTCACCATACTCCATTTCTGCATTTGCAATAAAAGAACAGACTAACACAGTCATTAACCACATACAAAAATTTCACTATATTCTACACTTCTCGACATTCAGAAATGAAACTATGCAATTAAAATGCAACTCATCTCCATTTACCTTTAATAGTCAACTTTGTTAATAAAGATAGATGCGACTCTTTAACTAAGGGGCATCAGGCATTCCAGGGACTAAATATAGGTGCTTTGTTTCCTCCACAATACCTCTGTCTTAAATCCCTCCTGCTCCTATCTGTCAAGGAAGGGCTGTTAGGTGAGCAGGCTGTCACTCCTGCCTAGGCTAATAGATTCTCCAGTGGCTTCTGTTACAGCTCATGTCATACTATTAAAACTATGTGCCTTGAAAATGGCATAACATATGTAGCTGAATCTTGTCAACTCTTGATAATCAGACTCTGTTTGGCTTCACAAGCAGATGCAGATTAGAGAAGCAATATAAATATGCAAATCGCAGTAGACCCTTTCAGCTCATGGTGCCTACCTCTAATGGCCCTCGCAGAAAGTCTGTTTGTTCAGCTCCCACTTCCAGAGCTACATCAACAGAAGCAAAGGGACGGCTGGCCATCTGCTGTCGTTCTCGAAGCAGTTGCTGCAGGGGGTTAAAATAATTAGTTTTAAAATAGGTTTAAAAACATATAAAATTCAATAATGTCTGGTTCAATGTTTGAACAAATGGCACTCAAAAATTAAGAATCATCTAATACACATATCTGTATCTAGATGACTAAAATGAAGATTGTTTTCTCCCCTATGATCTGAGTTATTTTTCCATAAAGGCTTTAAATGTATGGTTGCTACGAAGTTTTCCCATCTTCATCCCATCAGCCTAGTGAAATGTAATCAAATACACTTTGAAAACGATAGGGAAGAAGGTGCAACTTAAGAAAAAAAGTGCTGTTATGATGAACAGTATGAAGCACTACCATGCAAATTAACACATGCATTGTCTTAGCTGAAAGCTAGTAACAGTAAAAATATTAAGAGAAGATAATGAAAACTCACATTAACAAAGCTTAAAGGAACATGTCCCTATCAAAGACCCTTGTCAATTGCGTTAGAACCTGCAGGAATTGTTATCTGCAATGTTTTTAACTTTATTCAAACTCTCTGTGCTCGTTATTTAAAATGAGGGATGATCAGAAGTTTTGTACCAGGTTTTCATATTTGTTTCTCCTCGTGTCTATTCTGCGCTTTGCCTAAGCTAAAACCAATCAAGTAGCAAGTCCCAACCAACTACCAAGCTAATTTATATTTCTGCCTTTCCTTGTAATTATAATATTCATTAAGTCATGATAAGAAAAAAATGGATGACCAGCAGTAGATATTGCAAATCCTGCCCTTCTCATTCTATACAGCTAATAAAATTATTATTAAATATTAAAAGTGGTTGAGCGATGCAATTAAATACTCTTTCAAATGAGAAGAAAATCGTGCTATTGAAGAAAGGCAAAACCCTTGAATACAATGAATAGCTTCATTTCACAGAGATTTGTAAGATTCACTGGTGTCAACTTAAAACATTATCAACTGGTCTTTGAATGTGAATGTATGTAGCACTGTAATCCATCATTTGCAGAATTCCCCTTCAGATGATAAGGGAACACAAGCCAACCTCTGATGGCAGGTTATTTAACATGTTTGTTTTAATATTTGCATCACATGAGTGTTTGTGAAATGAGCGTCTAAATTATAATTTAAGGCTTTGCTTTATTATTATTTTAAGGAAACACCCAGGTGCCAGTATAAGATAAAAATAAAGCAAGTATTAGAATGTAAAAGTTTAAGCTCTCAAGTTATATATTTTTAGAAATATGCTAAAAAATATAGTCAATGTAAAATATAAATAACTTGTAAAGAACCAAATTAACCACTTTCAGATAAACTCAAAATTACATTATTAAACATAGCTGCTGGCATGTAAAATCTTCTTTTGTGCCACTCTCAATAGGGCTGACCGATTACCTTAATATTGTCTCCATGCAAAATGCAAACTTGTTATTTTAAATGCCAAGCAATACTAAGTGCAGAAGGCACTATGCTCTTTGTCTCTGGTAAACAGCTACACAGTCATATAAACAGACACGCATGCACATACACACACACACACACAACTACCTTTCTCATAATAATACAAGGAAAGGGGAAATTATAAATTTTAGTTTGGCTTTAAACACAATTTTCTAACAAATGTATTAAAAAGCTTCTTCATTTGAACTAGTTCTCAGCTTACAAATGACACCTCACATAATGGTCTTTAACAAAATGAACAGCTTCTACTTCCTCTTATCTTTTCCCTATACCTAAAAGTGAAAGAATTGCATGAGGTAATTAAAGCATAATCAATACCACAAATTATAATATAAATCTATGAATATTCCAAGTCCATTAAAAAGAATAGAGTTCTCTGGAACATAATGTATTATTGTAACCCTCAACAAGTACAGTCAAGAAAAATCAGTGACTATTTGATTCCTTTATTTTTTTTGCTGCTAAATCACTCTTTGCAAAGAAGCAAAACAGTATTTCCCAGGACCATAAGACTAAAAGTTTGCAAAACAAGACTTGGTAAAATAAAAACAACTAGGGCACAATGTCCATTTTGGAGTCATTGGGTTCGGAGAGTGGGGTTCTAGGGTTGGCTCTGGGAAAGGTTTCACCAGAGCTCCCCTCTCTCCAGCACTGGCACATTCCCAGGAGAGTTTTTCCACAAGACAGAAACATTAGTGTCATCCAAAAGGGCAGGTTTCTTATAAAAGGGAGAGAAGAATGAAGGACACTTGCACAGAGACAAAACAGGTAGAAAGGGCTGCCCCATAAGGGACTGGTTTGCTGAGAGAGAGGGCTGCATGGTCGCAGGTGGGCGGCCTTGCAGAGAGCTGCAGGTCAGTGCAGAGAAGCCTGACAGGGTACAGGTCACGGGCAGGCAGGCTGCTGCCCTACAGAGGGACAGAGAGCTGGCAGAAAGGAGCACCCGCACAGGAACAGGCGGGCAGAAGGACAGCTGCCCTGTGCCAGTGCAGAGATGGCACTGAGAGTCTCCTTCTCTTTGGGAGGGGCTCACTCCTTCATGGAGTGGTTTGCTGTTGACTTTGAATAAGTCATGTAGAATTTGGAAGGGGCCAGATTGCTA
>JAGFMF010011658.1:7487403-7508054 GCA_019455555.1 Galemys pyrenaicus | reverse complement strand
TGTTCTTTCATATTCCTCCTAATAGTGAAGCCATCCGATATTTTTCTCTTGCCTTCTGACTTGTTTCACTGAGTATAATTCCTTCTAGTTCCATCCATTGTTTTTAACCTATTTTTCCTTGAGTGTGAACTTCTCTTTGAACCTTTGAACTTCCAACCAACATAAGAACACAATCATCTTCCCCCTTATTGTCATCTGTACTGAGGCCCTGGTCTAGTCCCTTGACCAGGCCAGCAATATTCGACAACAAAGAAAACAAGACTCCTTACTTGCAGAAAACCACACACGCCAAAAAAAATAAATAAATAAAAAGACTTTGCTTGCTATATTCCAGGGTTCCTCTACTGATGACAAAAGATAGACTAGACATACATGTGGATTTGGACATTTGGTTTTCTCTTCACAGACCATATCCACATGTCTAATCTGGGAGGAAAATATGGTACCTCACATGTCCCTTAGCTAGCAAACAAGGAATTTTCTCGTAAAATCACTATTTTCCCACTTTAAAAATGTATTCACAACATAGCCTCCTTACACCTTTCCCTGAAGGACAGCTCTTTGTATCATGTTTTTCTGAATTCTAGTTTTTGTGTTTTTATACTATATGTGAAGTGGTTCCAAACTTGGCTCAACTAAGAGATGTCCTTATATACTTCATTTTTAACCAGTCCCTCCCAGTGACTCCTTCAATCTCATAGTCCAAGAAAATTTCCAAGAACTTTGTTACTTTTTCCCATTGATTTTGACTAGTTCACCTGTCCTGAATTTATTGGCTTATGGTATATTCTTACTAACAAGTCCTTCTAACTATAAAATTATTTTCTCTATGCAAAATAAATTTTAAATTCTACCAAATATATATTCTATATGTACCCATTTACTTAATACATAACCTACAAATTCCCTTTCTCCTAATACATTTCCCTTCCACCCAAAATTTTAAAATCTCTTCCTTCCCTAAATTTTAAAATCAAGTCACTTATTTCTTAGCTGACAAAGATTTTAAGTGGAACAAGGAAAAGAAATGAACCCTTTATTACCACATTAGAAAACTTTCTTTAGAAATGGGACAATACCTAGCAATCAATAATGAACCTACTGATCTCCTGGGATCCAAGATAAAGTTTCTAAAAAGTAGCTATTCACTTAGGATTCAGAATACAATGAAAAATAAATAGTGACAATAAAGGACATAATATAATCTTTATTAATGGTATTATTTATTCATTAATTTTACAAATTAAATAAGTTATTCTATTTTATTAAGAATAACAGAGCAACTAACAGAAAAAAAATAGATTATCAGCTTTCACCTAGGGTCAAGGCCTTAAGATGTAACTTTTCCTGAGCTGGTTAGCTGAGACAGTGATTTAATTGTATGCAGGTGGGGGATGTCTTTAAAAATTATTGGGTGGAACACTATTTTCTGTTATTAAACTTTAGAGAAGTCTAGTTCCATCTATAGGTATGTTCGTCCATGTATATATATATGTCATATATATGACATGTTATATGAGTTTCACATGTGTGCAGATATATACACACATGTATTATATGAATTATATAGTACCTCTTTGTCTCTCTAAATCACACACACACAAACACATGCACACACTATTACCGCCTCTCTTCACTGCTTTTTCTCTATAACATTTCCTACCATATTGGAGTGAATGTAAGTGAAGATTTGAATATACAATATGAGAAAAAGGGCATCTGAATAAGATATGCTTGGGGCTGATACCACTACCAATTTCCAAACTTTGCAAGAAGGTAAAACTGTCTCTCTAAAAGATGAGTATGTATATGGCCAAAATTAATGTTTTGCTTATATATTTTTCCTACTTGGACTTAAACTCATAGGTTGTAGATTTTGGACACTACAGACTCTTTTACCTTAGATGGCAGGCAGAGTCTCTGCTACAGTTTTAGCAACACTATGACCTAGGTTTAGACAATATAATTTTGCCCGAGACAACTCATGTCGTTAGTCTGTTTTTGAAATTTGGTGATTATGAGCTCAGTGCTGTGAAAATATTCTGTGAATTAGTGATTTTTTTTTTTTTACTCTTTAAAAAAATTAGGCCCATGAAAGGCTGGCAACTGGAGAAATGCAACTGTGTTACCCTGAAGGAACTGTCATGTATTCTGGTAGGGAAATGGGCAATTTGAGCTCTAACTCTAAGTGGAAAATGCTTCTGGCTGAGAGGAAATAAAGTTAATACTTAAAGATAGTTTTTGGAACTTATTTGAAAAATTTGGAACACACAAATGCAAAATAATTTCATTTGGAACTTTATGATAGTAACTTGAAAATAAAGATGATTTTTAAATTTAATGACTTTTCCGCTGGAAATCTGATAAAATGAGAATATTCAATTCAGGACATTTCTAGGTTGATGAAATGTTATTATTGATATCTTTATACACTTTAGTATTTAATATGATTTAGGATTTGTTTAGTATTTAATGAGTTATTTGATTTAGTCATATAAAAACACAATTTGGAACAGGAAACAGATTGGAGCTATCTAGCTTTAGGTACACAATATCATTGAGGTTGATTTGATATATGTATTACTCCAACCCATTTCAGAGCTTTCTGGGAGCAAAATAAAAACCAGACACCATGATACCAGGAGAATACCAAAGAAGCAGTGGCTGGAATCAGCATCCTTCCTCCTTAAAGCTGAAACGGAACTGTCTGCTCCTTCATGGTACAGAACCACCCCCAAGGTTGAGCACCAACTTTGCAGTTAAAACTAGTGGTGTAAAAGAACAAAAAGTGGGGTGAGTAGAGGGGCCTTGGTATCCTCATCTCCTTAAGGAGGTAGTTTCCATAAAAACACCACAAGCAGGAACAGTCCCTCCTGTTAATGAAATTCCAACGGATTGAACTTAGGTCTGATGCTCTTCCTCTTTAAAACTAATCTGCTTAACAGACACTATGAATTGTACTCTGATACTTCAATTCATAACTTCTTATCTGGGAAGGTATCCTCAGGGGCATCATACCCTACCTCTGGCATTATCCACAGCAACAACTCAAATCTGCATGATTCTGCAGTTCAGATTTAGCAAGCTCATTTATCTACCTGAAGCCATTAAATTGTTCAGTTCACATAAAGAACTCAAGTAGAGAAGAGAGTTCTAATTATTTGGTCCTTCTCTGAAACCACCAACAAATATGCTATTATCCAGTATCCGTTTTTCTATTTATTAAAAAAAAATCAACTCTTGTCAAATCTCTTACTGAAATCAGGATACATCCTACCTGTACCATACCCTTGTATCAGCCAGGTTCCCTTGTATCATACCTATATCAACCAGGTCCTCTAACAATAAGGAAAACATAATTTCAAAGTCTTATCTCACTTTAATCTTTAATACTTCCTGACATTATTGCTTTTACTTAATAAGTGAACAAGTGAATGAAAGCTTAAGACAATTTTAATTTAAAATCTCATCTTATGGTCAAAGACATATTATAATAAACATTTTGAAATCTATCTTGCTGAAATCTTGGATAGGCATGTGCTTACCTCCTATATTCCTTTTCCTAAGTTTATACTCTAATAGGCCATGATCAATTTTCCCTTCAGGACTTCCACACCCTGGCTGGGATTTCACTGTTCTCTCTACCTACTGAGGGTTGAAGCCATCAGCAAGTCAAGCGAGTCAAGAATGGATCATAATTTCAGCTTTCAGTGGAATGTGCCTTTTAGCAGATGTCCAGACAGTTCCTATTCCCCTACAATTACTCCACCTTGACTCAGTGCCAGTTTTGTAATGTCTTGGGACAAAGACAATTTATCACAGGTCATGCAATTATGACTGCACACACTTTCAGCTCAAGGGATATACATTGGAATGAATTCAAGTGCATTACTCATTAGAACCACCATCTCTAAAATGTAAATAACCTGATTCTTCTACCCCCTTTCCACTTAGTACCTCCCTTATGCTGTTACCATCTTGATTCACAAGCACCAACTTTCCATCTCAGAAACATAACACGACCAACATACATGACTTCCTGATGGACTACATGTTTCAAAGCTCCTAAACCTCGCCCTGATCTCTGCAGGTTTTCAGGTTCCTTTACTTTTATCTCTTAATATGGGGTGAGGGGAAAATGTTATATGTTATACTCAATCATTGTAACTGAGAGTCCTCCTCAATGGAAAATCCACTGCTAGGTCCATGAGAACTATAGGAAGACATAGGACACTGCTTGTTTTCCAGGTTTATGTTCTATCCAGAAAACTTGGTTTTAAAATATGAAATGTAACTTACAACTGACGATTTCAGTGACAAAACAAGTCAGAAATTCAAGTGTTTGACCAGCACTCAAGTAAGCAGCATAAACAAGTGCTGTGATTTCAGCATAAACACTGCCAGAAACTGTCTCCATGGACTGACTGTTATTAAAGACCTTAACAAATCTGTGAGTCAAAGCTGACACAGGATGTGTAGAATTTGAATGCGTCATAATTACATATGATAATTACATAATAATTTAGGTCACAATAATTATTTTATTTCATAGTTTTCTTTTATGAGAATAAATGGGTCTGTCTATCCTTCTTCAGACCACCACTTTCTGTGCATTTTTCCTTCTCACTTGTCAAACACTACACTATTTTTTCTTCTTGTCTTCTTTCTCCTGGAAGCTCTCAAATTTCTTCATTCCACAAATCTTCAACCACCTGCCTTTTTTATTCCCTTTAGTTACAGTAAGTATAAGAAATAATATTTTACTCTTCAAACACACTGGAATCAGGTTGTGAAACCAGAATTTGAGAAATATAATCATAATCACACCAATCATTTCTTTGCTATAAGCTTTACTCACCAAACATGGAAATATACAGAAATCTGGCATGCACAGTTTCCCAATGTGTGATGTGCCAATAAATACTTATAGGATTCTATCACTGTATTGGATATTTCAGGCTTTGTTAATTAATAAACCATCTTATTTCCATCAACTATTTAAAGGCCAAGTAGTTAAAGATTAAAAAAATAGATTATTTGAAAGTGAATAAATTGCATGCATATTACTTAAATAGACCTGAAAATTTAATTGATTTCTGCTGCCTTTCAACTAGCCTTCTTGTCCATCAGAAATAAAAGCATAAATTATTACTCAATCCACTGAATGCCATAGTTCTGAACAAAAGACAGGTCTGTTTCCTCTCTGAAAACCCTTAGTAAATAATTACAATTTATTCTCCCAATTCATTGCCTATTTGCTTTATAAAAAGTGAGATGACTAACTAAGCAAATGTTACTTTAATTTAAATGTTGTTTTGACCTAAAAAAAAAAAAGAGAGAGACCCAAGCCATATTTTAATTCAAGTTCGAAGTTACTGTAAGCTCATCATTCTAAGTAATACATACCACAGACATTAGCAAATACAGAGTCAATAAGAGTTTAAATGCTACCCTTTAGCAATTTCCTTGCTAACATTTCAGCTTGAACTTACAATAACATTTATGATAATTTACCGTACTCTGCTGACTTAAAACATTTAATTGGAAATGATGCAAACATACCTTGAGAGAATAATGTATCAGATCTGACAAGATTTTCTTTGGTGCAAGCAAAAGAAAGGAGGATCAAGTATAATGTCATTGGAAAGAATACCTTCTTTCTATAAAACAATCTCGTAAACCCCCTCAAAAAGAATAGTATTAAAATGGGAGTAGGAGTTTCTGAATTTCCAAATATATTTTTATTATCTATTGATCTACCTTTTTATTAAAACAACAATTCCCTTTGGTAATATTATACTTTGCAAGTGATTGTGTCTTTAAAAGAAACTTTTAAGGTTAGACTCCAATTTTTTCAGGGAATACTAAGTTCAAAGCATATATGGCACTTGCTAAAGGATGCAAACCAACTCTAAGTAAGAGATCTCCTTTTATTCTTATTGTCTTTCTACTGCAGCATTGACAACTTGGAATTACTCCAAATAAGGAGGTAGAGAACCCCATGCTAATAGGTAAAGGGTATTTTCAGTTCCTTTCTATGATTTCTACCATCGTTAGAAATTATACTTATTCTCCCATGTTTATTTCCCTCCCCAATATTAGTAAGCGGGGTAGATGTTGATTTTTAAATCCATTTTATAACCTATATAATTTATTCATAAGATAAGATGGTAACAAGATAGCATCAAGGAATATTTTAAGCTAATTAGCAAAAATTAAGTTAATTAGGAATTTCAGTAATTGTATTAAGTGAATTCAATTGGTTTGGCCTTTTTGGAAAGTTACTTGCTAAATAGATAGCAAGAAGAGCAAAAGGGCTTGGAGCCTTTGACTCAGCAATTCTACTTTATGACTCTACATTGATGAAATAATCAGAGACATAAGCCAGACTTCTAAATTCCTGACAAAATATAGTTTATAGTAGTGAAAAATGGGAGACAATTTGGTTAAACCACCTGAAATATCAAAAAGGTTGAATATTATATTGCCATTAAATTTATGTTTTCAAATAATTTTTAATGCTATCTAAAAATGTCAAAGATATAACTTTATATGAAAAATCAGGATAATATACATATACACATATATATAGACATATACTGATAAAAAATAAGGTTTGGAGTGATGCTTACATTGGAATGGTGTATGAAGGGAGACAGAAGGGGAGACTAATTTAATCAATATAATATTTTACATGAAATGCAAGAGAAAATACTATAAACAATTATTCCAATTATATATATATAATCTGTATCTATACGTCTGGGATGAAATATATGAAAAATGTATCTTCAGAGCAGAAATTTTAATTCATTTAAGTTTTTACTTCCACTCACTTTTCTACAGACATTTCTTTAAAAGAGAAAGAATAAAGAATACTAGCAATTACTAGAAAGGGATCACTCAACTCATGCTAGAAAGTCGGTCAGGAAAAATTTAACTAAGAGAAGAAGAGAAAACGAGGACAGCTAAAGGAAGGAAGGAGGAGAGAATAATGATAACACCATAACCAGAAGAATTCGGATAGGGAATGTAAAGTCACAGTAATAAAATACATGCTTCATAAGTCTTGAATTATTACACTGTTTAGAGGCATCAGTACAGGTTTAAATAAACCGGGGTTAGATGGTATTTTTCCACTGTTTATGATTTTTTTAAGGTGTGCTTTTTAATTTCTCCGCTAAGATCCAGTCTTGTTGATCATACTTCTGTAGCTACTTCCTATCAGTTAAGGAAAATTCCTTTGAATTCCTAGTGTACTAAGTATAGTATTTAACCACAACCAACATCAAATTTTCTGTATCTACTGAAATTATCATTACTTTTGTCTACAACTATGATAAACACCAACATTTAGAAGTGAGGCAGTGGATAAAGGAGAAGGAATATTCATAGAAGTTGTTGAACCAAAGCCATATGAAGTCACAGAGGCTAAGGGGAGCGAACACTCCAAAGAGCAAGTACCAAATGGGGCAGACACACCCGGCTGCTGATTTTGTCTCTGACTTTTAATCGCCTGTGTGACTCCATCACAGGGCTTCTTAGTCCTTTGATATTGTCCTTACCTGGTAAGAGCAATACATTTTTTGAGAAGCTATTTTTATGGATCTGCTTTATTGAGTTCATACACCATGTTTCTAAACTTAGTTTGGCCACAGGTTTGCATTTTTGTTTTGAACAAATTTATTTATTTTCTTACATAGCTCTTCATTTTTGTACAATATTTGGTTTCTCCCCTCAGGTGTAGTCCCAGTACTTCTCCCACTACCACAGCACCCATGACCATAACCATAGTACTTTGGGTTCTTCTCTCTCCTGTTTGGGCCCCTCCCCCTTCTGTGCTGTAGGCCTCAGATCTATGGTATACACACACTGGAAGATTACACAAGTTTCCATTTCTTAAGGATTTACTTCACTCCATAACTCACTTTATTTTATGTGTCTTGTAATTTTCTTGACCTTGAACTGTGCTTGTATTCCTGATAACTCAGAGATTGAGTAAAAAACCCTTGGCTCTCTTCTGATAACTTTTCCCAAATAGAAAACTAACATTTTGGTAAGCTGTAGCTAACCACTGCTTATGAAATGTACTTCTCAACCTAACAGCACTGGATGCCCTTACTCTAAGGAGATCCTTTGCTGCCCATGTGATTTAGGACCAGTACAGTTCCTCATTGAAAAACAAACTAAAATAAAAGCAAGCAAACAACCACCAGGAAGAACACAGACACTCCACCAGTGAGACGGTGCTTTGGACTTGCAGCTGTACGCACACAGGGCAGATGTATGATGTTTCTTTTGCATTTGATTAAAATTTTATTTTTGTAACTTGTCACTTTCTGAGTTGCTTCGATTCATTTGCATCATGAGAATGCCCTAATCGATCATGTCATTAAAGAAAAACTCCAGTGTCTCCATTCAGTGTCTACGAATAGTCAAACAATGAGAATATCCTAATGAACAACCTTAATGCTGCTGCTAATTAGCAACAGTTGGGGGGTGGAGGGATACTGATCATAAAAATTCTTTATTTTCTTCTAGTTGCTCTGTGTGTGGTATCTTACATAGATCAGGTGCGAAGACACGATTATGTGATGGTACACTGTTGATGGTCTTTTCTAATGGAAAAAGCACTTAACAAGATCTTGATTGCTATGGTAACTTCTGGAAAGTTGCTCCTTTTTGCCTTCTTTTAGGGCTCTGAATACTAGTCACAACTTCTGCTCCTAGCAGATTCTACTGAACTCCACCCAGGAAGAGTCAGCACACTGAGATGTCCATACAATCTCTCTCTTACATTGTCTAGCATGTATTTTGGTTGAAGAACATTCATATTCACCAAAATTCATAAAAATTATGGTGACACAATCCAATCTTTTACTTGGACTTTCTTTCCCTCCTTTACTTTTTTTTTCATATTAGCTAGCTAATTTTTCATATTATCTAACAAATTTCATTAATATTGTTTGCCCACCCCCATTAGAGAACACTTCTTTTAAAAATGTTTATTTAGATAGTATACTGAAGTTGGGTCCATTTCTTTGACTGTTTTACATCCAAACACACAGAAGCTTTGGAAGTATACATAAAGAGTTAATTCCTGTTTCTCTCTTACTACAGTGAGTCGTTCAATATCAATGACAAAGTACATAAATCAAAATACTCTGTCTGGAATTTTAAGCTGTATTCAGTATGGTCAAGAGAAAAAGTGGAGCAATTTAGAGTTCATCAATTATATCACATTAAATTAGTCTCTATCATTGACTTGGCTAGACAGCCTTCATTTATTTTCATTTATAACAAAAAGAACAGCCAAGTACAGGAGAGTAGCAATGACATGGTCAAAGGGAGGTTCTGTCTTCTTAATTACAAAAATGCTTGGCTTTGGTACCACGAAGCTGCCATTAAAGATCACTAACTCAAAGGATGTTTTAAAAAAGCATATGTAATATAATTCCATATTCACATTCATAAAAACTGTAATAGAATTAGATAGCTACAGTAATCTTTCCCATAAATTTAAAAATATATGGTATGGTTTATTAAAATACAAATTCCCACTGTGATAATCTGTTAACATAGCAGAGGACAACCAGTTCTTTCATTAGTCCCATTTTAATCCTTCAGAGATTCATATATCTCATATCATAGGTACACATATCTCATAGACATATATATTATATCATAGAAATGATATTTTACAGTGTTGGGTAAAATAATATTTTATAGTGTTGGTGCCTATGACACCAAAAAATTTCCACTACAGTTAGCTGGAATCAAGGCAAATGTGAAGCTAGGCTGCATTAAATTTCTAACAGTGTGATATCCATAGAAAAGGGAGTTTCCAGGTTTGTTGCCCTACCCAAGGAAGGGTGGAGTTGAACAAGAAGGAGAAGCTAGAGAACAGGGAGAGAAGAAGGAAGAAGAAACAAACAGGAAGAAGACCAGAGGAGGCACAAGGAGCAGAGAAGAAGCTGGGCTTGCTTCTCGTTCTTGAACTTGTACCAGGGACTTTGAGGGGGAGGAGGCATGGAAGGAAACACTTGAAAGGGACAGAGACATGAGACACACCCCTGACCTTTATCTTGTTATTGATTTTGTTTTCTTTCAAGATTTGCTTGGTCTTTGCTGCCTCTTTCCAATGGTTTCCTACCAGGTGTTTTAGACTTGTGACAAAGTTTTGGCCTCCATGGAGGCCTCTGGACCAGGCTGTTTGACTGGGCATCTACCCATGAGGGGATGTATAACTTTGGGTGTTTCATGGAGAAACTTCTAACGATATTCTTTCTCTCTGATTCTTGCTCACTAATTGTCTATCTACTGCACACTAGTTGTATTAAAACTATTTTGTATTGTATTTGTAAATCACACACTACACTGTGTTTTGTCTTGATGTGGAGATGGCAGAGCCCATTCAGAACAGGCATGTTTGGGCATGTGGGGATGTCCTTTGCTCTTCCCTGCAACAATTTATCATGAACTTCTTGACTTTAAAGTTGAATAGGTAAAGGCAGGAATGTGGGATGGGTGTGGTCATGAGAACGGACACCTCCCAGAAGGAGAAACACAATACTAAATATACCATGATGTATCTTTACTCTTTCCATAGTAGAAAACAAAAGTATTAAGGGAAAAGACAGGTACACTCCTAGAGACACTGCAAGATGAGATAAACATTTGCATATTTAAAAATTGTGTATTGAATTCAATTGGTACTAAGTTCTGGAGTTACAAAGGCAAATAAGACGCAGCTCCTGCCTTTTGGAATTTTGAAAGAAAAAAATAAACACGCTGTGACATTCATTCTTCAACTATTATTAATACTTGATGGTTAAGAATTTTTCACCAATTAATTTCCTATAATTTTGGGCCTCCCTGGTGGCTCAGTGGGTTAAGCAACACACTATGAAGCAAACCGCAGCCACTGCAGCATGAGTTCGATCCCTGCTGCCAGGCAGGGAGGGGACCCACATGGCACAGCAGACCTCTCCTGCTGTGCCCGCTGCTCCCCTCAGCAGTGTACTTCAGTTGATCTGCCTGTTCTGCTCCCCGATCTCTGTGGTGAATCTTCTCACCCCGCCCCCCACACCTCTGGCCTGTGCCCCAGTGCTTGTATGCATAAATAAATAAATCTTTTAAAAAAAATTTCCTATAATTTTATGATTTTTCTCTCTACATATGTAAGAATGTATAAATGTTATTTACTGTTACTTAATATTTCATTAATATTGTCTTTGTTAATAATGTACACAATTGTTACGATACCTAGAATGCACACCATGAATAAATGCTCTATACAGAATGTAGATTAAAATATTAATCCTATTTTCTCATGTTTTTAATTTTCTGTTAGTGCCGAGCTTTCTTTCCCCTTTTTTCCATTTTTAAGTTAGATTGAAAATTTAAAATTGTATATATTTTAAGTAGTACAATGTGATGTTTTGATATATGTATGTATTGTGTAATTCACAATTAAGCTAATTAATATATCCATCACCTTATGTGGTTACCATTTTTTTCTTGGTAAAAACACTTGAGATCCACATCTTTTAAAGCAATTTTCAAGTATTTCAAGTATTATTAACTACAATCACTATGCTTATTCATTAGGTGTTCAGAACTTATTCATCTTTGAATATATTCCCTCTTGCTCTACTCCCCAGTCTCTGGTAACCACCACATTCTACTCTGTTACTATGAATATGATTCTTTATGTTTTAGATTCCACATATAAGTAACATCATGTTATACTGCCTTTTTGTTTCTGGCTTATCTTACTGATGAGCAGAATGTCCTATAGATTCATCCATGTAGTCTCAAAAAGCAGGGTTTCCTTTTTCATAGCATCACTTTTATTTCATCAGAATCCATATCCTTTTGGTATTTAGGAAATACTAACTGAATCTAAACCATGTTTCACAATCTCTTTTCTCTTCAAGGAATCATAAAAATAGATAGAAATCTGTGTCATTTGTATGTGTATATATATATGATTTTATTACATTTGAAAATAACTGAAAAAATAGAATGTACTCAATCATTGCAAATTACATTTCTACCAGACTCTACCCTCCCAAAATAAAGTAAGAAAAAGTGCATCTGTTATTTAGTCTAGTCATTACAAATGCTTTATCCCCATGGGAGGAAATTTTTTCCAAATGCAGCTTCTTTAAGAGTATCTTATATGTTCTACCCATAATTGTGTGAGTTGTGTTGAAAATAAAATCATGTTAAATATACTTTATTACTCCTCCAATACCATTTATTTACAATCAAGAATTTCAAAGTATCTTAGAAATAGTGCTAAGAGCAAAATAAAACGGATATAACAGTATCAGTTTCTTCTGATACTGCATGAGAATTCAAAAGTCACAGTTCTGTGTCTAACAGTGCCAACTGAATTTTACTCTCAGCAAGGTATCTATGATTTCTTTCTTTTAAGAACTTATGCTAATTACTTCCCAAGGTCTGTCTATAATTGTACCTGTTCAAAACATAATTTCGGAAAACTATCATTAAAGTGAAGATATACCATACCAAATGGGAGAAAAATTTTTGTATATCATACACATGACAAGGCTCTGATTTCCCAAATACACAACAAACACATACACCTCTGTAAAAAGTAAACAGCCCAATCAAAAATGGGCAGAAGAGCTAAATAGACATTTATCTGAAAAAGACATACAGAAGATCAACAGGAGCATGAAAAAAGCTCATCATCACATATCATCAGGGAAGTGCAAATCAAAACCAAGATGAGATATCACCTCTCAGCTGTGAGAATGACCCATCTCAGGAAGACCAGAAACAACTAGTGTTGATGGGCGTGCACAGAAAGAAAACCAAGTCCACTGACTTACTGACAAGACTGGAAGAGGAAAGAGGTCTAGAAAAAGAAAGTGGCAAGTAGAATAAAGAAGTAAAAAAAGGAGGCCAGTATGATGACTGGTTTAGGATTTATAATCCATTTATAATAAATCTCAACAGTAACTTAATTTACATTACAGTTTCCATTCCAATATCATATTTTGAAGCATACTTTTTGAAGTGTACTTTTTAGTGATAGTAAACTGGAAAAATAAAAACTGGGAAATTTCTGGCCCCCATCAAATACAGTAATTTTAAAATATTTATTTCTACATTTAGACTTATCAGTAATTAGGTTCAGCAAAGGGTAGTGAAGTTAACAAAAAGTGGAAAACCAATGTTCTATGGAAAAAGTATAAACCAAAAATTGGGCAAATAGACTTTTCTGGCCCGATATCTTTGCTTAATCTTAGCCAATGTTTGCTCACATAAAATAGTGGTCCATTTATAGCTATTAGAGTACTGGCAATAATCTGAATTTAAGTCCAATTTCATTTCTGCCTATAATAGGATATTAAAAAGGAATAGGTGCAAAAACATTTTGAAATAGTTACCTATTCTCTATTTAAATAGTCACAAAAGCATTGCTATATATCATAAAAATAAGGTTGATGATATACCCTAATTTGAATAAAACCTTTCCTTTTTACTCTATACATATAAAAAATCCAAGTAATTTAGGGAAGAATTTTCCACAGAAATTGCTCCTCAGTACATAAATGTATCAAATTTGAATGGTTTCACTAAGTGCCTTTTTAAGGATATGGCAACTTAGAAGCAATAATGCTTATATATAATTAGGTACATTGCACTCAAAGTAACTAGGGAAAAACAAAGGCTCTGCTTTACTCTCAGATTCTATCTATGGTCAAATGACAATGACCTAAGCATTAGATATACACAGCGCAATGATGAGTCAAAATTTTATATTCTAAAATATCAACTTTTTCTATGACTACTATCTGGCTTTGGAGTTATTTTCTATGTGATCTTTATGTTGGATCTTAGTAGGGGAGGGGGGGAGTGACTTAGGTTCTAAATGGACACAGCTCAAAAATGGTCAGACTAGAAAGCACTAACTTTCTAACAAAGTCTAGAAAGGAGCAATACCTTTTGCTATAACAGAAACACTCAGTACTGGACTGTTTTCTTCCTCAGAGGCAATACTTTTCTTCAACCATTCAAACATGTGGCTGTGGTAGAGTATTAATAATTAAAAGTTAACACAATAGCACTTTCTCCTGAGAAAAGAGAACAAATGCTATTCAAGTTGGAGATGCTAAGCTTTTAAAAGAATGCATTATCCAATATTGTTTTCCTCTCTGTGATGTCTTACAAGAATGGCAGAAAGAGCAAGGATAAACACCAATCTAATTTTTCTAAATTTCTGGAAATAAACTATATATAATAACTCAATGTTTAAAAAATGAAAAATTAAACTTCATATTTGCCAATTACTTATTTTTAGTTGCAATAAACTACATAAGCCTTCTTCATTGTACAGTTGGTACAGAGAAAAGCTTTGCTTGAAGAAATACTGGAAAGCTAAGAAAGGAACATTTCGATAATTAAATATGAAATATATCCATAAATTGTTTTTGTGGGCTTACAAAAGCATCAAAAATCTAGTCTAATACCAAAATAGAAAGGTTTTTAAAAATCACAAAATAATGTATGGGGTTCAATGACAATAATCAATGTATTGCAGAAAACAGGGATATTTTATAAAATACTCTTGCATTAAACGACAATCCATGTCTACAAAGACTATGGCTGACTGGGAACTATTATGTCTTCTGCAAATATACAATTTCCATACTCTGAAAATGACTGTGATAAAAGATGAATTATCTAAATATAATGATTTCCAGCATTTTGGATTCATAAACCAGTGATGACAGTAGCAATTAAAGCTATTTATGAAATACTTATGATGTCTATTCTAAGAGTATTGGAATAGTACCTAATTTTAGTTTATACAAACACATGAGGTATTTCTCCTGAGAGTCCCATTATACAGATGAGAAAATGATTCACAGAGAGAGAGAGGTTAAAGAACTTGCCTGAGGTCACACAGGTAGTAAGTGGCAGAGCTGATACTTAAAACTAAAGGTAAAAGAAAGTTGAGTCACTGACAGAAGAATCTCAACTTTTATGTTTGCTATGATAGGATAGATATTTTTTTAAAACCCAACAGCAAAGACAAACTTAAAATCTAACCTTTGAAAGTTGACTACAGAAGTGAAGCACCACTGGGGGAGGAGTAAGAACAAAGAGTGAAGGAAGCACAATGGTCTACAGTGGAGGACTGTGGGTGATTTGGTAGCAGGTGCACTATGGAGCTGACACCTTATGGAGTATCCGACTGTTACTTCAATTAAAAATAAAGAGCCCCAACAGTAGTATTTTCACTATAATTTCACAGAAGATATCCTAACCACAACACAATTAGAAAGAACAAAATATTTCATATAATTTAGCTTCCTGAAAAACCTTCGTATCATTACTTTTATACTCATAGTGTGAAGAAAATGCATTCCTAGACCAGGAACCAGTCACGGACTCATCAGTGGAATTCACTGATGCACTCCAAGCAGGCAGTTCTATCTGTTGATAGCTAACTATTTCTTATGTGCTGAAAATTACTGTAAAAAAACTGTTATCTGTTATCTTAGAGTATACTACATTCTGCAATTATATTTTTATAATAAATAAAAATAATTTATAAAAAATTAAAATAAAATGAAAACTGCAATTCTATAGCAGTCACAATTCAACTAAATTATCAGGGTGAAAATAGACTAAAACTGGTTAAGTATCACTACATGCAGCACTTATACACACAGTATCTTATTTAACCCAACAACTGTGTAATGAACATAATATTATTTCAATTTCCACAGATAAGGAAACTAAGATTCAAGGAACATTTTTATAATTAATCCAAGGTAACTGATACAGTAATAGTGCAATTTGCTCAGAAGCTCATATTTTAATTTAAATTACACTTTATTATGATTATTTGATAAAAGACCAGTCATATTATTCCTTCATAAAAATATCCTGGCCAAAAGATTAAAACAAAACTATATTTAACACAAAATGCATTTTAAATTGTGTCCATTTATTTTATAAGAAAATTAATTAAGCGGTAATTAAGAGCATGGCCGCTGGACACATGCATAGTACTGTGTGACCTTAGGTGAACTGCTGAACCTCACTGCCACCAGCTTACTACCCCAAAGGGTTCCTATGACAAATAAATGAGAACGCATGTAAAAACCCTCAGCATGGTACTTCAATGAATAACATCTTATAGTTACGCTGCCTACTATTTATTTTGTATTAATTTAATCTATTGCTTGTACTATCCTTCAAAGTCTTAGCCTCTAATTAACAAATAAAGGACCAAACAAATCTATATTTTATTTTCTTTAATAATCCTAATAACATCCAAAGCTATTCTATATTTCAATTCTGTTTTGTTTTGTTTTTTAAAAAGTACTTCACTGTTCTATTAAGAATGGTGGATTCATCAGAATCCTACATTGCAGAATCACATTACATGTCTGGAAAGAGGGTATAAGTGAATTTTGAGAATTTACAAAGACACATTATTCATATATTACAATGAAGCAGACCACACTTGGCTTCAAATCTGGACGCACTATGGGCGTAAAGCATTTCCACTGAAACAAAACTATGTCTGACAAGTGGTTGCTCTCTTCTTCCAGAACTGCATCTAATACATACCCCAAGGGTCTGCTGTTGGGGTACATGGTAGTCAGGTGATTACCTTTCTTAAACTTAAGGGCACACTTCAAATATCACTAATTTTCTATAATCTACAATGCTCTATACATACACCTATTATTTTGGACACATCTCTTTAAGTTACTTTAAAATTTTTGCCTAATCATTCCTTAAATAAATTACTTAATGTATTATTAACTACCATGGGTAGAATTGTATTCATCTGAAAACTCATTTCTCAAAGCTACAGAGACTGATTTCCAGTGGCACTGAAATTTTGGCAAATACATGAATTCTTGCTAATTTTCATAACTGTATACTTAATAGTTTCTCTCTGTAGGAGAAACTACAAATGCTCAGCAAAGGTTTCATAGGATTCCCTACATTACCTAGATAACTTGCAATTAGGCAGACACATAGCTATTTTTGCTAGATAAGCTGTGAGTGGAACTGACATCTATTGCCTTTAGACAAAGGAAGAGATGTAAATTCTCAGTGTCCTCTCTGCATCTGCCTTGGTTGATGAATGAGAACCTACACACTGATTTTCTAGTAGCCTAGGTCTCTGAGTGACTCTGTGGAATAGGGAGTCCTTACTGATCTCTTTCACACATATTATAGGAGTGAGAAATAAACCTTTGTTGTGAAAGTATTGTAATTTCAAGTTTAACGTATTATCACAGCATACAAAAGCCTCTTGACTAATGCAGAAATTACCCCCAAGACTAAGACACTATTATAATGAAAACCTGAACTTTGTGGCATTGATTTAGTAGTCAGATTTGAGAAAACTGATACTGGAAATTGAATAGCAATCCACACTATCCAGTGGAAAAACCCTTTGTTAAATGTTATCTTTGATAACTTGGGAGATAGATCATGCATCTTTAGGGAAGAGATTAGAAAACAGCACATTGATAGAGTATATTAACTTGTAGCTCACAAGCAAATTACTTTGCAAAGAGACATGAAATGGAATAGACAGTCCAAAAATTTGATGCCTGGCAATACTGGAAAAGTGAACTGCCATGGACTCTAATCTGTGGAGAAATACTGAGTGACAAAGGCCCCTTGAAATGTCATTTTAGGTCAAAGATCACATTAACTGTACAGCCTTATGCCTCTCTTAAATCCTTGCACTGATTATGATGTCCTGGGGCAAATGTCAAATCAGAAATGAGGTAGTCTAAAATATTACAGGTGGGTAAAATAACTCAAAGCAAGAATCAAATTGGAAGCCCCATCTTTTCAGGTAAGTCAGACAGCCTCAGAGTAGCCCCTGAGAAGCCAGCAGTGGGGAGAGGATACAGAGCAGTGCAGAGCATCAGAGAATTATCTCTCTAGAAGGACTGTGGGCAGGGTCACTGGCACATGGAACTCACTGAAATGAAATAGAGAGGAAGCTCCGTGAAACCCTGAGAAGGTTGTGTGGCCAAAGGGACCAAAAATCTGTAATTAAAAAGTTATTGTTTAAGACTTAAAATTATACTTAGGCAACCAATTACCTTTAAGTAGAAGGTGGAAAGAGAAAGTTTCATAGCCCCCCCAGATAAGGCATGGTCAACAAAACCTATTTCAAGTATGCCAAAGGACGATACTAGACAGGAAGTTCCTGCCTGAGAGTCGTCTAGGGACTATGAAGAACAACAGTTAGAATTCTTCAACTTCAGTCACTACACAGCAAGTTTTCAAAGTGCTGCTGTATGTCTGCCATTCCTGCCATTGTTGAGAGGGAACTTTTACTCTGTTTATCCTGTCTCTTCTTTTTTTAAAAAAAATATTTTATTTATTTATGCACACAAGAGCTGGGGTACAGGCCAGAGGTGCAGGAGGTGAGAGGAGTCACCAGAGACAGAGTGGAGAACAGAACAGGCGGATTAATTGAAATACACTGCTGAGGGGAGCTGTGGGCGAAGTGGGAGAGGTCTGCTGCGCCATGTGTCCCCTCCCTGGCCAGGGATGGAACTTGCACTGCAGTGGCTGTGGAAGCCCCACAGTGTGGCGGCGCTCAACCCTTGTGCCACCAGAGAGTACCTACCTGTCTGTCTCTCTTCTACTCTATCTATTAAGCATGCAGCCAGCATATCCATTTATCTTTTCAGTCCATAGGTTTCAGGATGAAGAAAGCCAAGACCAACCCAAATGTAGAGACCCCTCCTGTCAGCAGGTCTCTTCCCAGCTAGAGCTGGGATGGGACAGAATGTTTGGGTTGCTCCATTTGTTTGTATCTATGACATGTGTGACATATATGTGTGTGACATACATAAATACAAGCATTCACAGCACCTGACTTAAGATGTAAGCTTCTTTTAGGAAGAGACAGGTAATGCAAGACAATGTTAACACAAATATTTATTATATGTACTCAACTGATATTAAATAATTACAAGCTTTTCCCTTTTAGAAATGCCAGATTAAGTTTTTCTAATAAGTAAAATGGTAATAAAAGTGTGATTTTTATTCATTTTTCTTCAGAGGGGTGAATTAATTTGAATTTCTCTATGGAGTATTCCTTCTCTATTTTAATAAAAGTGAAAGCATTTATTTCATAATCGTTTTTTATAAAGATTCACTGCTTATTTCTTAACCTACAGAGATGGTATTTATTGTTTAATTATGCTTTCACTGAAACTCAAATCATAGAAATGATGCTTAATTTGAGTAAATGTACAGAAGCTTAGCATGATGTAATAATACGTGGTGAAATAGATTCACTATCATTCTTGAATTACTGTCTTTTATATCACATTTGCTTACTGTGATATAAAAGAATCAAAGATGGTTTTTGTATATTTTGGTCCCTATTTTGTTGATTTCTTCAGAGCAGGTGTGAGACCTATAGCTCAAAAGCTCACCAGTATCACACTCAAATTTTCACACCTCCAGTTTTTTAAAGATAGTACAAATAAGTGCCGAAGACCAGCTACTACAGAAGGCCAGGTTACAAAGGATGGAATAGAAGTCAGCAAATGAGGGGGGTTCAGGGTTACAAAACTCAAGTCGGGTTTGGTATGCGTTCTTGCTTCCTTTTTCAAAGGATCTCAGCAGGTCTTTATACATTAAGGAGAAAGGGGCAGGATTATGTGAACACATGCATTGATCAAGGAGTTAACAATGACCATTACTGTAGGGCTGCAGGAAGAGGGAGGTACCCAAATAAACATCTGAATAGTATCTGTACCCTTGCATTTGGCTCACTAGGGATTACTTGTTTCCTTGCCTTTCAATTAATAATGTATGCTGGCTGCCCAGTTATCTTCTTGTACTAAATCAAATTAACAAAAGGGGAAGGAAGGAGGGGTCCTGCAACTTATTGTCACCTGAGGAAATGCAGAACCCACCTTTAGAAAATGCAAAGCCATACATTTAATTAACAAAGAGAGATGCAGGAACCACCCTTAGCAAAGGCAGATATGCAAGATATTAAAATTTTTCCTAATAATTTAATTTTAGAATTTGTATTATAATATCAGCCATTTGACAGTATGTCATCAAAATGTGTAGCAGCTAATTACTTTGTTTAATAAAAGAGCCAATCATACAACCTCTACCACGGATGATATTCCAGAAAGCACGTTTTTTGTAACTTTTAAAACTTTAATTATTAAATAAGCTAAAATCAAAAGGGAGTCCGAGGAGGGCCAGCTGTGGAACCTCTGATTTTTCAGGGCAGTTCCCCTATGACGGGCTTTTGCCTCACAGCATAGTTAGGTGGCCCCCATCAAATAAGCAAACTTTTAGGTAGTTAGATTTCACCTATTTTGCAAACTCCATGAAACTGTGTCCCACACTTGATAATTCCAAATTATCGATAAGTCTCTGGCTATGAAGACCCCAAGTCACTGATGCCTTCTAGAGTTCCCTGACCCAGAAACTCTTGCTGATGCTGCTGAGGGAAATCACATAGACACTAGTTCCCTCTCTTTTTTGTAAAGTATCGAGTTTCCGTGGGCACCCCAAAAGAACAAAGAGCGGACACAGGGCTGCAATGGTCATGTAGAGCTTTAGTTACGCCAGCATGCTGGGGC